>JBBBDQ010001315.1:1350000-1467500 GCA_037127315.1 Ascarosepion bandense
TGTATGCAAAAAAAGCAACATTGCCGGTAAGTGCACTTGAATTCAAATCATGTGATGTTTAAGAATAACGGCAAAATATCAACAGCAACGGCCATAATTATTAGGCGACCCTAGTGTTTTAAAAAAATGATGTATTTCATACTAGTTTTTAATATTTATTGCCAGGTGAATAATTATAAATTAAAACAGAAAAGTCCTTTTGTTAATATTGCACAATAACATGTCCATCAGTTGAATTCATAAATATTTTATAATGACCTATATTGCAGTTTCATCAATGAAAGAATGAAGAAAAAATAGGGTAATCTCTGAACGGGCATGTAAATTGGTACAGTACATTGGTTTCCCACATTGTCTAGTGGTTAGGATGCTTGGCTTTCATTCAGGCGCCCCGGGTCCGATTCCCGGTGTGGGAACCAGGATGTGCGTTGTGGTACAGTGGATATCGGCTCGGAACGAGAAACCGGGGAGCCGAGTTCAAATTTCAGCTGAATCCATTGTATTCACTTACGCGCAAATACCCTTGGGAAAGGTATTAATCCGTCTCTTCCTTCCAGTTATGGGTTAAATAACAGGACAGATTGGGTTCTATAGCCTTGGTCGGCAACCAGTCTACCGCAGAAAGCAATGGCAACCTACTGCGGGATAATGTTCTGCCCAGTCAGTCATGTCTCTTTCGAGACATGATCGCCCAAGCGTGTATCACGTATGGCACCTAAACTGACTGACATTGGTTTATTGTAGATAATTTTGTTTAGTGCTTGTAGGGTTATTAGAGACTATAAGGTCAATTGTTTTGAATTTTTTATAATATATAATGAGTTTAATTTGATTATTACTTTCCACTGGTTATACATTTCTACGTATTATGTTTTTGAGAGTTTTTTTATCTAGTTTGTAATTATTATGTATTTGGTTGCAATAGTATAAGTTAGCGGAGTTTTATGTCAACACAAGATAAAATCATCGGTGATGGTGGATCTTATTGTATTACCGTCTAAATAACCTCTCTGAAGATGGCTCATGTGAGCCGAAAGCTTAGAAGCAAATTTATAAAAAAATTATCCAAATGTTGGAGAAAAAATTATCCAAAAAAAATATCCAAATGTTGGAGGATTTTTATCTTTATTTTCAACTGAAATTAAAGCCAAAATACGATGTTTACAACGGCTCATGATTAAACATAATAGACATTCATTGTCTCTTATATTTAACAGTATATGTTTAGAAAATTATTTGCTGCCTCGATACACGAAATATGTATATATATATATATATATATATATATATATATGTGTGTGTGCGTGTGTGTGTATATATATATATATATATATAGAGATATCTAGAGAGAGAGAAACAGAGGGTGAGTGAGAAGGTGAAGCTGAGAAAATTAGAGACAAATTTTATATTTGATTTTTTGAAAAATTGTTCTTCGGTGCTAACAAAACAGACACAGGTGGTATCCATGTAATTCATTTCCAATTTAAAATTATTGAATTTTTGAAATTATACAGACTGCGATAGATATATTTTAATTATACAAAAAATAAAAATATCACTGACATGTCATTTTAACATCTACTTCCTAAAGAGTAAATTTCATCAAGAGAAATCGCCATTGGTTTAACCACGACTTCCTGACGACTTCGGAATCTCCTGCAACTTTTCTGTTTGGTCTCCGTGTTTAGGTTGCTGTCATAATCCCTGCCTTCAGGTCATCTTTGGTGATGCAGTAAACTTTATTGGTCTCTCGGTAAACTGCGCTCCACATATAATAATCAAGTGGGGTGGAAGTCTGTTATGTGGTCAGGTGTAAAAGCTGATGTGTTCGGAGAAACTGTCTGACTGCCAGTGTAGCATGGTGCAGAGTCCTGTTGCCAGACATGGGATCTTTAAGTAGCCACCGTGTTGACCTAGGGAAGCACTGCCACCTCAAAGCACTTGATGTAGGCCTCGTGTTTAGTTTGAGGCCCTCTAGGAAAGCGAATGGTCACAACCACTATAAATACTCAAAAAACATTCGTAATCACTATTAGACTCGTCGAACTCTTTATGAATCCTCTGCCGTATCCTCAGATTTACACCCAAAAACTTTAAAATTTTTTTTAATCATATCATCCCGAGCAAGGCGGTAACGCCACTGATGCGCAGGGGGCTACGTAAGAGTGAAAAGATTAGAAAAGAGAAAGCCGGAAACCACATTCTAAACAAGGAACAAGGGATGAGCCTCTTCACCTGTTCAACAGACGAGGGTGGAATGTGAACCGGGCGATAGTTTAGTCAATATACTCCAATTAATATTTGTGTTGGATCTTCTGGCGTGAATGACAACTAGTACAGCATGTCGTTTCCTATATTCTGACTTGTATAATCATGCTCTGTTTCTTACAGACGGTGCCCAACTGACCCTCCTAGACTGTGCAGTCAATAATATAAAAAAACAAAGAACGCGCATGCGCAAAATTGAAAAACTAAAATGGCGATGATTTACCCATTGCACCCTCTACTTGAACGAAACAATATGTAAAAAACTATAAGAAACCTATCTATTGTCGACTTCAGAAAATGTCAGTCAGTCAGTTAAGTGCCATATGTAATACAAGCTTGGGCGATCATGTCTCTTTCGAGACATAACTTACTGGGCAGAAGATTTTCTATCATGCTCTTTAAACTATACCTGAAGGGAAAAGAGACGGAATGTAGTAATAAGCAATAATTAGTTGGGGATCAGTTTATTACTTCATAACAATAGAAAACTGATCCCCCATTTTTTGCCCAGTATAAGCTTTACTTATGTTTCCAACTATTATCTTCAGTCAGTCAGTTAAGTGCCATACGTAATATACGTTTTGGGCGATCATGTCTCGAAAGAATCATGACTGACTGGGCAGAAAATTTTCTATACTGCTCTTTAAACTATAGCTGAATGGAGAAGAGATGGATTGTGTTAATAAGTAATAATTAGTGGGGGATCAGTTTATTACTTCACAACAATAGAAAACAGACCCTCCGCTTTATGTCCAATAGAAGCTTTACTTATATTTCCAACTATTATCTTCATTCAGTCAGTTAAATGCCATACGTAATATACGTTTTGGGCGATCATGTCTCGAAAGAGACATGACTGACTGGGCGAAAGATTATCCTGCAGTACGTTGTCATTACTTTCTGTGGGAGACTTGCTGCCATCCAAGGCTATAGAACCCAATCTTTTCTGTTATTTAACCCATAACTTCAGGGAAGAAAGGGATTAATACCTTTCCCAAGGGCATTTGCTCGTAAATGAATGCAGGTAATTCAACAAGAATTCGAACTCGGCTCGCTGATTTTTAGTTCCGAGTCGTTATCCACTGCAGCACAACGCGCATAACTGGCGTTAATATGGTGCGTCAAACTGACAGACAGTTTTGTCAAAAAGGAAGTAAATTGGGCCCTAATTCCTAATACACTTATCAGATGTGAACCATTTTCGAAGAGAGATCTTTGTCACTTTCCTATCTGATCCAGACCAAATTTTGACCAAAAGCCTTGGTAGAATCGGTTTTAAAGATCTTCAGCTGGTAACAAACGTTAAGATGGCAGGGAAGGCATGTGAAACAGACATTTCAGTCGGAAAAAAAATTAATAATGTACGAACCGAAATGATGGACGATATTTTATTTGCTTCCGTCGATATTTCGTAGATCATTATTACTGCGATTAGTTCTAGCTTCGCTGTTTAAACCCAACTGTGATGTATGATTCTGCATTATGCGTCAAGGTTGTCAAATGGAGCAACAGCTCTCTTTTCTTTTGTTTTTTAATTGCAAGACGTGTAATCGTAAGTCAGCATTTTCACTGCCTGCGATTAAATGTGCAACTTACTCGAATGAAGAATTTCAGTCAATGTGCGTTTCCATGAACCATTGCACCCCCGAGTGTCTAAGACGTGATTGGAGATGGTTTTATCGAATCATCAGCTCTACAACAATTACGAATTTTGACTAGAAAATATATATCTTGCTATTTAAGCATTCCTTGCTATTTAAACTGCAACTTGTAGTGGGTGGGGGATAGATAAATTCTATTTTTTATCGATCTAATCTAAACTTATTTATAAATGGAAATTTGTCTCTGTGTGTGTCTCTGTGTGTGTGTGTGTGTGTGTGTGTCCGTTACATATAGACTCCGAAACAGCTGAACCGATTTTCTTGAAAATTTACACAGTTGTACTATAAGTGTATACGAGTGTTCTTAGGTTTTGTGTCGAGGTGCCCCAGATAAATATCGGAAATCGATAATCGAAAAAATCGGGTTATAGAAGGAGTGGTCCGATTTTAATCAAATTTGATACACTCATAGACAAAGACACAAGAAACGATATTCAGAAGTTTCAAGGTTGCAGTTCTTACAATAGTGTAAAAAATCGATAATATATATGTATATATAAAAGGCAAGATGTTTGTGTGTGTGTCTGTTTATCTGCCTGTATGTCTGTATTTCTTTCAGCCCTTTTATTTTAGTTTTTGCTTCGGGTTTGGCTCTAAGTTGGTATAGTTGTAGTTCTTAGTCTCAGCCATGATATCATTTACTCAGTGGACTTATTTAGCCTTCGAAATTCAGTTTACGACGAAAAAAACTTATTTGATATCGATACAAGGAAGTCAAACTTTGACTTACATCCAATCATTTTTCTTTCAGTCTGCGGTTTCCCTTTAACTGTAAACAACTATTGCTTTTTAGTCTTTCGTGCCAACGTCCAAAGAGTCTGAGCTCCAGGACTATGGATTAGTTTTAAAGCATTCATTACACCCGAGCAACGCCGGGCTATACTGCGAGTATTATATAAAAAAAAATTATCAAAGAATGATTTTAAGTTCTAAAGTTCAATTCCAGTGAAGGGATCAAATTGTCTTCAACTGACCATTAGGTGATGAAACAACCTTATTACGAACAAACTGCCTTTATCTAAGATGTTCCTATGAATATATGACAAAGCGGAAAATATTTTTCACTTTGCCAAAAACGTTTTCCTGAATATATATATGCATATATTCATATAGATAGATGTGCGTTTGTAACCTTGGGTTTCACGCTCTTGTTAATTTAAAAAAAAAAAACTGGCTATATGTAGGCTGCGTATATTCGTGTATTTTTGTGGAGATGGGAGGAAAATTTGTCATCATGACGACGCAGACATATATACACATTTGTACACACATTGACGGGCGCAAAGACACACACACACGCGCGCGTCCGCCCACCGGGGCTCACACAAGCGTATATGCGAATCGTCCGAGATCGGCATATATATGTATATGTGTGCCGTTGCGCACATACATACGCATTCGGTTGATATATTCGGATAGTGTTGCGATATCAACGCGCGGACAGTTGTCGATTTCTCGTATGTATGTACGTATGATAGGGTATGTTTGAATATGTCAGCTCTATCACTGATATTGAGCACTTTCAAATAACTACCACGCATATATAATATATAAATAATATAATATATATGACAAATTGCATATATATATATATATATATATATATATATATTGATATTTATAATTATATGCATACACATTTCACACACACACACACACACACACAGAAAGACACACACACACACACACACAGACACACACACAAAGACACACACACACACACACACACACACACACACATATATATATATATATATATATATATATAAATAAAATATTCGTTGGATGGCCATTTCAGCGAGGAGATCCTCGTTTCGTCAGCAAGGGTGGAAAACGAAACCTTCAATATTTCAAATGTGTTATGAGATTCCTATACCGGAAGAAGCCCAAAAATATATCCATACAAGGAAGTAAAAATAGGGTGGGATTAACCATTGTTTGAATTTGTCTGCACGGAGTAAGAAAGGAGAAAAGAAAACAGGACGTATCAATTTTAATCTTATTGAAATTTATATTAATAGGATCGGATTTTTGGGATTTACCTATTTGCTCATTCTTTAGGATTTAAATTATATATATATATATATATATATATATATATATATATATATATATATATATATATATATATTATTATTATTATTATATATATATATATATATATATATATATATATATATATATATATATATATATATATATATATATATATATATATATATATATATATATATATATATATATATATATATATATATATATATATATATATATATATATATATATATATATATATATATATATATATATATATATATATATATATATATATATATATATATATATATATATATATAAATTATATATATATTATTATATTATTATATATTATATTATATATATTATATATATATATTATATATATAATATATATAACATATATATAATATATATATATATTATACATATATATATATACACACACACACACACACACACACATATATATATATATATATGTATAAAACAAAAATTTCGAAATTTAATTCCATCCGATGGCCATTTTGGCGAAGAAATCCTCACTTCGTCAGCAACGGCGGAAAACAACCTTTATTCAAATGTGTCACAAGATTTTTATGGCGGAAGAAGGCAAAAAACATACTCATACACAGAAATTTAAAATAGGGTGGGATAAACACTTTTTTGAATGTAAGAAAACTGGAGAATGCAGAAAGAGATCGCCTGTTCTATATTAGTAGACTTTACATCTCATCTCTAAAAGTCAAGAGTTCAAAAGTTAAAATTTGACCATGTCACAGGATATAGAAGTGGGAATGAAAAGAAAAAGCCAAGGAAAGGAGTGGAGAGGGGAAGGTTAACTGAGAAGTGAAATATTCCCTTAGAAACAAAGGAAAACAACATCAATGTTAAAAGGAAAGGTAAAATAGCGCTCAACCTTGATCAATTTGAATATTAATGAAATGAAACCGGATCGGGTTTTTAGGATTTACTATTTGCTCATCCTTCTGGATATATATATATATATATATATATATGTATATATATATATATATATATATATATATATATATATATAATGGATGCCCTTATTTGAATAGACACATCGTTTATATAATTCGCAGTATAATTATTTAATTTATACACACACACACACACACACACACACACACACACACACACACACACATATATATATATATATATATACATGTTGTAATAGTTGTTACAATGGTTTATAAATTCATAGTGTCAAAAATTCTCGCGATTCGAAGCTGCTTTGCGCGCCTCATCGGGTGACAAAGTTGGAACGAAAATTTAATAGTGAAAAAGTGACAAAGTATCGTGCACTCTTTATAACTTTGCCACCCGATGAGAAGCGCGTAAACTTTTTTGTAGTGAGACCATGAATTTATAACCCATTGTAACAACTATTACAATATAACGCTCTACGTTTGTATCGAGCACCCTTTATAAAAGTAATTGCATGAACAGCAGGTTAAAAAACCTACGAGTTCCACAACCGTGTTACAATATATATATATATATATATATATATGTGTGTGTGTGTGTGTGTGTGTGTGCGCATGGATGAATAGCTAGATAGACATGAACAGACTGACATATTTCGATAGATAGATAGATAGATAGATAGATTGTGAACACAGAGATAGATAGATAGATAGATTGTTAATATTGAGATAGATAGATTGATAGATTCTAAACATTGAGATAGATAGATAGATAGATAGATAGATAGATAGATTGTGAACATTGAGATCGATAAATAGATACATAGATAGATAGATTGTGAAAATTGAGATATATAGATAGATAGATAGATAGATAGATAGATAGATAGATAGATAGAATGAGAAAGGTAGTTGTGAACAGAGAGAAATAGATAAGAAAGAAATAGTAAAGAAATAGACGGACCGAAAAAGGGAGAAAGAGAGGTTGTAAAAGAAACAATAAAATACAAATTGAGGGTAAGAAAGAAATGAGAAAGAAAAATGAGAAAAAAGTAAATAATAAAGGAAAAAAATGAGAAAACGTAGAAAGAAAACGAAAGAATGAAAGAAGAATCAGCAAGAACCGTGAAGCAGAAAATGAAAAAATATGCATGAAAAAATGAAGAATGAAATAAGAAGGAAAAGAAAGATAAAATGAAATAAGGAAGAAGGAATAAGTGAATGAATAAAAAGAAAAATAAAGAAGGCTCGAACCTTGTTGGTCTATTCCATCGAACACGGGCTTTGTGCTCAGAACGTTGTCATAAATTACCTCAAAAGAAAGTGATGTCCATGTTTTGTGTGCAAACAATTTTCTCTTACAAAGAAAACTTCATTTACAGAACAAACGACAGTGTTTCACGATATTTCCCCTGTCAAATTTGTACAATTATTCTTGCTCAGTTTCCACAATTTCCTCGCACCACCACAAACAGATATGAACACAAATGCACTCACCCCCAGCACACAAAAATAGATAAAGCCAAACAATGTGTACACGTGTATGTCTACACGGTTTCCGTGTCAGAGCTCAGTGAAAAGTAGAATTGCAGTTGATATCGGTGTATGATTTCGATTTACCGTTGTTGACGAAGATGAATCTACCTGTACAATTAGGAAATACAAAAGAAGTGACGTCATCAGAAAAATCACCGGAAGTGCACAACACAAAGGCTCAATTTCCGGTACCATTAGACCCATTTTTATAACACCGGGTTAAATGCTATTGCACGGGTCTGTCTACGGCGTCCGTTTCTCTGTGAGTGGTTCCAAAACAATTTTGCGTTTAATTAGGTTATTTAATACCTGGAAATTGACGTTTCTACCACAAGGCTTGCATCGTAACGCGCGAGTAATTTTCGTGTTGTCCTATTTACAAACCTATTGTTAGCATTCGGGTTTTGCTCGAAACTTATTTGCGGGTTTTTCCTTTTATCTTTCTTAACTTTAGTGGACTACATTATGCCGACCTCAATAGCAAGTTAGAAAACATTCCGCTTTCACACACACACACACACACACACACACACACACATATATATATATATATATAGTGGGTACTGATAAATACTTAAATATATAAACAACAAAATAAAAAGATTCAAAATAAAACTTTTCAGTTTTCCTTTAAAAATATTCTCTCTCTCCCTCACACACACACACACACACATACCTACCTACCTACCTACCTACCTACCTACATACATACATACATACATACATACATACATACATACATGTGACTAATATATTTTACTCTCATTATGATAGAGCTCTCTAGAGAGGAATATTTTAAAATACAATTTCCACTTCTGCGATATATTCCTTAGTCTTCAGGAATAAATTGAGTTCTTTCGGTGACTTGCGAGTGTATACACTTATATACAGTAAAATTTCCCTTCTCCGAATCCATGCGCTTATGGCTTAGCGGATATGGACTCCGACTGACAGCAAAATAATCGAGTTTCGATTTCGGTCAGAAGCAAGTGCTGTCGAGCCATACTGATGAGCTGTGATACAGCGAAACAGACTTGTATGTTGATGACTACTATATATATATATATATATATATATATATATATATATATATATATATTAATCATTTCACCCCAAGCAAGGCAGTACCGCCACTGATGTGCAGGAAGCTACATTAAAAAATAAAGTTTTATACAGGATGAGAATGAAGAGAAAAACGAACCAGTTACAGAGGGTGAATGGGAAATGGCAAGAGAAATGTGTGAAGGATGTGAAGACAGTTGCAAAGGTAGAGAGAAAGGAGAAAAACAAGATATCCGGGGTGATGTTGAAAGAACTAGAGTCAAGTGGACAAGAGATGGGAACTGACTTTGCATTTAAATTCCTGAAGACTATAACCATCAGGAAAGCAAGTATATGGAAGGGAGTTTCACAGCGGGAAGTACGATAAAAGGAGATGCTGGAGTGGAATTGCCGCCTGCATTTGGTTGAACTAACTGTAAAAGGGTGAGACCTTGTTGTCAGTCTGTTTGCACAAGTATACATATATATGTAAATATATATGCTGAGAGAAATATATATATATATATATATATACTGTTAAATGTAAGAGACAATGTATGTATATCATGTTTAATCATGAGCTACTCTAAACATCGTATTTTGGCTTTAATTTCAGTTGAAAATAAGAACAAAAATTCTCCAACATTCATATATTGGTTTTACTACAACCACGCTCTGCCGTAGACTTACCTGTTGCCTTTCTGATCAGAGCACAATTAGACAACATTTCTCAGAAAAACAACCATGTAGGTAATATTTTAGTCGACAATACAACAATCCTTACACATACACACAGTAAAAATAGTCTACAGGTATTGGAGGCCATCTACAGTAAATTCAAACAACCCACACTTAATAAAATCCCATTTAAATCTGGTCAAAACACATTACATTGCATTTAAATATATAGATATGTTATCATTTCGCGCTATCACGCGGTGTGACGTCATAGAACGATCTGCGTTTCCTATTTTTGGTAACTGTTGCCGTTGCTTAGCGGAGTTTTATGTCAACACAAAATAAAATCGTCGCTAATGGTGGATGTTTTGCGGTAACGTCCTTGTAATCTCTCTGAGGCGCAGTGGATATCGGCTCGGAACGAGAAATCGGGGAACCGAGTTCTAATTCCATTTGCATTCCTTGCATTCATTTGCGCGCAAATACCCTTGGGAAAGGTATTAATCCGTCTCTTCCCTCCAGTTATGGGTTAAATAACAGAACAGACTGGGTTCTATAGCTTTGGCTGGCAACCATTCTACCGCAGAAAGCAATGGCTGCGGGATAATCTTCTGCCCAGTCAGTCATGTCTCTTTCGAGAAATGATCGCCCAAGCGTGTATCACGTATGGCACTTAACTGACTGACCGAATATAATAGTTGGAATAATGATTAAGGCTTCTAGTGGTAATAAATTGGGGGATCAGTTTATTACTTCATAACAATAGGAAACCGATCCCATACTAATTACTACATAATATAATACATTTCTTTCCCCTCTAGCTATGAGTCAAATAACAGGACAGATTGGGTTCTATAGCCTTGGTCAGCAACCAGTCTACCGCAGAAAGCAATGGCAACCTACTGCGGGATAATCTTCTGCCCAGTCAGTCATGTCTCTTTCGAGACATGATCGCCCAAGTGTGTATCGCGCATGACACTTAACTGACTGACTGAATCTCCAGAGAGATGGCTCATGTTCGTGGTCGCATTCTTATCTATTTCACTGTAATCTATTGTATTCTTAAGTTTCCAGCTGAGACAATAAGACAATAATTGCTTTCCCAAATGTAAAGAAATTCGAAACACCACACCCTCCGATTTTAGAAATTTACACTCTACAAGAGATTTATAAATAGCGATTAGCACTATTATCTGTAGGCAAACTGGTTTAAAGTCATAATATTAAAAGTAACTCCGAAAACTATTCCTAGGTATTATTAACTCTTGGATTAGTAATCAGTCGACATTGCTATTAGTCTGTAGTAAATCTTCTATGAAATATCTATGCCATTCTAATCTTTTGATAGGATTAATAAGAAATTCACATTCCAAGGCCGTTGTACTTTAGATTTTAGTCTCTAGATGTTACACTTAAAAATAATTTACAGGAAATTATCATCAGATATAACAATATAATCTGTTGTTTCAAGTCATAGCGAGTCTTGGTCAGTAGCTTTTCAGGTGATCGATTTGGAATGCCAGGTGCTGTGACCTTGCATATTATTGGAGTGGTGTAATGGATAACGATGCTGAATTAGAAATCAGACAATCGAGTTCCATTACCAGTTGGATTCGTGATATTAATTTACGCGTAAATACTCTTACATAAAGTAGGCATATACCACTACTTCCCTAGCTATATGTTAATTAGTTGAACTTTCATCAGTAAATAATTCAAAAAATATTGTCTAGTTTAAATAACCTGCAATTGGTCGATATGTTATAAAAATCAATCAGTAATTTGTACGCCATCATTTGTATTTGATTACGGCTTGGATGCGGCGGGTCTATATAAGAATTAATTTATCAAGAATCTAAACTTATTTATAAATGGAACTTTGTGTGTGTGTGTGTGTGTCTGTGTGTGTGTCTGTGTGTGTGTGTGTGTGTCAGTTACCTATAGACTCCGAAACTACTGAACCGATTTTCTTAAAAATTTCACACAGTTGCACTATAATCGTCTGCGAGTGTTCTTAGCTAGGTTTTGTGTCGGGGGACCCAAGATAAATATCGAAAATCGATAATCGAAAAAATCGGGTTATAGGAGTGATCTGATTTTAATCAAATTTGATACGCCAATAGACAAAGACATAAGAAACGATATTCAGAAGTTTCAAGGTTGCATTTCTTACAACAGTGCAGAAAATTTGATATCGATAGAAGGAAATCAAAATTTGACTTACATCCATTGATTTTTCCCCCGAAATTCTTTACCCTGTTCAAGAGATTCTGAATGACTTTTGACTCTTAATATGTAGCAATAAATATTCTTCGCTGGTCAATGTGCATTTCTCTTGCAATAGTTACATATGCAGTAGTTATATATACCTTCAACTTGTCACAGTTGTTTTTCGAGGCAAGAAATAAAGTCAAGTGGTTTCCGTGTATACTATTGCGTCTCAAATCATTTTGCTTGGTGAATATTTAATACACGTCATCTGAATTGTAGCCGTTTTAGTTTTACCCAAATTGTAAGTCTACTAACGCAAAATAATTACTGTTCTAGTGTTTCAAAGAGGGAAAATCATTTACCAGAAGATACCGAAAGGTTGAAACCTAGGTTGAACTCATTTCTAAACAAAAAATATTCAAAGGTTTTACAATATAATTGTATTGAACATTAAAAAAAAAGCTGTGTGCTAGTCCAGTGTAATCATGACCAAAAACTACATCTATCTATCTATCTATCTATCTATCTATCTATCTATCTATCTTCATATCTTAGTATTTTCATATCTCTCTATCTACGTATGTTAGTATTTTCATATCTATCTATCTATCTATCCATCTATCTATTTTCATATCTTTGTATTTTCATATCTCTCTATCTACATATGTTTGTATTTTCATATCTATCTATCTATCTATCTATCTATCTATCTATCTATCTATCTATCTATCTATCTATCTATCTATCTTAGGCTTTTAATATCTATCTATCTATCTATCTATCTATCTATCTCTATCTTCATATCTTAGTATTTTCATATCTATCTATCTATCTATCTCTATCTTCATATCTTAGTATTTTCATATCTATCTATCTATCTATCTATCTCTATCTTCATATCTTAGTATTTTCATATCTATCTATCTATCTATCTATATCTTCATATCTTAGTATTTTCATATCTATCTATCTATCTATCTATCTATCTCTATCTTCATATCTTAGTATTTTCATATCTATCTATCTATCTATCTATCTATCTATCTCTATCTTCATATCTTAGTATTTTCATATCTATCTATCTATCTATCTATCTCTATCTTCATATCTTAGTATTTTCATATCTATCTATCTATCTATCTATCTCTATCTTCATATCTTAGTATTTTCATATCTATCTATCTATCTATCTATCTCTATCTTCATATCTTAGTATTTTCATATCTATCTATCTATCTATCTCTATCTTCATATCTTAGTATTTTCATATCTATCTATCTATCTATCTATCTCTATCTTCATATCTTAGTATTTTCATATCTATCTATCTATCTATCTATCTATCTATCTATCTATCTTCATATCTTAGTATTTTCATATCTATCTATCTATCTATCTATCTATCTCTCTTAGTCTTTTCATATCTATCTATCTATCTCTATATTCATATCTTAGTATTTTCATATCTATGTAACATGTTTACATTTGTTGACATTACGATACATTTCAGAGCAAATATGGTTGTTGCGATAAGTCGAAAATTGTGTTATATAGGGTTGATTAAAACCTCGTTTACACTGGAGGTCATATATATATATATATATATATATATACATTTTTTGCAAAATGGCAAAAGCTTCACTGAAACCCTAAATTTTACTGAGTGAGAAAGAATATTAAAAAAAGGCGATCTACTCTTTATATGAGGAAAAAGAATGTAACAGATAAAAGAGATAGAGGTTTGGATTTACATTTTTTAGATTAAACTTAACTGGAAATTGAGAAACTGGAAGAGAGTCCCACAAACGAGCAGTGCGAGAAAAGTAACGCTCAACATAGAACTTACGATTACATCTAGCCAATCCAAGTGTAAAGTGACGAGATATTACCACCAATCTCCTTTTTTTATCTTTAAATATAAAATATTTACTCACTGAATTTCTGTTAAGCTATGTCCAATCGTTTTATTTTGTTTATTTCTTTGTATATATACTAGCAGTATAGCACGGCGTTGCTCGAATGTAATGAAAGATTTAAAACTAATCCATGGTCCTGGAGCTCAGACTCTTTGAACGTTGGCACGAAAGACTAAAATGCAACAGTTGTTTCCAGTTAAAGCGAAACCGTAGACTGAAAGAAAAATGAATGGATGTAAGTCAAATTTTAATTTCCTGGTATCGATATCAAATATTTTTTTTGTTTCGTCGTAAACTGAAGTTTGAAGGCTTAATAAGTCCTCTGAGTAAATGGTATCATGGCTGAGACTAAGAACTACAATTATACCTACTTAGAGCCAAACCCGAAGCAAAAACTAAAATAAAAAGGGCTGAAAAAATACAGACATACAGGCAGATAAACAGATACACATACAAACATCTGCCTTTTATATATTTCAGAGAAGATATGGTTATCACGATGAAATCGAAAATTGTATTATAGGCTTAATTTGCCCATTTCTGATATCTTTCAATTATAATACACGAATGAATATCCATGAGCATGGACAGATTGTATAAAAAATAAGCAGACATAATATTTGCGATTTATTCAATATGACATGCATAAAAGAAAATTTGCTGCCTAAATACACAAATATATATATATATATATATATATATATATATATATATATATATATGTGTGTGTGTGTGTGTGTGTGTGTGTGTGTATATATATAGTGTATCGAGGCAGCAAATAATTTTCTAAACATATACTGTTAAATATAAAGACATTAAATGTCTAATATGTTTAATCATGAGCCGTTCTAAACATCGTAGTTTGGCTTTAATTTCAGTTGAAAATAATGTATTTAAATGAGAATCATTTTCAAAACTATCATCTAACATTACCTGATGACGAGATAGAAATCTCGAAACATAGAAATTTCTGTGTCGCAATGTATTTTTAATTTTTGTATATATATATATATATAATTACGTATATATAATTACGTATATATAATTACGTATAGCCGAGTTCAAATTCCAGTTGAATCCATTGTATTCCAAATACCCTTGGGAAAGGTATTAATCCTTCCAGTTATAGGTTAAATAGCAGGACAGATTGGGTTCTATAGCCTTGGTCGGCAACCAGTCTACTGCAGAAAGCAATGGCAACCTACTGCGGGATAATCTTCTGCCCAGACAGTCATGTCTCTTTCGAGACATGATCGCCCACGCGTGTATCACGTATGGCACTTAACTGACTGAATTACGTATATATATACATATATATTTATATATATACGTATGTATACACACACATACACATACACATATATATATATATGTAAATATATATATATATATATGCGTATGTATATATATATATATATATATATATATATATATATACATATATATATATACTTTTACGGATATAGATAGCCACACACACACCTACACACATATATTGAGATTGGTCACTGCGTGATAACAGGGAGATGTTCACGTGGGTACCTAAAGTCACTTTTGGGATAGCAGGTCAAGTTTGGTTGACCCAGATACCCTCGCTAACAAATGTCTAGACAGGAAATAGACAGAGACTAGACATGAGGTCGCGAAGCAGCAGGAGCTAAAGTCCAAGCCAAAAGACTAGTCACGTGGAAAGCAGAGACTGGAAGTCAGTTGCAGATCAGATCTTGAATGAACAAGTCACGATTGCTGAGCGCTGATAACTTATAAATGAAAAGGAAAACGCATTTGAGATAATGGCGTAATTTGACCAATTCATCTTAAGCAACTCCGGATAAGAAAAAAGAACTTATAATATCTTTTATGGTAAAACAAGACGAAGAAGAAGACGAAACCGAATCGTTTATCAAGAAAGAAAGAAAGAAAGATAGCTACAAAGAGAAGATAAGAGAAGAAATTATAGATTTATTTGTATGCTGATTCTTATTCGTTAAAACAAGAAGAAGAAGAAAAAGACGGAACCGAATCGTTTATAAAGAAAGAAGGATAGCGAAGCAGAGAAGATAACGTGCGGACTATGAGATAGCAAAGAGAAGAAAGCCCAGAATTATTTGTGTGCTGAAATATATATATATATATATATTTGGGGTAGGATCGCCGACTGACGCTGATTCGGTCGTGTTTCAGTCCTGGATTAGGAAGCGATCGGAGTCTAACCGTACTGATGAGCTGCGAAACAGATCTGTCTGCGGATGACTATATATATATATATATATATATATATATATATTGGAGTATATAGACTAGACTATCGCCCGGTTCACACACCACCCACATCTTTTGAACAGGTGAAGAGGCTCATCCCTTGTTTCCTGTTTAGGATGCGGTTTCCGGTTTTCTCTTTTCCAATCTTTTCTTTTCTTTTTTTTTTTTCAATTGAAGTAGATAGACTAAACTATCGCCCGGTTCACACTCCACCCACATTTTTTTGAACAGGTGAAGAGGCTGTTTAGGATGTGGCTTCCGGCTTTCTCTTTTCCATTCTTTTTACCCTTACGTAGCCCCCTGCGCATCAGTGGCGTTATCGCCTTGCTTTGGGTGATATGATTAAAAATATATATATATATATATATATACAGAACTATCTTTACTATAATAAGGAGAGTGATTATTATTGTTACATTTAATAATTTTGATGCATACGTTCGATTTATCTGTTTAGACTTCCTGTCTCCCGGAATAATAAGAACGGGACGCGATATCCGTAGGCATGGGCAGTGGGGCGAGAAGAGTCGACCTTCCTAGATTAAATCAACTATTCTATTCAGAATTCCCTGTAGGTTTTACGATTTAACACACCACTGATGTAGAGCGGGAGACACCGTAGGCGAAAATCAAACATAAAAACATACAAGTTGCTCTGAATAGATTGTGGTCAAAATTACGCCAAAATGAAAATAATACTGACCTGACATTTTAACATATATTTTCAAAAATTTTTTTTTTTTTTTTTTTTTTTTTAATCATATCACCCCAAGCAAGGCGATAACGCCACTGATGCGCAGGGGGCTACGTAAGAGTAAAAAGACTGGAAAAGAGAAAGTTAGAAACCACATCCTAAGCAGGAAACAAGGGATGAGCCTCTTCACCTGTTCAATAGACGTGGGTGGAGTGTGAACCGGGCGATAGTTTAGTCTATCTACTTCAATTGAAAAAAAAAATAAAGAAAAGAGTGAAAAGATTGGAAAAGAGAAAACCGGAAACCGCATCCTAAACAGGAAACAAGGGATGAGCCTCTTCACCTGTTCAATAGACGTTTAAACAAAGTATATCTAAACTTATTTATAAATGGAACTTTGTCTGTCTGTGTGTCCGTAGCCTATATACTTCGAAACAGCTGAACTGACTTTCTTGAAGATTTACACAGTTGTACTATAAGCGTCTGTGAGTGTTCTTAGCTAGGTTTGTGTCGAGGTACCCATGATAAATATTGAAAATCGATAATCGAAAAAATCGGGTTATAGAAGGCGTGGTCCGATTTTATTCAAATGTGATACACTCATAAACAAAGACAGAAGAAACGATATTTTAAGAAGTTTCAAGATTGCAGTTCTTACAATAGTGTAGAAAATCGATAATATATATGTATATAAAAGGCAAGATGTTTGTGTGTGTGTCTGTTTTTCTACCTGTATGTCTGTATTTTTTTCAGCCCTTTTATTTTAGTTTTTGCTTCGGGTTTGGCTCTAAGTAGGTATAATTGTAGTTCTTCGTCTCAGCCATGATACCATTTACTCAGAGGACATATTTAGGCTTCAAAATTCAGTTTACGACAAAAAAATCTTAATTGATATCGATGCCAGGAAATCAAAATTTGACTTACATCCATTCATTTTTCTTTCAGTCTACAGTTTCGCTTTAACTGGAAACAACTATTGCTTTTTTAGTCTTTCGTGTCAACGTCCAAAGAGTCTGAGCTCCAGGACCATGGATTAGTTTTAAAGCTTTCATTACACTCGAGAAACGCCGGGCTATACTGCTAGTTGAAATACTAAAGAGGAAATTTATTCAATAAAATGGCCAGTTGCTTTAACTACGGCATCCAGATGACTTCGGAATCTTCTGTAACTCATCTGGACGGTCTCCTTGTTTAAGTTGCCATAATACTTGTCTTCTATTTTATTTTTGTTTTTGTTTTTGCGTTACATGGAATTTTGTTAGTTTCTCGTTTAACTGAGTTCCTTATATAACAGTCAAGGTGGTTGCAGTCTGAGGAGTTAGGTAGCCAGATGTAAAAGGAGATTACACTTCGGCCATAATTATTAGGCCACCCCAGTGTTTAAAAAACATGATGTATTTCATACTATCTTTTAGTATTTATTGCCAAGTGAATAATTGTAAATGAAAATAGAATGTTTTTTTGTTATTATTACTTTGCAAAATGTTACAAGGCAAATAGCGACAATTTATCCATCGCAAACTGTAGATTTTCTATATATATATATATACACTACCGGCCATAATTATTAGGCCACCCCAGTGTTTAAAAAAAATGATGTATTTCATACTATCTTTTAGTATTTATTGCCAAGTGAATAATTGTAAATGAAAATAGAATGGTTCTTTTGTTAATAATGCACAATAACACGTGCGTCAAATGAATTTATAAATATTTAATAATCACCTATATTGCAGTTTCATCACTGAAAGAATGAAGAAAATTTAGGGTGATTCGAACGAGTTCATCTCTGCTTTCTCGCCTTGTAAAACTTCACAAAGTAATAATAACAAAAGAACCATTCTATTTTCATTTAGAATTATCCACTTGGCAATAAATACTAAAAATAGTATGAAATACACCATTTTATTTCAAAAATTGAGATGGCCTTATCATTATGGCCAGTAGTGTAGGTCACCTTATATGTGAATATATACAACTATTGCAATATGATTTCAGATAAATTACTCTTTATGTAGACATTTAATTCATTATGTTAAAATGTCTGTAATGAGAAGGGAAAAAGAGACAGGGGAAAGCAGCGGATAACATATTTGAAGGACTTAATCAGGTAGATGACGGAACAAGGGTTGCATGGTGTAACAGGAGAAGATGTGCTGAGAGCCACCAGAGATATGGAGACGTGGAAAGCCATGATCGCCTACATCCTGAAAGCATAGGGAACATAGAAGAAGAAGGTGCGCAGGGGGTTACATAGGGGGAAAGTGATGAGAAAGAGGGGCAGGTTATAGGGGGTGTCAGGAAGAGGGTAATAAAAGGATGAGAATACTGATGTGATGGAGGTGGAGTGGATGGAGAAAAGAGATTGAGAGAAAGTCTGTGAGATAGGAGATGACCTTACGAATTATCCACTTGGCAATAAATACTACAAATAGTATGAAATACATCATTTCTTAAAAAAAACTGGGGTATCCTAATAATTATGGCCGGTTGTGTAGGACGTAGTAATTGTATGACACCCATAACTATGTTTTTCTCCTTGTGCTTCATAGTGCAGGGTCCTGTTTCTAGACATAGGGTCTTCTAGCTGCCACTCTCTTGACCCAGGACGCACATATGGCACTTAATTTAGCCGTTAGAGCTTCTAGTGCAAATTCCAAGCAGTAGAACATGAAATAAATGGGTTTGACCAGTATTATATTGCTATGGTATTAAATCACGCGTCTGTAAATTTATTTTTATTTTCTTTGTTTTTTTTTTCTGTGATGCTTTAAGATATATTGTTTACAGTCATGGGTTATACAAACCTAATCCTATCTTTCATCGTTTGCATTCATCTCGCCAGAAGACTGCGTAAACGTAAAACTCGGGTTATGACTATGGCCATTCTTTCGTAGGAAGTTGTCAACCTTTTTTTGCTCTGTCATAGTAATCCAGGCTTTGAGGAGCAAGCAGATATTTGCCTATAATTTTTGTTTTGTTTTTTTTCTCTCCTTGTTAAATATTTTTTTTATCGATTAGGGTGTTATGTCTTTTGGCAGAGTGTCTGTTCGTTGCAACAATGGTTTTAATTTTGTTTTATAATCTATTTACATGTATATATATATACATATATTTATATATTCGTATATTCATATGTGTGTGTGTGTGTGTATCTGCGAGCATATTGTCTTTATGTGTTAGTGTGCTTTTAGTAGAACGGACATTTTCAGAATAATATTTGCTAAGATCTCACTGAATGTTCTCAGAAATTTTCATTTATATTATTATTAAACCGCCTTTGAAGAGAAAAGAGAGATATGAAGAAGTTTTAAAATATGCGAAAATCCTCGAGTAGAGATACGAGGCAAACAGAAAAAGGAAACCTTCAGTTGTTTTCATTCCTCAGTTGAACAATCGACTTTCGAGGGCCTGTTTTTTCACAATTCTAAGATTCAAGGACAAAATACAAAAGAAAAATCCATAAATTAATATATATATATATATATATATATATATATATATATATATATATATATATGTATCCATGTGTCTTAGCAAAATTGTTGAATTCTTCTACTTCAAGAATATTTGCCTGAGTACATGTGTATATTCAATTATTTTTAATCTCTTTGTATATACAGGGACAAAATTGTATATTTAGAAAATAAATAAATCACATTGCAATATATATATATATGCGCGTCTGTTTCAAAAAGATTGTTGAATTTTGCTACTTCAAGTACATTTGTATAAGTATATTTAATTACTTTTAATATATTTTTATAAACAAGGAGAATATATCATACTGTAATCTATCTATCTATCTATCTATCTATCTATCTATCTATCTATCTATATATATATATATAGGGTAGGGATGGAGATGAAATTCCATATTCACCAAAAACTATTCTTAAAAACTTGCTCGATTCAAAGCTAGGCAAATAATATCTATTAAATTTATAACATAAATATGATATAATATCATTATTAAAGTAGCTATTTCATTTCGACACTATTCTTGATGTTACAAAAGAAATGTCGAAACAAAATAGCTACTTTTGTATCGATATCATAACGTAAGTTATAAATTCTAAATAAATATTGCATATATATATATATAGACTTTGAGATTTCACTCGCCCGATCGATTCAGTCGATTAAAAAATTAATTGGGCGATTAAAGTTTATTACTTTACTCGCCGCGGTCGATTAAAAATCTCGCAATGAAACGTGTCTCTTCAATATACAGGAAAAGGAAATCTGATTCCTTTTACAATCCAAAATTATGCCATTGAAGATTCACAGGTTACTTTGAATGACATAAAATGACATTATTAAAACTCTTTGGGCTTTTATCGTCCCGGTCAGTGTAAGCATTCATTTTATTAACGCTTCCAGAGTGAAGCCAAAATGACTCTGTCGCCCAGATTAAAGACGCTCACAGATATTTAAAAACTCATTTGGAAAAATGATATCCTTGAATCAATATCGATATTTCCTACCCGTTTACGAAAAGCAACAACGATCATGTGAAAGAGAGAAAAAGAAATACGCATACTTCTTTCAACCAGACACCGAAAAACAAAGAAACTACGAATTTAGGTACCTCCACTCAATTGCCAAAAATCAGTATATTATGACGTTAAAAGGGCTCAAACAATAAAAACAAAGTTTTATCATCAACATGTTTATGCCATTATTGAAAGGAAAGATCAAATTTTTTTGTTATTATTTTAATTTTCTTTTTAAATTTTTTCTAACAGATTCGAAATTTTAATCGAAAAATTCATTTTTTGTTCCCTGTCGGCGATTCAAGGTATGTTTACTTAAGGCGACTATTAAGAAAATGGAGTCGGTTGAGTAAACTGATTTTTGGGTCGAGTAAATTTTCCCTCGCTCTCGACCGCTGGTCCAGTGATTTCTTTTTCAAATCTAATAGCCTATGTATATATATATATATATATATATATATATATATATATATATGTGTGTGTGTGTGTGTGTGTGTGTGTGTGTGTGTGTGTGTGTTTACAGGGTGTCCATGAAGTCCGTGTGCACTTTAAAAAATTATAACTTTATTTGTATTTGTGATTGAAATAATCTGTAAAAAAGTTATGAATTTTAATGTACCTAGATTTATGTATAATTATTTATACTAATGTCATATAAGGCATTCCTGTAAATCACTTGGCAAATGTTTTCCGTGAACTGCAAAATCATATTACCCTTTGTATTGCTAATGATGGAAGACATGTGGAAACTTAAATAAAATTTCAATAAAACGTTAAAAAATATAGATTTACTTTTTTCTAATCCTTTTTACAAATAATTTCTTTAGCAAATACAAATAATATTCTTATTTTTTAAACTGCACATGAACTTTATGGACACCCTGTATATAGTTATTAGATAGTTATTGGTCAGTCAAAACAAATTAGACCAGTAAACTTTATATAAAGAGTTCTCAGTACAGACTAAAAAAATTAACATTAAGAGCTTTTAAGTAGTAAATATATAGTAAGTATAGTGTACGTATGGATGGAATAATATTCCATATCCAAAGAAACTTCTTCTTCTTCTATGTGCCCTGTCCCTTCAGAACGTAGGCGATCATGGTTCTCCACGTCTCCCTATCCCTTGTGGTTCTTAGTATGTTTGCTTCTGTTACTCCTGGCAACCCCCGTTCCGTCATCCACCTGATCAGGCCCTGCAAATATGTTATCCGCTGCCTTCCTCTGTCTCTCCTTCCTTCTATCTGACCAGTCAGTATCAGATTCTCCAAGCCCTCCTTTCTCATTGCATCCCCAGAAACTTCAGTTGTCTCTTCCTGATGCTCAGCATCAACTTCCTTTTGTTGCCATTCTTTCCAACACCTCGTCGTAGCTTGTATGCTCAGTCCACGATATCCGTAGCATCCTTCTGTAGAACCACATTTCGGCTGCTTCCAGTTTTGTCCTCATTTTCGATGATATTGTCCAGCATTCACTGCCGTATTGAAGAACTGACATCACGTAGCAGTCTAGCACTCTTTTCTTCGTTTCTATTGAGATTTTCCTGTGTGTTAGTAAAAAGTGCTCAATAAAAAATAGACCTAATAATATTTATTCTGAAATTATAGCATAAATATGTTATAATATCCCTACAAAAGTAGCTATTTTGTTTTGACAGTACTTGCATCTTATCAAGTGATGAGGTTTACTTCAAGTTGAAATGATTTAAAAAGATAAAAACAAGCCAAACCCCCATAATCAGGGAGGCATTTTTGCATACGCAGTGTGGACCAATCAGAATAAAGTAATTTCTAATTTGAAGAATATGTAGGCAGACTCAAAAAACAATATGTGGATATGCGTTGGAAAATAGACATTACTGGTTACAGTATTGGATACATGTAAGAGCGAATTCGTATATATATATATATGACCTAATCCAATCTTTCTTAAATAACCGCAAAATGAAGGTCGTTCTGAATGGGCGTGCCTCTTCGTCCTACAGCACGAATGTTGGTGTCCCACAAGGCTCTATCCTGGGCCCGACGCTCTTCCTTATTTTCATCAACGACCTCCCAGATGAGATCAAGTCCCAAGTAGGCATCTGCGCAGATGACACTACAATATACCCCGCTCCAGTAAGAAACCTGTCGTGGCGGACAGACATAATCTCGCTGCTGACCTTGAGCGGGATCTACACTCTGTGGTGAACTGGGGCAAGAAGTGGCTTGTCAACTTCAATTCCTCAAAGACCAAGCTCTTGTCTGTCAACCATTACAGGCAACCTCTTTTGCCTCCCAGAAGCATGGACCAGATGATTCTCCCGGAGAGTAATACACTACGCCTCCTCGGACTTACCCTGTCCTCAGACCTCAAATGGAACCACTATATTGAATCCATAGCAAAATCTACTGCTAAGAAGATTGGGTCACTATGTCGATCCAGGATGTTTTTTCCACCTGAATCCATCCTGCATATATACAAGTCAACCATCCGTCCGTGCATGGAGTTCTGCTGCCATTTATGGTCAGGTGCCCCTTCCGTTCTCCTCAGTGTTCTTGACAAGCTCCAAAGGAGAGTCTGTAATGTGATAGGTACTGATCTGGCGACTCGACTGCAGCCACTTTCCCATCGTCGAAATGTGGCCTCCCTCTGTCTCTTCTATAAATACTTTAATGGCTTCTGCTCGGATGAGCTTAAGTCACTGATGACTCCTCAACAGGTGTTTACCCGTGCAACCAGACTGGCAACTGGGTCCCACCCATTCACAGTCAGGTTAGCCAAATGCAGACGACAATTCTACTCCTGCAGCTTCCTCTCTCGCACTTTCCGCCTGTGGAACTCACTACCGTATTCTTGCTTTCCTGACGGCTACAACCTCCAGAAATTTAAATGCAAAGTCAATACTCATCTACTAACCACTGAACTCTAGCTCTCTCCCCACCCCCGTATAACCTTCCCTTTCTCTCCACCTATGTATCTGTCATCGCACCTGCTTTCTCAGCTTTCTATTGTTCCTTTCTAACTAGTTTGTACTCCTCACTCTTTTCTAATTAATCTTTTTACATTTATGTAAGCCCCTGCACATCAGTGGCGTTTCTGCCTTGCTCGGGGTGAAATGATTAAAATATATATATATATATATATATATATATATATATATATCGAGGCAGCAAATAATTTTCTAAACATATGCTGTTAAATATAAGAGTCAATGAATGTCTATTATTTTTAATCATGAGCCGTTCTAAACGTCATAAATTGGCTTTAATTTCAGTTGAAATTAAAGACAAAAATTCTCCAACATTTGGATATTTTTTATTAATTTGCTTCTAAGCTTTCGGCCCACATGAGACATCTTCAGAGAGGTTATTTAGACTGAAATATTATAACATCCACCATCACCGACGATTTTATTCTGTGTTGACATAAAACTCCGCTTGGCAGCCGCAATAATTACCAAAAATAATAAACGCAGTTCTCAAATTTGCAATGCGGTCTTATGGCGTCACACCGCGTGATAGCGCAAAATGACAACAATTTAATAAAAAATTATCCAAATGTTGGAGAATTTTTGTCTTTATTTTCAACTGAAATTAAAGTCAAATTATGACGTTTAGGACGGTTCATGATTAAAAATAGTAGACATTCATTGTCTCTTATACATATATATATATATATATATATATATATATAAGAGACAATGAATGTCTACTATTTTTAATCATGAACCGTCCTAAACGTCATAATTTGACTTTCATTTCAGTTGAATATATATATATATATATATATATATATATATATAAATTTATGTAGCATATATAGATCTTCAAGAGAGAAATTGTCTTACGAGAAACAAGATTTTAGCAGCCCCTCTTAGAATTGGATTCTATATCGACCTTTCCATTCATATTAGCCAAGAACGTTAGCCCAATAAGAAGTAAAAAAGTCACTACCCCCACGGTTAGCATCAGTCATGAGGATGGAGGCCAAAAATGAGTCTTTGTCAAGTGCCGTTTGATTTTGAAGGCGTTAAAATTAACATCGTTTGCCCCATTTAACAACAGACTGATGATTGCTTCCAACATTAACCGCCAATTTGACCTGATCAAACTTATCGTGAATGGTTGTTTCATTAGCATAGCCAATATGTTAAGAGCTGATCTGATCGGGAAGGGCGTTAATGAAAATTAAAAACAAAATAAGACCAAGGATAGCGTTTTAGGGTACACCGGTATTAGTAAGAAATTATCTCGAAAAATGGCCGTTTAGAATAATTTACATTTCACGATTTGATATGAAAGTCAGGATCAGTTCATCAATTTTTTTCTTCCGGAGACGCCATAACTGTTCAGATTGGAAGGAAGACGGCAACGCCAAACCCTGTTAAACGCTTTCGATATGTTCAAAGCAACAGTCCACGCTCGGCCATTTTTATCATGAGCTTCTTGGTCTCTTTTTGCAATTATTGTTAGTACATCAACAGTTTACATAGAAAAACAAAAGCCATATTGCTTGTTTAAATGAAGGCCCAGCGATGTGAGGAGTTTAACCAATTCAGAGTTAAATATGACCTGTAGTGCTTTCTCAAAAAGAGGTAGAATGTTAATAGACTGAAATATTAATGGATCCACCGTCTCACCCGAAGTATTAAAAACCAGAACAAATTAAAATTTGCAACATGCAGGAAAACCAGAGGCAGTGAGACATTTATATACTGTGTAGATAGAACAGGAGACAGTTCGGTAGTACTCTTCGCAAGGACTGTTACAGTGACATCATCAGGTCCATGTGCTATTTTGAATGTAGACTTGTGATTAAACCACCTGGTCTTATTTGATCGAAAATTTATTTTATTTTGTATATGTATATATATATGTATGTATGTATGTGAGAACACAAAAAAGTATAAATCAATTAGTAAAATGCAATGCATCGTCAATTTAATTAATTATGATATAATGTGTAGATACATGTATTAACTCCTAGCTGAATGGAGAAAAACTGATTCATATATATATATATATATATATATATATATATATATATCTGTATGTGTGTGTGTGTGTGTGTGTGTGCGTGAAGTGTGTGTCAGTGCAAATGATTTGACATAGAGAGATAAGTATGAAGTGACTGAGATAGAAATATGGGTAGACATGGTAGAGAAGGACAGACAGATAGATAGATATTAATAGTATGAGATAGATAGATAGATAGATAGATAGATAGATAGATAGATGATAGAACAGACTGAGATAGATAGATAGATAGATAGATATGAACAGACTGAGATAGATAGATAGATAGATAGATAGATAGATAGATAGATAGATAGATATGAACAGACTGAGATAGATAGATAGATAGATAGATAGATATGAACAGACTGAGATAAATAGATAGATAGATATGAACAGACTGAGATAGATAGATAGATAGATAGATAGATATGAACAGACTGAGATAGATAGACTGAGATAGATAGATAGATAGATAGATAGATAGATAGATAGATAGATAGATAGATATTACAATTATGTGATAGACAGACAGATAGATAGATATTGAAAGTATGTGCTATGTATCCTGTTAAACTGATTTACTTAAACTGTGGTGCGTAAGTAAATCCTAACAATAATTTATCTTTTGCATTCGGTGCAGTGCAAGAATTTTTGTCACATAAGAGACTATCCTCATGGAACGTTTCCGTATCGATTTCTCACGAAAGCACACTCTTTCTGCAATGCACGACTGGTGAACGGTTTTACGAAACGAGTCGATCAAGTTAACTGTATATTCGATACGATTAAACCTCCTTACATTTTGAGAAATAAAATGAATCTATTTTCAAGCCTGTCTTTCCTCATCAATAATTTTACGCCTGTGTCAAATTTTCGGAACTTAGGATGAAGATATCTATATCTTTTTCTCTTAAATATCCCTAAAAGTTCGAAGCCACTATACCGTTTTAATCGACCCGGTTATGCAGTTCTGACGGATAGAACATAGCTCTGGGTTGAGCTCTTGTCCGTAGAAGGTAACTGCAGGTAGCAGCTTAGAACTGGCAAAAAGGCTTCAAAAGAATAACACTGAAATTTAATTATGATTTCCTTCTGGTGAAGTTTTTCCGTTAAGCCGATCTTCTTCTTCTTCTTCTTCTTCTTCTTCTTCTTCTTCTTCTATGTGCCTTGTCCTTTCAGAACGTAGACGATGATGGCCCTCCACGTCTCCCTTTCCCTGGTGGCTCTGAGCAAGCTTTGTCCTGTTGCACCACGCAACCCTCGTTCAGTCATCCACCAGATCAGGCCCTTCAAAGATGTTATCCACTGCTTTCCCCTGTCTCTTTTCCCTCAATCTGGCCTGTTAGTATCAGGTTCTCCATCCCTCCTTCTTCATTGCATGTCCCAGGAACTTCAGCTGTCTCTTCCTGATGCTCAGTATTAATTTCCTTTTCGTCTCCATCCTTTGCAAAACTTCGTTACTGCTCACATGCTCGGTCCACGATATTCGCAGCATCCTTCTGTAGAACCATATGTCAGCTGCTTCCAATTTTTCCTTAATCTTTGATGATATTGTCCAGCATTCACTGCCATATTGAAGAACTGACATCACATAGCAATCCAGTACTCTCTTCTTTGTTTCTAGCGAAATTGTCCCGTTTCTTAATACTTTAGTCAACTTCTGGAATGCCTCCTTGTGCTTTTGGATCTCACGAATATAAATGTATAGAAACTGATGTGACCACAAAGTGAGGGGTCAGTTTATATATTGATTGTAATATGGAATTGATCCCCCACTTTATATGCAGTATTCTTCTGTAGAATGACATTTCAGTTGCTTCAAGTCTTTCCTTCATCTTTGATGATATTGTCCAGCATTCACTGCCATATTGAAGAACTGACATCACATAGCAATACAGTACTCTCTTTTTTGTTTCTAGCGAAATTTTCCTGTTTCTTAATACTTTACTCAGTTTCTGGAATGCTTCTTTCGCCATGCCAATTCACCTTCGAATATCTGTGTCGCCTTTTCCGTCTTCTGTTAGAAAACTTTCCAGGTATTTAAATTTTTGTACCTGCTGGATTTTAATATCCTCCCTCTGTTTGACATTTTGGGCTATGCTTTTTGCTGATGACCATGCATTCGGTTTTCTAGCAATTTATTTGTAGTTCTTGAAATGGTTTATATGATGTAGTTGAGTATAGTTCAAAGCTCTCTTGTCTTGAATCAGCAAACAGCCTAGGAAAAGAGAAAATAAGCCTGAGATACAGAGAATCTTTACCACTGGGTGTTGCCTTTAGAAGCACTTCCGTTATGTGATAGCAGTATATTTGGTTGTCGTAAAAACCCTAAATGGGTTTCGGGACTCATTGCAAAATTCGACAATGGTTCATTATAATATAGGCGACTGTATTTCTCTGGAGAGATTTCCTTTTGTTTTGTGTATTAACATGTATTATTTTTAAAGATAGGTTTACCCTTTTTTTTCAGTGCTTTGTATTTTGAATTGACGAACATTGCAATTAAAGAGATTCAAGTCAACTGTTCTTTCACAGAATGTGCGTTGAAGTGCAGTTGATATCGACACGGAACGACAAATCAGGGAGCTGAGTCCGAATTCCAGTTGAATTCCTTGAATTCACTTGCGCACGTTCCTTCATCGCTAAGCGTATCGGTATAATGAAAGTTTTATTTTACAAAAAAAAAAAAATGAACAGAAAAAAGAAATTTTTTATTAAAATTACTTTGCTGGATTTTTTTATGTCTAATTCTAATACAAAAAATTATTCACTTAGAGGAATATTTTCAAGGCTTCTGTTCCGACGAACTTAACTCCCTGGTTTCCATTATATATGAATTTTCTCGAGCCACAAGATTAGCAACTAGGTCCCACCTTTTTACTGTGAAATCAATAAAATATAAACACGAATTCTTCTCCGGCTGCTTCTTTTCTCGCACTTCCCGACCGTGGCATTTCCTTCCGTTTACTTGCTTCCCTGACAGCAACAATCTTCAAGAATTTTAATGTGAAGTCAATAGTCACACAATCTTCAAGAATTTTAATGTGAAGTCAATAGTCATACAATCTTCAAGAATTTTAATGTGAAGTCAATAGTCATACAATCTTCAAGAATTTTAATGTAAAGTCAAGTCATACTATCTTCAAGAATTTTAATGTGAAGTCAATAGTCACACAATCTTCAAGAATTTTAATGTAAAGTCAATAGTCATACAATCTTCAAGAATTTTAATGTAAAGTCAATAGTCATACAATCTTCAAGAATTTTAATATAAAGTCAATAGTCATACAATCTTCAAGAATTTTAATGTGAAGTCAATAGTCACACAATCTTCAAGAATTTTAATGTGAAGTCAATAGTCACACAATCTTCAAGAATTTTAATGTGAAGTCAATAGTCATACAATCTTCAAGAATTTTAATATAAAGTCAATAGTCATACAATCTTCAAGAATTTTAATGTAAAGTCAATAGTCATACAATCTTCAAGAATTTTAATGTAAAGTCAATAGTCATACAATCTTCAAGAATTTTAATGTAAAGTCAATAGTCATACAATCTTCAAGAATTTTAATATAAAGTCAATAGTCATACAATCTTCAAGAATTTTAATGTGAAGTCAATAGTCACACAATCTTCAAGAATTTTAATGTGAAGTCAATAGTCACACAATCTTCAAGAATTTTAATGTGAAGTCAATAGTCATACAATCTTCAAGAATTTTAATATAAAGTCAATAGTCATACAATCTTCAATAGTCATCTTCTATCTCACTAACCTGCATCCTCTCTCTCATGCTCCTTTCTCCGTCCACTCCACTCTCATCAGTATTCTCATCCTTCTCTTACCCACTTCCTGACACCCACTATAACCTGACACTCTTTCTCTTAACATTCCAAACTGGTTTGAATTTAGATTTTTCCTTTTTCTACACTGGTTGCCACCCAAAGCTATAGAACCCAGTCTGTCCTGCTATTTTATTAATCGCTACCACAACTTTACATGTTTATTAGAATTGTATTTTATAAAGTGTATTTATAATATATATATATATATATATATATATATATGGGCAGCAACCTTTGTTTTATGCATGTTTCATTGCAAACGACCGATATGAAAAATATATCAATTCTTTTATTTAATTTTACAGCAGTCAAACCTTTACTTTTGCTGGAGATAATGAATGTAAAAATATCCCGTTAATACTTTCCCAAGCGCTTTCAACCACTTTTCTGAGAATTCTCAACGTGGGTATATTTCTGCAGATGTTATTTTATTCCCATGTTTTGAATGGAACATAGTAATTTTATTTTGGTGGTACAACATTTTGCTTCGAGTCTGTCTTTCAATAAAGCATACCTTAAAACTATATTTAACCATATATATATGATTGGCGTGTGTATACCCGCTTATATACAACACGCTAAGATTCGCCGTCGCTGATTCTATACAATTCTGGTTTAAGGGTTAGCGACTCCAACTGACACCAGATCGGTGGAGGTTTCATTACAGCCAGAAGCAAGTGGATGTCTACCGACATTGACGCGCGGTGATACCGCGAAACAGGCTTCCATGTGGATGACATATATATATATATATATATATATATATATATATATATATATATACACTATAATCATCCGTATATATACACTATAGTCATCAGATCTGTTTCGCTGTATTACAGCTTATCAGTACGGCTTAGACTTCGGTCGCTTCCTAACCCAGGACTGAAACCCGACCGAACCGGCGTCAGTCGGCGATTCTACCCCTAGGCCATGAGCGTCCAGTAGAAGAAGGCAGGCTTTTTAGTGTGTATAAACACTCCCAATGGCTAGAGTGCTCCAATTCATTATCGAATGAGCGGTATATATATATAGATAGATAGATAGATAGATAGATAGAGAGAGAGAGAGAGAGAGAGAGAGAGAGAGAGAGAGATGGAAAGGGAGAAGGGGAGAGAGAATGCCAAAGAGTGAGAAATGGGAGAGTAAAAAAGAGATAGAGAGTGAATGAGAGAGAAACAGCTCGTGAATGTAAGTGTGAGGGTGTGTTATGTAACCTATTTAATGAGAATAATAATTTAATGCCTTTATTTATCACAGATTGAGAAAACATTCATTCCTCAATCCTGTTTTGAAAACCTTCAGCTCCATTCAACAAGAGAGAAAGAAAGAGAGAGAGAGAGAGAGAGAGAGGGAGAGAGAGAGAGAGACAGAGAGTGAGGCGGGGGAGATAAAAAATAAAATGCAAAATATCTTAAAATGACGAACACAGACATTGAACAAACGTCCAATCAGTGTCATTTGGAAATTTTCGATTCGTCCAATTAAATCTCATTGAATACTCTCACCAGGTTTTTATCCTTACAATGACTTAAAAAAAAAGCTGGATAAAGATCCCCGATGAAAAAAACAAAAAACACAACTGAAAACAAAAGATAAAGCAAATCTGTTTCACTGACGTTGCTTCTCTTTTTACACTCTGTGATTCGTTCACGAATCACTGGCTGATAGCCGTTACCATTTTGAAACAGCGGCCAGCCATGCGTGGATCATTTATTTTACACATGCGCATTAAGGCTGTAAAATATTTAGATTTGGCCCGGGTTACGGGCCGTTAGACAGGAAGACTGATTTTTTTCTGGCTTTGTCTAATATTTAATGTGTTTTATAGCAAACTAGCATAGGGAGAAGCTGGCAAATTTAACTGCAAACAGGTTAATGTTACTAGGATCAAACGCCCAGAAAAAAAAATTAACAAGCACACTGCGTGAATTTATTTTTTTATTTATATATTTATCCGTGAGTTAACCAAACAGAATGAATCTATCTATCTATCTATCTATCTATCTATCTATCTATCTATCTATCTATCTATCTATCTATCTATCTATCTCTTTGAGGGTCATTCAATAAATAAGTTTGATTTTTTGGTATAAGGACTTTTAATACAGATAGAAGCTTACTATTTTAATTTTTTTCTTTACTTTTTTTTGAAAGGGATTTATTTTTTTTTTTTTTGAGATTGAAAAAAAAATTGAGAATTTTCGAGATTAACAAAGATGGCCGACTAAGAAGCATGCTCACGGATTGAACAGAGGTTAGTTATTTTTGGTTGCTGAAGGAGGCAAACTAGTTGAAATTCATAGGAAAATGTCAACTGTGTATAGTGCGACATGTTTCAGCCGAAATGACGGAGCAGTGTTGAGGATAAAGACAGACTTGGGAGGCCTACAGAAATGAGATCTCTTGAGGTGATCGAATCAGTCAATGACTTCATTCATTCTGACAGAAGGGTGACAGTGGATGACATTGCAAGGACTTTGTGTATATCGGTTGGGACAACACACAAAATTCTCCATGCAGACCTTGCCTACTCGAAGACAACGCAAGACCTCATACAGCAGCTCAAACGGCGCAGACCATCAACGAGCTGGGCTGGGAACTGCTCCCTCAACCCCCTTACAGTCCAGACCTTGTCCCTTCAGACTTTCATCTGTTTGGTCCCTTGAAAGCTTTCACGGGAGGTACGAAGTTTGAAAGTGACGATGAAGTCAAAAGAACTGTGAGTGATTGGTTGAGACACCAGTCTAAATATTTTCACGCTGAGGGAATATGGAAGCTTATGTACAGATGGGAAAAGTGTGTGAATCTGCTGGGAGCCTACGTTGAAAAAAGAAAAGTAAGCTTCTGTCTGTATACCGAAAAATTCACGTTATTTATTGAATTACCCTTGTATAATACATTGGTGAAAATCTATCTATCTATCTATCTATCTATCTATCTATCTATCTATCTATCTATCTATCTATCTATCTATCTATGTCTGTCGTTCCATCTATCTATCTATCTATCTATCTATCTATCTATCTATCTATCTATGTCTGTTCGCATCTATCTATCTATCTATCTATCTATCAGTTTGAGGACACTTCAAAAGATTCGGAAAGAGTTTGATAATGGTTATTAAGAATGTATTACTGCTCGGAAAGCTCACTCTTATAATTTTGATGAGAAAATATCCCGCGAATTTATTGTTGAGGGCCTCATACTCAGTAAGGATTGAGTCCATAGCGAAATCTACTGCGAGGAAGGTTAGGTCTCAGTGTCGGGCCAGGAAGTTTTTTTTCCGCCTGAATCCATCTTGCACATATACAAATCAACCATCATTACATTGAGTCAAGAGCTAAATTCACTACTAGGAAGGTTAGGTTACTGTGTCGGGTCAGGAAGTTTCTTTCCGCCTGAATCCATCTTGCACATATACAAATCAACCATCATTACATTGAGACAATAGCCAAAGTCACTGCTAGGAAGGTTGGGTTACCGTGTCGGGCCAGGAAGTTTTCTCTGCCTGAACCCATCTTGCACATATACAAATCAACCATCATTACATTGAGTCAATAGCCAAAGTCAATGCTAGGAAGGTTGGGTTATCGTGTCGGGCTAGGAAGTTTTCTCTGTCTGAATCCATCTTGCACATATACAAATCACCCATCTGTCTCTGTATGGAATACTGCTGTCATATATGTTCAAGCGCCCCCGCTGTACTTCACAAGCTCCAAAAGAGAATCAGTAATGTGATAGGCACCGTCTTGGCGGCTCGACTCGACAGGCTCCAAAGAAGAATCAGTGATGTGATAGGTACCGACCTGGCGGCTCGACTCGACATGCTCCAAAGGAGAATCAGTAATGTGATAGGTACCGACTTGGCGGCTCGATTCTACAGGCTCCAAGGGAAAATCAGTAATGTGATAGGTACCGACTTGGTGGCTCGACTCGACAGGCTCCAAAGGAGAATCAGTAATGTGATAGGTACCGACTTGGCGGCTCGACTCGAAAGGCTCCAAAGGAGAATCAGTAATGTGATAGGTACCGACTTGGCGGCTCGACTCGACAGGCTCCAAGGGAAAATCAGTAATGTGATAGGTACCGACCTGGCGGCTCGACTCGACAGGCTCCAAAGGAGAATCAGTAATGTGATAGGTACCGATTGGCGGCTCGACTCGACAGGCTCCAAAGAAGAATCAGTAATGTGATAGGTACCGACTTGACTGCTCGACTCGACAAGCACCAAAGAAGAATCATTAATGTGATAGGTACCGACTTGGCGGCTCGACTCGACAGGCTCCAAAGAAGAATCATTAATGTGATAGGTACCGACTTGACGGCTCGACTCGACAGGCTTCAAAGGAGAATCAGTAATGTGATAGGTACCGACTTGGTGGCTCGACTCGACAGGCTCCAAAGGAGAATCAGTAATGTGATAGGTACCGACTTGGCGGTTCGACTCGACAGGCTCCAAAGGAGAATCAGTAATGTGATAGGTACCGACTTGGTGGCTCGACACGACAGGCTCCAAAGGAGAATCAGTAATGTGATAGGTACCGACTTGGCGGCTCGACTCGACAGGCTCCAAGGGAAAATCAGTAATGTGATAGGTACCGACGTGGTGGCTCGACTCGACAGGCTCCAAAGGAGAATCAGTAATGTGATAGGTACCGATTTGGCGGTTCGACTCGACAGGCTCCAAGGGAAAATCAGTAAGGTGATAGGTACCGACCTGGCGGCTCGACTCGACAGGCTCCAAAGGAGAATCAGTAATGTGATAGGTACCGACTTGACGGCTCGACTCGACAGGCTCCAAAGAAGAATCATTAATGTGATAGGTACCGACTTGGCGGCTCGACTCGACAGGCTCCAAAGAAGAATCATTAATGTGATAGGTACCCTCTTGTCGGCTCGACTCGACAGGCTCCAAAGAAGAATCATTAATGTGATAGGTACCGACTTGGTGGCTCGACTCGACAGGCCCCAAAGAAGAATCAGTAATGTGATAGGTACCGACTTGGCGGATCGACTCGACAGGATCCAAAGTAGAATCAGTAATGTGATAGATACCGACTTGGCGACTCGAGTCAACAGGCTGCAAAGGAGAATCAGTAATGTGATAGGTACCGACTTGGCGGCTCGACTCGACAGGCTCCAAAGAAGAATCAGTAATGCGATAGGTACCGACTTGGCGGCTCGACTCGACAGGCTCCAAAGAAGAATCAGTAATGTGATAGGTACCCACTTGACGGCTCGACTCGACCGGCTCCAAAGGAGAATCAGTAATGTGATAGGTACCGACTTGGCGGCTTGACTCGACAGGCTCCAAAGGAGAATCGGTAATGAGTGATAGTTTCCGACTTGGCGGCTTGACTCGACAGGCTCCAAAGGAGAATCAGTAATGTGATAGGTACCGACTTGGCGGCTCGACTCGACAGGCTCCAAAGGAGAATCAGTAATGTGATAGGTACCGACTTGGCGACTCGAGTCAACAGGCTGCAAAGGAGAATCAGTAATGTGATAGGTACCGACTTGGCGGCTCGACTCGACAGGCCCCAAAGAAGAATCAGTAATGTGATAGGTACCCACTTGACGGCTCGACTCGACAGGCTCCAAAGGAGAATCAGTAATGTGATAGGTACCGACTTGGCGGCTTGACTCGACAGGCTCCAAAGAAGAATCGGTAATGAGTGATAGGTTCCGACTTGGCGGCTTGACTCGACAGGCTCCAAAGGGGAATCAGTAATGTGATAGGTACCGACTGGGCGGCTCGACTCGACAGGCTCCAAATGAGAATCAGTAATGTGATAGGTACCGACTTGGCAGCTCGACTCGACAGGCTTCAATGGAGAATCAGTAATGTGATTGGTAACGACTTGATTGCTCGAATCGACAGGCTCCAAAAGAGAATCAGTAATGTGATAGGTACCGACTTGGCGGCTCGACTCGACAGGCTGCAAACGAGAACCAGTAATGTGATAGATACCGATTTGGCGGCTCGACTCGACAGGCTCCAAAGGAGAATCAGTAATGTGATAGGTAACGACTTGACGGCTCGACTCGATAGGGTCCAAAGGAGAGTCAGTAATGTGATAGGTACCGACTTGGTGGCTCGACTCGACAGGCTCCAAAGAATAATCAGTTACGTGATAGGTACCGACATGGCGGCTCGACTCGACAGGCTCCAAAGTATAATTAGTAATGTGATAGATACCCAGTTGGCGGCTCGACTCGACAGGCCCCAAAGAAGAATCAGTAATGTGATAGGTACCGACTTGGCCGGTCGACTCGACAGGCTCCAAAGGATAATTAGTAATGTGATAGATACCCACTTGGCGGCTCGACTCGACAGGCCCCAAAGAAGAATCAGTAATGTGATAGGTACCGACATGGCGGCTCGACTCGACAGGCTCCAAAGGATAATTAGTAATGTGATAGATACCCACTTGGCGGCTCGACTCGACAGGCCCCAAAGAAGAATCAGTAATGTGATAGGTACCGACTTGGCGGCTCGAATCGACAGGCTCCAAAGGATAATTAGTAATGTGATAGATACCCACTTGGCGGCTCGACTCGACAGGCCCCAAAGAAGAATCAGTAATGTGATAGGTACCGACTTGGCGGCTCAACTCGACAGGATCCAAAGTAGAATCAGTAATGTGATAGATACCGACTTGGCGACTCGAGTCAACAGGCTGCAAAGGAGAATCAGTAATGTGATAGGTACCGACTTGGCGGCTCGACTCGACAGGCTCCAAAGAAGAATCAGTAATGCGATAGGTACCGACTTGGCGGCTCGACTCGACAGGCTCCAAAGAAGAATCAGTAATGCGATATGGTACCGACTTGGCGGCTCGACTCGACAGGCTCCAAAGAAGAATCAGTAATGCGATAGGTACCGACTTGGCGGCTCGACTCGACAGGATCCAAAGTAGAATCAGTAATGTGATAGATACCGACTTGGCGACACGACTCGACAGGCTCCAAAGAAGAATCAGTAATGCGATAGGTACCGACTTGGCGGCTCGACTCGACAGGCTCCAAAGAAGAATCAGTAATGCGATATGTACCGACTTGGCGGCTCGACTCGACAGGCTCCAAAGAAGAATCAGTAATGCGATAGGTACCGACTTGGCGGCTCGACTCGACAGGCTCCAAAGAAGAATCAGTAATGTGATAGGTACCGACATGGCGGCTCGACTCGACAGGCTCCAAAGGATAATTAGTAATGTGATAGATACCCACTTGGCGGCTCGACTCGACAGGCCCCAAAGAAGAATCAGTAATGTGATTGGTACCGACATGGCGGCTCGACTCGACAGGCTCCAAAGGATAATTAGTAATGTGATAGATACCCACTTGGCGGCTCGACTCGACAGGCTCCAAAGAAGAATCAGTAATGTGATAGGTACCGACTTGGCCGCTCGACTCGACAGGCTCCAAAGGATAATTAGTAATGTGATAGATACCCACTTGGCGGCTCGACTCGACAGGCCCCAAAGAAGAATCAGTAATGTGATAGGTACCGACTTGGCGGCTCGACTCGACAGGATCCAAAGTAGAATCAGTAATGTGATAGATACCGACTTGGCGACTCGAGTCAACAGGCTGCAAAGGAGAATCAGTAATGTCATAGGTACCGACTTGGCGGCTCGACTCGACAGGCTCCAAAGTAGAATCAGTAATGCGATAGGTACCGACTTGGCGGCTCGACTCGACAGGCTCCAAAGAAGAATCAGTAATGTGATAGGTACCTACTTGACGGCTCGACTCGACAGGCTCCAAAGGAGAATCAGTAATGTGATAGGTACCGACTTGGCGGCTTGACTCGACAGGCTCCAAAGAAGAATCGGTAATGAGTGATAGATTCCGACTTGGCGGCTTGACTCGACAGGCTCCAAATGAGAATCAGTAATGTGATAGGTACCGACTTGGCGGCTCGACTCGACAGGCTCCAAAGGAGAATCAGTAATGTGATAGGTACCGACTGGGCGGCTCGACTCGACAGGCTCCAAAGGAGAATCAGTAATTTGATAGGTACCGACTTGGCGGCTCGACTAGACAGGCTCCAAAGAAGAATCAGTAATGTGATAGGTACCGACTTGACGGCTCGACTCGACAGGCTCCAAAGGAGAATCAGTAATGTGATAGGTACCGACTTGGCATGATGGCTTCAGCCACTTATTCACAGTCGGAATGTGTCTTCCCTCTGTCTGTTCTATAAATATTTTCATGGCTTCTCCTCCAACGAACTTATGTCACTGGTGCCCCTGGAACAGGTGTTTTCTCGAGGAATCAGACTGGCGACAAGGTCCCATTCATTCACAGTTAGATCAACTAAATGCAGACGACACTTCTAGTCCAGTAGCTTTTTTTCTAGTACTTCTCGCCTCTGGAACACTCTTCCATGTCCTTGCTTTCCTGACTGCTACAACCTCCAGAAATTTAAATGAAATGTCAATTCCCATCTCTTATTCACTTGACTTCAGTCCTTTTCACATCACCCGGGTATCTTGTTTTTTTCTTTTCTCTCGACCTTCGTAACTGTCCTCTCCTGTGTTCCTATCCATCTCTTGCCCTTTCTCTGACACCCCCTGTAACTGGTCCGTCTTTCACTTCACGCTCCTTCTGTCTAAATTTTTACTCTTATGTAGCCCCCTGCGCATCAGTGGTAATATCGCCTTGATTGGGGTAAAACGATTAAAAAAAAATCAGCTGCCGTGAGGAGGTATTGCTGCTCTAAGTCAAGAGCGTGACTGCTTGAAGCCTGTATGTCTGGCAACAGCACTTTGTATAATGCTACACAAAGGGAAGAAGACTGTCATGGCTGTCAGACAATATCTGCAAATATATCACCCCTTAGCCCCTTGAGCAAGAGAAAACCAAAACTTTTTGTAACACAAAAAATTAACTGAAGGCTTTATTTATGGCAACATTCACCAAATTAAACAATGAAAAATCTAGAAAAGTTGCTGCAGATTACGATGTCGTCTCGTGGTCTTGGGTGAAGCCAATGTTGATGGCGACATCATGGAATTGACGTTTTAATATATTATTTAGTGTATTTTAGTAAATAGATCTATTAACATAAGATGTCAGTGTTATTTTAATTTTTTGCGTAATTTAGACAACGATCTATTCTTTGCGTGTATCTATCTATAAATATATTGATTTCTTTACTAGCAGTATAGCTCGGCGTTGCTCGGGTGTAATGAAAGCTTTAAAACTAATCCATGGTCCTGGAGCTCAGACTCAGCCTAAAGAATATTTGAAATAATAAAATAATTGCGACAATTTATCAATCGCAACTAGTGTATGTGTGTGTGTGTATATATATATATATATATATATATATATATATATACTAGCACTATAGCTCGGCGTTGCTCGGGTGTAATGAAAGCTTAAAAACTAATCCATGGTCGTGGAGCTCAGACTCTTTGGACATTGGCACGAAAGACTAAAAAACAATAGTTGTTTCCACTTAAAGCGAAACCGTAGACTGAAAGAAAAATAAATGGATGTCAGTCAAATTTTGATTTCCTGGTATCGATATCAAATGTCTTTTTCGTCGTAAACTGAATTTTGAAGGCTAAATAAGTCCTCTGAGCAAATGGTATCATGGCTGAGACTAAGAACTACAATTATACCTATTTAGAGCCAAACCCGAAGCAAAAACTAAAATAAAAGGGCCGAAAAAATACAGACATACAGGCAGATAAACAGATACACACACAAACATCTTGCCTTTTATATATATATTGTAAGACCTGCCAACTCCTGAATATCGTTTCTTATGTCTTTGTCTATGAGGGTATCAAATTTGATTAAAATCGGACCACTCTTTCTATAAACTAATTTTTTCGATTATCTATTTTCGATATTTATCCGGGGTACCTTGTCACATAACCTAGCTAAGAACACTCGCAGACGCTTATAGTACAACTGTGTAAATTTTCACACACAGACACACATACACACACAGACAAAGTTCCATTTATAAATATGTTTAGATTTACATATATATTTTAATTAAACTGGTCTTCAGAAGTTCTGTTGATCTCAAAATTGCGCTTCTCATATAATCATCAAATGGTTTGCATTCTGTAGAGTTAGGTGGCCATGTCCAAGAAGTAATACGGTCACAAAATTTGTCAGACAACCAGGAATATGTTCACTGCTTTTGTAGCATTTGTGGTGCAGTGGATATCGACTCGGAAGGAAAAGTTCGGCAGCCAAGTTCGAAAACCAGTTGAATTCCTCGCATTCACTTACACACAAATACCTTTGGGAAAGGTATTAATCCACCTCTTCCCTCCAGTTATGGCTTAAATATTAGAACAGTTGGGTTTTATAGACCTAGCTGGCAACCAGTCTATAGCATAATATAATGGCAACATTGTGCGAGATAATCTTCTGCCCAGGCTGTCATGTCTCTTCTATGACATGATCGCCCAACCTTGTATCACGTATGGCACTTAAATGACTGAATGAAGATGATAGTTGGAAACATAAGTAAAGCTTCTGCTGGGCATAAAGTGGGGGATAATTTTTATATTGTTATAATCCCCCACTAATTACTAGGTAATAATATAATATATCTCTTCCCTTTCTAGCTATGAGTCAAATAACTGGACAGATTGGGTTCTATAGCTTTGGTCGGCAACCAGTCTACCGCAGAAACCAATGGCAACCTACTGCGGGATAATCTTCTGCCCAGTCAGTCATGTCTCTTTCGAGACATGATCGCCCAATCGTGTATCACGCGTGGCACTTAACTGACTGACTGACTGTTCTATTGCCAGATATAGTGTTTTGCAGAAGCTACTGAACCTGAAAGAGAACTTCTTACTCAAGCATATTGATTGGATCCTCCACTATGAGTTCATGGTCATGTGGGAAGATAAATGGAGGCACAATTGCGTTGTGGTACAGTGGATATCGTCTCGGAACGAAAAATCGGGGAGCCGAGTTCGAATTCCAGTTGAATTGCTTGCATTCACTTACGCACAAATACCCTTGTGAAAAGTATTAATTTACGGGTTAAATAACAGGATAAATTGGATTCTATAGCCTTGGCTGGCAACCAGTCTATCACATAAAATAATCGCAACATCATTCAAGATAATCTTCTGCCCAGGCAGTCATATTTCTTTCGAGACATGATCGTCCAAGCGTGTATCACGTATGGCACTTAACTGAATGACAAAAGATAATAGTTGGAAACACAAGTGCTTCTACTGGACATAAAGTGGGGGTTCTGTTTTCTATTGTTATTAAGTAATAAACTGATCCCCCACTAATTATAACTTATAAATACAATCCGTCTCTTCTCCCTTCAGCTATAGTTTAAAGAGCAGGATAGAAAATCTTCTGCCAAGTCAGTCATGTCTCTTTCGAGACATGATCGCCCAAGCGTGTAACACGTATGGTACGTAACTGAATGATCACTAGCTTAAGCCCATAAGTCTAGAATATAAATGCATAGAAACTAGTTTGGCCACAAAATGAGGAATCAGTTTATATATTGATTATAATATAGAATTGGTCCCCCATTTTATATCCACATTACAATTTCTTACAAACAGTGGTCATATATATTCTTCTTCTATGTGCTGTGTCCTTTCAGGACGTAAGCGATCATGTCTCTCCACGTCTTCCTATCCTTGGTGGCTTTCAGCACGCTTTCTCCTGTTACACCAAGCAACCCCCGTTCAGTTATCCACATGCTCAGGCCCTTCAAAATATGTTATCCGCTGCTTTCCTCTGTCTCATTTTCTCTCTATCTGGCATGTTAGTATCAGGTTCTCCAAGCCCTCCTTCCTCATTGCATGTCCCAGGAACTTTAGTTGTCTCTTCTTGGTGCTAAATATTCATTTCTTTATCGTTTTCATTCTTTCCAAAAGCCCATCATTGCTCACATGTTCGATCCATGATATCCGCAGCATCACAGACGGGCTCTATGGTGTTGAACAAACAAGTGGGGCTGAGAAGGCGTCTACATGGGGATTAGCTTGTCGCCCGGGTAGACAGGTATCCTTGAATACGAGTGGCCAGCCGTTATCTATCTCTCTGTCTCTACATGTATTTATTTCAGTCACTCCGAATCTAGTTATGTACGAGATTATCTATCTATCTATCTATCTATCTATCTATCTATCTATCTATCTATCTATCTATCTATCTATCTAATTGTGTTCATATCTATCTATCTCATTCTGTTCATATCTATCTATCTCATTCTGTTCATATCTATCTATCTATCTATCTATCTATCTCATTCTGTTCATATCTATCTATCTCATTCTGTTCATATCTATCTATCTCATTCTGTTCATATCTATCTATCTATCTATCTATCTATCTATCTATCTATCTATCTATCTATCTATCTATCTATCTATCTCATGCTGTTCATATCTATCTATCTATCTATCTATCTATCTATCTATCTATCTATCTCAGTCTGTTCATATCTATCTATCTATCTATCTATCTATCTATCTATCTATCTATCTATCTATCTATGTCAGTCTGTTCATATCTATCTATCTATCTATCTATCTATCTATCTATCTATGTCAGTCTGTTCATATCTATCTATCTATCTATCTATGTCAGTCTGTTCATATCTATCTATCTATCATATCTATCTATCTATCTATCTATGTCAGTCTGTTCATATCTATCTATCTATCTATCTATGTCAGTCTGTTCATATCTATCTATCTATCTATCTATCTATCTATCTATCTATCTATCTATCTATCTATCTATCTATCTATCTAATTCTGTTCTATCTATCTATCTATCTATCTATCTATCTATCTATCTATCTATCTATCTATCTATCTGTCTATCTATCTATCTCTTGTGAATGTTTCCCTCAGTTTTGAAACAAAATCATCTTCTATTCATATGAATGTCCATACAACTAAAACATCAAAGTCATCACGATTCATTTTTTCATAACAAGCATTTATACGTGTTTCATGTAATAAACAAGATGAAAGCAAATACATGTCAGCATCCATAACAATTTTTGCTCTCGTTATGAATAAAATAAACTAATGGAAATTCTAATAAAAACACAGAAATACTTCAAATAAAACGAGGCAAGGATCCTTCAAATAAAAATGAAATTCAAAATTTAATAAAAATGTTGACAATTCTTTGTGTAATAAAACAGTATCATGAAAATGTTTTTGTTTAATGTGCTAATAATGTTTTCCTAATATTGACTTAATTGAAAAAAGAATTATTTAAATTTAGCGTCAGTTAATTTGAATCCCTTGCATTCACTTACGCACAAATACCCTTGAGAAAAGGTATTAAACTGTCTCTCCCCTCCAGTTATGGGTTAAATAAGAGGACAGTGTACCACAGAAAACAATGGAAACCTATTGACTGACTGAAGATAATAGTTGGATATATAAGTAAGGCTTCTACTGAGCATAAAATGGGGGATCAGTTATTAAGTGATAAACTGATCCCCCACTAATTACTACTTATTAATACTATCCGTCTCTTCTCCCTTCAGCTATAGTTTAAAGAACAGGATAGAAAATCTTCTGCCCAGTCAGTCATGTTTCTTTCGAGACATGATCGCCCAAAGCGTGTATCACGTATGGCACATAAATGACAGAATGAAGATAATAGTTGAAAACATAAGTAAAGCTACTGGGCATAAAGTGGGGGATCGGTTTCCTATTGTTATTAAGTTATAAACTGATCCCCCTCTTAATAATTATTAATACAATCCGTCTATTCTCCCTCAGCTCTAGTTTAAAGAGCAGGATAGAATATCTGCCCAGTCAGTCGTGTCTCCTTCGAGACATGATCGCCCACAGCGTGTATCACAAATGACACTTAACTGACTGAATGAATATACTAGTTGGAAACATAAGTAAAGGTTCTAATGGTCAAAAACTACATCTTATCTCTCAGTCGTATCTCTGACATCAGAGAGTGTGCCATTTTCTTTTTTTGTGATCATATCGCCCCAAGCAAGGCAGTTTATTGCCACTGGTGCGGAGGGGGTTACATAGGAGGAAGGTTATGAGAAAGAGTCACAGGTTATAGGGGGTGTCAGGAAATGGGCAAGAGAAGAATGAGGATGCTGACTCTCTATTTATCAATCTATCTATCTATCTATCTCGGTCTTTCCATGTCTATCTATCTATCTATCTATCTATCTATCTATCTATCTATCTATGTCGGTCTTTCCATATCTATCCATCTCTCGGTTTTCCATATCTGTCTATCTATCTACCAATCGATCTATCTATATTGGTCTTTTCATATCTATCTATCTATCTATCTATCTATCTATCTATCTATCTATCTCGGACTTTTCGTCTGTTTCTTTTCACCTTTATCAGTCCTCTGTTAGTATCGGGTTCTCCAAGACGTCCTTCCTCATTGCATGTACCAAGGACTTTAGATGTCTCTTCCTGATGCTCAGTATTAATATCCTTCTCGTTTCCATCATTTCCAAAACCTCATCATTGCTCACATGCTCCATCCAGGATATCTGCAGCATCCTTCTGTCGAACCACATTTTAGCTGCTTCAAGTTTTTCCCCTCATCTTTGATTATATTGTCCAACATTCACTGCCATATTGAAGAACTGACATCACATAGCAATCTAGTACTCTCTTCTTTGTTTCTAGTGAAAGTTTCCTGTGTCTTAATACTTTACTCAGCTTCTGGAAGGCGTCCTTCTCTATGCTAATTCGCCTTCGGATCTCTATGTCGCACTTTTTGTCCTCTGTTAGAACACTTCCCAGGTAATTAAATTTTTGTACCTGCTTGATTTTAGTATCCCCATATGAATTTGGCATTTTGGGCTGCTCTTTTTGATGATGACCATGCATTCCATTTTCTTGCAATTTATTTATAGTCCTTTTTTGTTACTCTCCTCAGTAGGTTTTGTAGTTTTCTTTTCCGTGTCTTCCATCAGCACTGTATCGTTTGCGTACTGTATGTTATGAAAGTTCCGGCCCCCGATTAGAAATCCTGGCATAACATCTAAGGTCCTCAAAATAGTCTCGCTGACAAATTGAACAGATCCGGTGAAAAGACACACCCTTGTCTTACGCCTCTTTCTATCTTTGCGTACCTGCTGATTACGTTACCTGTTCGTATGCCGGCAGTTTGCGGCCAATAGAGATTCTTAATCACTCTTATGTATTTCCAAAATATGTCTAGGCAGCTGAGAATCTCCATCAGTTCTTTGTGGGGTATTTTGTCAAATACCTTTGCATAATTTATAAAACATTTGTATTTGATCTTTCGGAGAGCTTCCTAATCTTAAATATGGCGTTGTTCCAGTATCTTTGACAAACCCGCACTGTTCTTGTCCTATTTCTGGCCTGATTCTGCTTCTCGCTCTATTCATCAGGATCCGAAAGATCAGATTTGTGATATGATTCATTAAGCTCCTATTTCGGTGGAATTCGCACTCGTGTGCACCCAGCTTTTTAGGCAGTGCTATGAAAATCGACTTGCTTACTGGTTGCCAATGCTTTAAATAAAATATGAAAATGAAAGTTGATAACAGTGAAAAATTAATAGTAATGGTTAACACGACTTCATCAAATAAAATAGCGGGGAAAACAGATACACGTAAAAATTAATATTGAGGGTTGATGATGCTTCATCAAACAAAATTAAATTAGAGTGAAAAATGTATATGAATGGCTGAAAATAATTTATCAAACAATAAGTGAAACTCAAAGAAAATACTATTAAAAATGCAACAGTTTTTTATTCACCAAATAAAAAATGAAAATGATGGTAAATTGCAGTGAAGAGTTTTTGACAATTTCGAAAATAATGAAGTAGGCAAAGATTTAAAAAAATATTTTACAAAGTTCAACAAATAAAGTTGAAAATTAAAGTAAAAAAAAAATGAATAATTATCTTTGCAAAGGCTTCTTCAAATATAAAATGGAAAAAAAGAAAACACTTGTAAAAAACTATAATAATAGTTGAATATTTTGCAACAAAAAAAAGAAAAATGAAAGTAAATACTAATCAAAAAGGGATAATAATGTTTGAAAATGATTAATCGGCTATGAAGAGAAAACGGAAATAAATACTCGTAAAAAATGAATAATAATGGCTGAATAAATCATTAAATAAATATTAAATCGGAAAGTAAATGCTAGATGAGTAACTAAAGCTGCATATACCGTCTAACAACTAATATTCCAAGAAGGGGGAGGAGGAGGAGGAGGGAGGGAGAGAAGAAGGAGGAGGAGGGAGAGAAGAAGAGGGTGGAGGAAGAGGAGGCGGAGGGAGAGAAAAGAAGAAGAAGAAGGAGGAGGAAGAGAAGGAGGAGGAGGAGGGAGAGAAGAAGAAGAAGGAGGAGGAGGAGGAGGAGGAAGAGGATTAGGAGGGAGAGAATATATATATAGTACTGGGCAAAAGTATTAGGACAAGAACTATTTTACCTTTTATGAGGCATATTGACAGAAAATAAACAATTTAATTAAAATAATTTTATTTGATTTACTCAACAAATGTTTTAACAAGAAAAAATACTTGTTACAAAATAAATTTTATATTTACTACAATAGCCGTTTGTTTTGAAAGAATAAAATAATTGCAACAATTTACCTATCGCACCTAATATCTATATACATATATATATATATTTATATACAGAGAGAGAGAGAGAGAGAGAGAGAGAGAGAGAGAGTAATGGACAAAAGTATTAGGACAAGAATTATTTTATCTTTTATGCGACATATTGACAGAAAATAAAACAATTTAATTAAAGTAATTTTATTTGATTTACTCAACAAATGCTTTTAACAAGTAAAAAATACTTGTTAGAAAATAAATTAAAAATTTACTATAATAGCCGTTTGTTTTGAATTAATAAAATAATTGCGACAATTTACCAATCGCACTTATATATATATATATATATATATATATATATATATATATATACAGTACTGTGTATTAGGAAGAGAACTATTGTATCTTTTATGAGACATATTGACGGAAAATAAACAATTTCATTAAAGTAATTTTATTTGATTTACTCAACAAATGTTTTAACAAGAAAAAATACTTGTTACAAAATAAATTTAATATTTACTATAATAGCCTTTTGCTTTGATTAAAGCCTTCATTCTGTCAGGCATTGACATCACAACTGATGCTAACAGGTCAGATAGAGGGAAATAGAGACAGGGGAAAGCACCGGATAACATATTTGAAGGACCTAATCAGGTGGATGATGAAGGACCTAATCAGGTTGACGAGGATTGCGTGGTGCAACAGGAGAAGGCGTGCTAAGAGCCACCAGGGATAGGGACACGTGGAAATCCATGATCGCCTACGTCCTTAAGGGACAGGGCACATAGCAGAAGAAGAAGAATGTTGTCTAAACTCGGAAAGAGCTGAAAGATTCTACAAGAGTAGTCAAATGCAAAAATACATGATAATGGCGCTAATGACATTAGAACACTGGAATCATTTTAAAAGTCGTCGACAATTATCTATAGCGGAAAGTCAATTAACCGCATTGCCAATGGGCTTCATTGTTCTGAATACACTCTATATGAAGAATTGTGCATTTATAAAAGGCCTATTTGATGAGGGTGGCCTATTTGTTGCGGTATGTCCTAATTGAATAGGTGTGTTTCATTTGATCTCGAGTGGCCTGCAGACGAAAACTAACCGTATGATCCACGCAATGTGCTTGTAGAGCTCGTTAAAACATCAAAAGCATCGAATGATTTGCATATTCCCTGATAAGGAAAAAACTTGAGCATGATCAAGAGATTGTAAGGCATCTATATAAATTTGGAGGTATCTTTGACGGTTCTAGAAATATCTTTGACGGTTCTAGAAATCTTTGACGGTTCTAGAAATATCTTTGACGGTTCTAGAAATCTTTGACGGTTCTAGAAATATCTTTGACGGTTCTAGAAATCATGATAAAAATCGGCATAGACACGCATCTTCGCCTCCCTAGTTCGTAAGAGCCAAGGCTACTTCCTAAAAAGACGCGTTGGAAGGGGTGACAAGACCTTGGGTTGGGCTCCTTTGCGCCTAGTCGCGTAAGGACAAGAGAACTCAAGAATCGATAAGTTACAATCTTCATTACCACATGGCTCTGTATCCGCTGAACTCCTAAATATGGCTTGTAGTCGCCATGACACTATAAAACCATAACTTTAACAATGTTTAAAATAGATATTCAATGTACAAAACCCAAATCTTAACAACACAAAAGCGAAAATAATGTCTTTTAATCATCTGACATAACATTTTTTTAAATTCCATCAATATGGCAAATGATAATTACAGATTTCTTCTTCTTCTTCTTCTTCTTCTTCTTCTTCTTCTTCTTCTTCTTATTCTTATTCTACGTGTCGTCTCTCTCCAGGACGTTGGCAATCATGGCCTTCCCTATCTCTTTCTCTTGTAGCTTTTATAACTCTTCTCCAGTTAACCTTCTCAAACCCGCCATCTATCTGTCAAGTTCAACATCTATCTGTGAAATCCAAAAAATATTTCACTGGTCACTTACCCTTGTCACTCCTCCCCTTTATTCGTCCCGTGAGTATCATATTCTTCAAGCCCTCTTTCCTCATTACATATCACAGAACATTCAGCTGCCTTTTTCTGTTATTAAATATGAGTTTCCTTTTCGATTCCATCCTTTTCAAATTCGAGTGCTTACTAGTGATGAAAAGTGGGTTCTGTACGAAACTCCCAAGCGTTCCAGACATTGGTTGTCTCCTCAGGATGCTGTCCCTCACACTGCAAGACCGTCTATGCACCCACGCAAGATTATGCTTTGTGTCTGGTATGTAATATAACAATCTGGCCCCACCCGAGGAAGGCTGATGCAAGCGAGGGTGTTTCCGGTCGTTGAAAGGAACGGATGTCGTTTGACCTTATTTCCGGCAGCAGCGGAAATAACTACAGAGGCAAACAGAACAGGTGTCTCTGAGAATTACGTGGGCGTGCGTGGGCGAGGCAAAACCGGAAGAAAAAGTCCCGGTTCTGGAAGATTATAAAAAGACCTCGGCACACGGATTCGCCAGTAGTAGAGGAAGCAACAGAGATCGGCCGGTGAAGAGAGACACAACAGATAAGACTACACTCCCGTCAACCCATTAGAAGCGCGCTCTCTCAATTCTCTGTTCCCTATTCTACACGGTTCATCGTCATTAATAAAAATATAACTTTATATTTTTATATATATGCGTGTTTGTTGTTTGTCGATATATAACAGACGCATAATTGGTGCCTAGTGACTTGCTGTTTTGAGACAACAAAACAGTTAGATGCGAGCTGGTTGCCACGGCGACGATTGAAATTCAACGGACTTAAAACTACCAGATAGAAAGAAAAAAGAAGACGAAAATAGAAGCAGCCGCACGACTATAGACATCAGCCAAGGTAGATGACTCTTTGATTTGATAGTGTGTGTGTTCTGCTCTTGTTTATAATAAGTCTAGTTAGAAAAAAAAAATGGAACAGCATACTTTTGCCGATTTTGTTCAAGGTCTGACCCTAGAATTGAGAAATGTGGCTTGTTCGGTGTCGAACACTTTAAGGGGAGAAGCTTTTTTAAAAAATATACAGCCATTAGCATGCAAAGAAGATGGTGGTTGTAGTACTTGGTTGGAGGATATGGAGAGGTACTTTAAAGTTGTGCGCGTGGCAGAAGAAGACAAGTGTCAGGCAGCTCTTCTCACAACAAGGGGAGCTGTTGGACACTATGTATATAGACTAATCGCTAGTAACCCACAACTCACATGGAAGGAGTTAAAAACATCCTTAAAGGAATATTACGGATTGGTTTTAGACCCCGACGCACGGTTAGTCGAATTATTGAACATTAGGCAGGGTAGAACGGAGGGGGTGCAGGACTACATGCAGAGAGTAGTACGCCTAGCGGAGAGCGCATATGTTGGGGTTGACGGGAGGAATGAAGTTGTTACAAAACAAGTTTTAGGATTCTTCATAAAAGGACTAAGGGATCGGGAAATAAAGATGGCAGTTATGAAGGATGAGCCACAAACACTAGAGGCTGCCTATCAGAGAGCGTTATCTGAGTTGAGATGGAAAATTCGACTCGATGCAAACTCTGAATACGAAGAGGAGCCTATGGAAATTTGTCACTCTCGGAGACGGGTACCGATAGAAGCCGTAAGCCCCGCTAAATCTAATAATAATAATGATAATAATAGGAATAAGAACAATAGAAAAGTTGGGACGCGTGAGCGGGAGAGGAACGGGAGCGTTGTTAGGTGTTGGAATTGTGGGAAAGAAGGCCACATAGCAAAATTTTGTAGACACGCCCCGGGAAACGGCAGAATTCCGTTCGTGCGACGCCCAACGAACGGAACAAGACGGTACCAACGCACATAGTTGGTAATATGGGCGCGCCAAATTCCATCTTTATTAGAATAGAACGTAGACCTTATAGGGCATTGGTAGATACGGGAGCAGAGGTATCAGTTATATGCTGTAGGGCATTTAAAAAATTGCGACTGGGACTTGAACTGCAAAAGAGGGACATTAAACTTCGAACTGCGAATGGATCCCCGTTATACGTTGAAGGCCTTTGTCGTCTACAGGTCCAGATAGGAAGTAAGTCCATACCCCATGATTTTCAGTTGTAAAAAATCTCAATAGAAACATTATACTTGGCCGAGATTGGCTGATGCAGAACGGGGTGAGAATGTATTTTGATTTGGGGGCATTGAAGATTGGTGAAGAATACGTGGCATTGGAGGAGGATGTTCATATTTCCTCTATTGTTAGGTTAGCTCAAAAAGTAACATTAAGACCTCAACATCTGCATGCTTGTCTGGGATTAACCAGGCTGAGAAATGGACGTGGCAAAGAATATGAAATCGAACAGCTGAGTAGTGGATATGTTAGCAACTTATGTGGTATATCAGTAGCCAACGCAGTTGTAAAGATGCCAAAGTCTCGTAAGTTTCAGTTGCTGATAATGAATAACACTAACCAGACAATCACTTTGAGACGGGGGTGTCCGCTGGCTAAATTGGAAAGGGCAGGTAATATTACTGAAATTACTATGCCCGATAAACAAAATAATAAAAGTCCTGATGTAGATTTGGAACAGGTACATGTATCGGAGGAATTCAAGCCTGAAATTAACAAATTGCTAAAAAGAAATAGGGACATGTTCGTTAGTGACGACAAGAACCTGGGCAGAACCGATACTGTGGAGATGCGTATCGATACTGGAACGCATGAGCCCATAAGAAAACGCCCATATCGCACACCCCTCAAACAAAGAAAGACAATGGATTCAGCAATCGACGAAATGATGCAGGCAGGTGTAATTGAGAGATCCAATAGCCCGTGGGGTTTTCCAGTAGTTTTAGTAGAGAAGAAAGACGGTAGTAAGAGATTTTGTGTAGACTTTAGAGCACTTAATAAGATTACAAAGAAATATGCTCGACCTCTTCCTGTCATCGATGATATACTGGCATCACTTGGTTCGGCAAGGTACTTTTCGAAGCTTGATTTAAAATCAGGGTACTGGCAAGTTAAGCTTCATGATGATGACAAAGAAAAAAGTGCATTCACCTGTCACAAGGGTCTGTTTCATTTTAATGTTATGCCATTTGGACTTGCAAACGCACCCGGCATCTTCCAGGAGTTAATGTCAATTGTTTTACGGGGACAGGAAGATTTTGCTCTGGCATATTTAGATGATATTCTGATATTTTCAAATACGGTGGAAGATCATTTAAGACATATAGACACAGTCTTGAGTAGTCTACGTAAGCACAACCTTAAACTGAAGCCAGCTAAGTGTGAGTTCTTTAAGAAAGAGACCCAATACCTGGGGTTCAAGATAAGTGAAGAGGGCATACAACCAGACCTCAATAAAGTCAAGGCTATAAAGTCAGTTTCTACTCCAACCACTGTTAGGCAAGTAAGAGCTTTTATTGGGATGACCTCATACTATCGCCGCTTTATTAGAAATTTCTCTGATATAGCCGAACCGCTGGTCAATTTGACAAGGAAATATGCACGATTCCAATGGGACGATGCTTGCCAAACCGCTTTCGATACACTAAAAACGAAGCTCGCGGAGATGATAACACTAGCCTATCCCAACCCAAATAAGGCGTATAGGTTATATACTGACGCATCCGATCAGTCGATTGGCGCATGTCTATCCCAGGTGGTGTACGATAAGGAAAATAGGAAGGATGTAGAAAAACCAATTTATTTATTGTCCCATAAATTAAGTGACACACAAACGAGGTGGTCAACTAGAGAGAAAGAGGCTTATGCCATACACTATGCTCTTCAAAAACTGAATCACTACCTGCATGGCGCAACATTCACAATATACACTGATCATAGGCCCCTGGAGCACTTACTTAATTCGCCCATACAAAATAAGAAGATACAGACTTGGGCTCTGAGCATGTCTGGCTACAATTGCAGCATACTGTATCTTAAGGGTAAGGATAATGTTTGCGCGGATCTCTTATCACGCGCTGTTGATGTGAACGAAGACCATATTGCTTCTCCAGTAGATATAGATGATAGAAATTACTTGGTTAGTGTTATAAACTCCAACCTAATGGAGCCGGAAGAATTAGCAGCCCATAAAAATGTCGGAAATTCATCAGAGGCACCCGAACGGCCCACATTGAAAGGAATAGACATAATCAGGGAGCAAGAATCAGACAAAAACATCTTAGACCTGAAGATTAGATTACGAAATGGTAGGGCTACCAAAGCAGAACAGAAGAGATATATAGTAATGGATGAGGTGGTGTACTATTTGTCTCAACCTGATGATGAACCCCTCATCAGGCTGTATGTACCATCTCACCTTAGAAAAATGGTGCTAGTTCAATACCATGATGACAGTGGCCATATGGGGGAGGATAAGACATTCCACTCAATAAAACAAAAGTATTTCTGGCCTTGTTTACTTAGAGAAATAAATGATTTCGTAGGTAAATGTATCCCGTGTCAGACAAGAAACCTAAAGAGGCAGCAACCCCACATACAGGAATGTCACTTCCCTCCTTTTCCTTTCGCAAAGGTTGCTTTAGAATCCAGTGATTCGGATGACGAATCCGGAGCGGAACAGACCGACTTTCCAGTGCACAAAAATCGACACCAACGTGTGGAATCAGACGATGAGTCTGATGTTCCATTAATGGAGCTTCGCATCATGACGCGACGTAAAATGGCGAATAAAAACGTGTCAACTATTGATAGTGATGATAGAATCGGTGGTATAAATAATGTTTCATCCACGTTCGAGGATGATTGCTCAAAGTGCGAAACGTCTGGATCTACTCATGTAGATCAGGGTTTTTCTAGGGAATCACCTAGCAGCGAAGATGCCCAAATGAGGCAAACGTCTGTTGGGGCAAAAAGCACGGATAGACCTGCAGATTCCACAGTTGATCGGAACAAAAAGAAAGAACAACTGAAAAGTCTTGTAGACTTATTGGCTGATATGCTATAGGATTGGGAAAGAAAGCAGTGGGAGGATTAACGATAGTTTAAGTGAAATAGTTAGGTCACCTTCCTTATAGCAAAACATGCGGAAGATACAAACTAATGAATTAAGAGTCACGGGTCCATTTTTTTAGACTAAATTAATATAGATGAAACCTCTAATCCTCCACAAGTAAATTGCATGCGGATTAACGTTGGAATCAGGGTAATTTTCTTCATTTTCTATTGAACATTTCTCGGTCAGACTATGAATGATATGTACTGCAGATAATGGCCATTTTTCTGTGTTCAAACATAGTATGTTTGAAATTAAATTAAATTAAATGAAGTTACATGTGTAACAATAAACTCGAGCAGAAACACGCATGGTGTTGGTCAAAGGTCATTTACTCGATGTCAGTTTAGAAACTGGGGCGCGGTTACCGCCTATGATCATGTGGTCGTGCATCGAGGCGTCTACGCTTATGGACAGAGTCGAGAAAGAAAATGAACATTTTTAAGAACTTTGCCCAATTCTGTGAAAATGGATATTAAAAAAAAAAGAAAAAAAAAAGAACAATGAAACATCGAGCTGGTAGAACAATTTTCACGATGGACACGAACATTGTTGGGTTGCCGATGTAGGCTCCCCTATATATTTTTTTGTTTTTTTTTGTTTCGGCATGCACATGTTTTGTTGTTTTGGCGTGCACATGTTTTATACAATTGTCGGGCTTGTGTGGCATGGGGAGGAGTGTGAGGGTGTTGTGCTTAAAATGTTCTTAGGTGAACATTTTGGAAAATGGGAGGGCGAGGAATGTAATATAACAATCTGGCCCCACCCGAGGAAGGCTGATGCAAGCGAGGGTGTTTCCGGTCGTTGAAAGGAACGGATGTCGTTTGACCTTATTTCCGGCAGCAGCGGAAATAACTACAGAGGCAAACAGAACAGGTGTCTCTGAGAATTACGTGGGCGTGCGTGGGCGAGGCAAAACCGGAAGAAAAAGTCCCGGTTCTGGAAGATTATAAAAAGACCTCGGCACACGGATTCGCCAGTAGTAGAGAAGCAACAGAGATCGGCCGGTGAAGAGAGACACAACAGATAAGACTACACTCCCGTCAACCCATTAGAAGCGCGCTCTCTCAATTCTCTGTTCCCTATTCTACACGGTTCATCGTCATTAATAAAAATATAACTTTATATTTTTATATATATGCGTGTTTGTTGTTTGTCGATATATAACAGGTAGACTGGTCGTCAAGTGGTTCATTATGAACTGCTACCAACGGGTCAAACAGTCACTGGAGACCTATACTCGCAGTAATTGAAACGTGTGCAACAGGCATTGTGCCAGAAAGAGCCAGCACTGGTGAATCGCAAAGGTGTGCTTTTCCTCCATGACAACGACAGGCTGCATTTTGCGCGAATGGTTAGGAGTAACATACAGCAACTTGGGTGGGAGACTTTGTGCCATCCACCGTATTCACCTGACCATACGCCATCCGATTACCACCTCTTCCACTCCCTGGATAATCATCTTGCGCAAATCCCTCACGGACTTCTTTGCGTCATACCCCCACCGAGTTCTACCGCAAGGGCATTGAACAGCTGGAGACACGTTTGCAGAAGGTGTTGGATGCCGATGGCGATTACATCGAAGACTAAATATAAGTTACACATATTGTGAAGCGTTTTCTTTTTTTTCTTTTAAAAACGGACAGAACTTTTTTGGTTACCTTGTAAATATTTCTGCCATATCTTGCCTCATGCTTCTGGTCTATAATTAGAGATTCTTTATAAAATTCAAAGACATATCCGTGATGTTATTGGTCCTGACACAGCAGCTCGGCTTCAGCTACATTCCCCCTGTTCGGATAATGAATGCAGAATATTCCTTTGTGATGGTCCTCTGTGTCATTTTTCACAACTTTGCGCATTTCTCGAACTAACGTTTTTTGGAGGCCACGGTATTGATCAAGAATATCAAATCAATTTCTAAGTCTGCAGCTAAGAATGTTATTTCACCGTGTTGTACTCGACAATTTTACTAGCCATGATAGACTTAGATAATCGTCGGTATTTTGCATTTTGCTGTCACATTTAGTCTGATGCTCATGCGATATATTTAGAAATTATTGAAAAAAAATCTAAAAAAAGAATCAGTCATGTTACTGGTCCTGTCCTGTCCTGTCCTGTCATCTCGGCTCTTATCCCTTATCCACTGCCGTAAGGTATCGTTCCTTTGCCTTTTCTTTTAATATTGTTTGTTCTGATGAAACTTCCACTTTGGTACCTAGATTTATGAATTTAAACACAGTATTAGAGAAGTCTTTCGATTTCAATTCGAAATTGTTAGGTGAAACCGTAAGTTCTCGTTTTTGGAACTCACTTGCCGTTTCTTGCTTCCCAGTCAAATTTGATCTTCAAAATATTCAAATACAATGTTATTCTTTATCTTCTGTCTTTTTAATTCTTGTTCTTTTATAGACCTTTATTCCTAATAGTATTAGAAACTTTAATATGTCCGCGCTGATTTTTCATGAAAATTGATGCTTTATTTACGAATTAGTGTTTTAGTGTTTATCGCTAGCCACTACTTTTTTCCATGTTTCTGGTAACATTTGAATTCTGTGTCGCAAAAATGACACTACTTTTAAGGCTAACCACCACTCGACCCATGTGTTTGCATTTTCACGACAATAAAAGTGTTGCTCAGCCAGGCCATGTGCCATCGATCAAAACAATTGATAATCGGACGTGTCACAGTCTGGTGAATACGACAAGAGGGGTATGACTTCTCATCTAATCGTTTCCAAGTAGGTTTCACTGGTTTTAAAATATGTAGCCTAGTAGTGTCATGTTGCAGAATTAGTTTGTTGTGCCGCTGCTCGTATAGCGACCGTTTTAAGATTTTAATGCTCACCTCAAACAGATCAATTGATAGCGATGTGTCGTGATGGTTTCGCTCGATTTGAGCAGTTCATAAGAAACTACACCCAACTGGTCTCACCAGATGAAGAGCACGAAATGTCCTTGCTTTTAAATCCTTACTAATACGTTCTAACCTTTCGAAACAGTTGTGTGATCAATTAATAATGATTATGCATGTTCAGATTGTGCCTGACAAAAGACTTCATGAATTAATGCCGCCAGTTATTTGTTTTTAAATTTTTTTCCGTGCACCAAAGCTTACTTTATCTTCAAAGACAAAATCCTTATTTTTGAAGAATCTAAACAATTCTCTACATGTAGTTTCTGACAGGGCATAGTCACCGAAAGCCTCAACATGAATTCTGCGTGTTTCAGCTGTAGATTTCTTTTGAATAATGTAATGCAGTAAATTTCCCCGCAAATACATTTTCTTTGGCACAAAATCCAACTTGTTTAACGTTATAAAAAGAAAATTGTTTAAACTTCGATGAAATGACATACACTGAAGTTCAAGCATGCTTATAGTACATACTTATAAATGAGATACTATTTAAAACTACACGGACACAGTTCTGGAAACGCCATCTCATGGAAACCAACGAGAACTTATTCAAGGTTCTAATAGCTTTTTACATATTCTATAGCACTCAGTGACCCTTTGTGATCTAGTGGTCTTTTATATTTGCTTGCATTGAACTGACTAAAAAAACAGAATCGGATATGGTAAAGTTTCAGACTGTTACTCAAGCAGTCAAAGATGCTAATGGCGGAAAGATATAAGACTATCTCTTTTTTCCCCCAACAATTATGGGTAACTAGCAGAACAGACGGGTTTTTGTAGCCTTGGTTGGCAACCAGTCTAGCACAGTAAAAAATAGCAACAGACTGTGGGAAGATTTTCGCAACACATGCGGTTGGGAACTACATGTGCAACCAAAAAAATGTCTCATGGAACCTGTTCTAGAAAAGATTCCGTCACAACGGGCCCAGGGTGAATATCGCCATCAGTGTAAGTGTAATAATACATTACCTAAATTAATTAAAGAGACAGTATTTACATTATTCGGAATATTGTCCTCATCTTTCTTGCCATTTGTACAAAGTTTCGGTCGTTGAACGCTTCAGCCTTCTTCAAGTGCTAGGAATTTCGAACCGAACGCTTTATTACAATCACTGGGATATGTGAACTCCATGACTTGCTTAGTAGTGCCTCTTTTGGTAGTCATTAGTTATCTCCCTCTAACTCTGTAAGTTACTTGTTCACCCCTGCTGTAGCCTGGTATTGAGCTCATAACCCTTTGGGTTAAGTCACAGGAACTAACCAGCGTCTATATCAAATGGACCATATGCCTTTAAGATGAGGACAATAGTCCGAATCATGTAAATACTACAAATACTACCTCATCTCAGAAATATAGACAAATAGAATTATCTATTATTAAACGTCGTACAAATGGCAACAAAGATGAGGACAATCGTCCGAATAATGTAAATACTGTAAATACTACATCATCTCAGAAATATAGACAAATAGAATGATCTATTATTAAACGTCGTACAAATGGCAACAAAGATGAGGACAATCGTCCGAATAATGTAAATACTGTAAATACTACCTCATCTCAGAAATATAGACAAATAGAATGTTTTATTATTTAACGTCATACAAATGGCAACAAAGATGAGGACAATAGTCCGAATAATGTAAATATTGTAAATACTACCTCATCTCAGAAATATAGACAAATAGAATGATCTATTATTAAACGTCGTACAAATGGCAACAAAGATGAGGACAATCGTCCGAATAATGTAAATACTGTAAATACTACATCATCTCAGAAATATAGACAAATAGAATGATCTATTATTAAACGTCGTACAAATGGCAACAAAGATGAGGACAATCGTCCGAATAATGTAAATACTGTAAATACTACATCATCTCAGAAATATAGACAAATAGAATGTTTTATTATTTAACGTCATACAAATGGCAACAAAGATGAGGACAATAGTCCGAATAATGTAAATATTGTAAATACTACCTCATCTCAGAAATATAGACAAATAGAATGATCTATTATTAAACGTCGTACAAATGGCAACAAAGATGAGGACAATATTCCGAATAATGTAAATACTGTAAATACTACATCATCTCAGAAATATAGACAAATAGAATGATCTATTATTAAACGTCGTACAAATGGCAACAAAGATGAGGACAATCGTCCGAATAATGTAAATACTGTAAATACTACATCATCTCAGAAATATAGACAAATAGAATGATCTATTATTAAACGTCGTACAAATGGCAACAAAGATGAGGACAATATTCCGAATAATGTAAATACTGTAAATACTACCTCATCTCAGAAATTTAGACGAATTAAAGGGAGTCTCAAGGTTAATTATGGCAATCTTTTCAGAAGGAAATATCTTATATGCCTTTCACTAAGTTTATGCAACTGAGCATGCCTGTATAGTTGTTGACCCAGTACAGGTTTCAAAATACAGACTTAGTGAATGAGAATGTGTGGAATATATAATTGTTGATACTTGAAAATGTTATGTACCTACTGCTCATTGGATCATTCTTTCGGAATGTTGCTGGAACAATCAATGAATATTTGAAATCTTGCAAGACAAGGATGGGTCTTCCCACCAGATCTATTGAACCGAGGCAATTCCCATATAAATAGAAATCCTGGCAGTATTCTTCATTGACGACCACAATCTGAACAATATAAGATATGCAGATGATACGCTGCTGATAGCAGACACGAAAGAGAAACTACAAGAACGGATGACACAGAAACTATAGGAAAACTGAATACATGGTTATCAGTTCAAAGAAGAGCCAAAAGAGCCAAACTACAAGTCTGGAATACTGAAATAAACCAGGTGCAGACATATAAATAACTGGGAAAGCTTGGCATTATTTCGAACTTTTGTTCTCATCTCGGTTGATATAGGTGTTATAATAGACACAACGTTTTGACAAATTACCCTACGGTCTTCATCAGGTGTCCATAGATTGGCTGTTGTTGATTATCTCATTGATTATTGCGAAATTTTTTGTTCTTTCATGTTGGAATTTTGTACGTTCACTACCAAGTCCAAGGATTGATCCCATGACCACTCGATGATACTTCTTCTTCTTCTTCTTCTTCTTCTTCTTCTTCTTCTTCTATGTGCTCTGTCCCTTCAGGACGTAGGCGATCATGGATCTCCACGTCTCCCTATCCCTTGTTGCTCTTAGTATGTTTGCTCCTGTTGCTCCTGGCAACCCCCGTTCCGTCATCCACCTGATCAGACTCTGCAGATATGTTATCCGCTGCCTTCCTCTGTCTCTCCTTCCTTCTATCTGACCAGTCAGTATCAGGTTCTCCAGGCTCTCCTTCCTCATTGCATGTCCCAGGAACTTTAGTTGTCTCTTCCTGATGCTCAGCATCAATTTCCTTTTTGTTGCCATTCTTTCTAACACTTCGTCGTTGCTTGTATGCTCAGTCCACGATATCCGTAGCATCCTTCTGTAGAACCACATTTCGGCCGCTTCCAGTTTTTTCCTCATTTTCGATGATATTGTCCAGCATTCACAGCCGTACTGAAGAACTGACATCACGTAGCAGTCTAGCACTCTTTTCTTCGTTTCTATTGAGAGCTTCCTGTGTGTTAGTATTTTGCTCATCTTCTGGAACGCGTCCTTTGCCATGCCAATTCGCCTTCGGATCTCCGTGTCGCACTTTCCATCTCCTGTTAGAACACTTCCTAGGTACTTAAATTCTTGGACTTGTTTGATTCTGTTATCCCCCACCTGTATTTGGCATTTTGGATTGTATCTTTTGCTGATGACCAGGCACTCAGTTTTCTTAAAGTTTATTTGTAGTCCCTTCTTGTCACTCTCCACTGCTACTTTCTGTATGAGATCTTGCAGTTTCCTTTCCGTGTCCGCAATCAGTACTGTATCGTCCGCGTATCTTATGTTGTTCAGGTTGTGGCCTCCAATAATAAATCCTGGTGTATCATCTAGGGTCCTCAAAATATTCTCGCTGTATAGGTTGAACAAATCCGGTGAAAAGACACATCCTTGTCTTACGCCTTTTTCTATCTTTATGTATCTACTGAGGTCGTTACCTGTCCGTATGCAGGCCGTTTGCTGCCAGTAGAGATTCTTGATTATTCTTATATCTTTGCCGAAAATGTCGAGGTTGCCTATCATTTCCATCAATTCTTTGTGTCGTATTTTGTCGAATGTTTTCGCGTAATCAATGAAGCATAGGTACAAGTCTTTCTTCGTTTGTAATGCCCTTTCAGAGAGCATCCTAATCATGAATATGGCGTTCCTTGTTCCAGTGTCTTTGACGAACCCGCACTGTTCCTGCCCTATCTCTGGCCTGATTCTGCTTCTCGCTCTATTCATCAGGATTCTGACAATCAGTTTTGTAATGTGACTCATTAAGCTGATAGTTCTGTGTAGTTCACACTCGTTTGCACCTGGTTTCTTCGGCAGTGCTATAAATATCGACTTGCATAGGTCGTCTGGTATTATTCCGCTGCTATAAATTTCGTTTATTATGTCGGTAATCTTTTCTATGCCATATTCTTCTAAGGCTGTCAGCAGCTCTATCACTATGCCATCTGGGCCAGGTGCTTTATTTCTGTTCATTTTGGCCATTGCAGCTTCCACTTCGGATTTTAGTATTTCCGGTCCATCCATCTCCTTGTGTATTCTCGGTTGTTCTCTCTTGTCGCCAAAGAGATCCTTTATGTATTCTTCCCATCGCTGGATTATTTCCTCTTTCTCTACTATGATTGTCCCTTCCTTAGATTTTATGCATCCTGTTGAGGAACAGGTTTTTTGTCCTGTCAGTTCTCTTATCTCTTTATGCATTTCTGCTTTGTTGTTCCTGCTCAGTCTCTCTACTTCTGCACGTTTGTTGTTGAGCCATTCCTCTTTGGCTTGTCTGCATTTGTTCCTTATCTCTCTGTGAAGTTTTTTGTACTCTGCTCCGTGTCTTGGCGTTATTTTTTGTCTCCTTTGCATCATGTGGAGGATCTCTTCGGTCATCCACTCATTTTTTCTTCTGCGTCTGATTTCCTTTGGGGCTATGTTGTTCGCTGAGGTCACCATTGCTTCTTTTAGTGACTCCCATTTTGAGTATCCTTTTCCAATTTGTTCTTCATATTTCTTTTTTACGCTGTTATTATATTCTTTCTGCAGGGTGAGATCATCCTCTAGTGTGTCGTATTGCAGTCTTGGTGTTATGCTGGGTTTCTTCAGTCTTCGGAGTTTCACTTTTAGTTTGCAGATGACTGGGACGTGGTCACTTCCGCAGTCAGCACCTGGGTACGTTTTGCATTGGACTACTGCGTTCCTGAATCTCTTGTTTATAGTTATATAATCTATTTGGTTCTTCGTGTCCCCTCCTGGGCTTCTCCATGTCCATAAACGTCGTGGGTGTTCTTGGAACCAGGTGTTAGTAATGACCTGGTCATTGGCTGAGCACCATTGGATCCATTTTTCTCCTCTTTCGTTGCGCTCTCCTAGTCCGAAGTTGCCGTTTCGTGTCTCCTTCTCTATCTTTACCTACCTTTGCATTTAAGTCCCCCATTATTATCCTGACTTCTTGGCTTTTGCACTGAGCCTTAGCACTGTCTAGTATTGAATAGAATGATTCTATTTCGTCCTCTGAGCTTTGAGTTGTTGGCGCATAGACTACTATAATAGCTATATTGAGGAGCCTTCCTCGCAGTTTAACCAAGAGGACTCTCTCTGACAGTTGCCAGTATCCAAGTACACATCTCTTCACTTGTTTGTTTAGTATTAAAGCGACCCCTTTTTCGTGTTTTTTTCCTCCTGCATATATTATCCTGTGGGTGTCGCTACTGAAATCTCCGTTATTAGGCCATCTTGTTTCACATATTCCTAGGATGCTGATATTCAGTCTGTTCATCTCCTGTTTGACATTCTCTAGTTGTCCACACTTCAGTGTCCTGACGTTCCATGTTCCTATAGTGAGTTTGTCTTTGATTCGCACAGTTGCAGGATAACGGTCCAGCGACACCTGTTGCTCATGTCGTTCTTTCCCGGGCGAGGGACAAATATTGGAGTAAAATGTCCCCTTTACGCCGTTGGTGCTAACAGTCGCCGGATGACGGTCAGGTGGCACCTGTTGCCCATGCCGGTCCTTACCGAGCGAGGAGTTGCTTCCTTGGGAAGTAACCCCCTTCACGCTGTTGGCTTTCATATATTTATTGTGACTATCCATGATTGAGCGGGGGTAGATAGTGGAGTGGTATCCCGTTGCCTTCTCCACGATGGTTTATTGAGACATCACCTCTAGTTAGCTGGCCGTTGACTCTTTGAGAGTTCTTCTGCCCTTTGTAGGTTTATATTTTTGACCTACAGGGATGCTAACGTCCCAATTAAGTGTACATATAGTTGATGTAAAAAAAAAAAAAAAATACTAAGTTTTAACTTAGTTAAAGTCGAAATGGAGTTCAGACAAAAGAAAAATTTAGTATATTCTTATGAAAAAATTAAATGGTAAAAGAAAACAGATACAAACTAGTCTAACTTCTAAGAACCTCGCAGCAGTAATTACAATCAGCATACTTTACCAGTAGTCACAAGAAATATTATGCATATTCGACATTTTGGCAGTCATCTTCTGACTTTCTTTGGTTCTATCATATATATACTGATACAGTGCTGGTAGGAACACGTGGGTTTTTTTGTTTTTTTTTTGGAAGGGGGATGAAGGAAAAGGATTGCTAGGAGAGAAAGGACGCTAACTTTTTTCCTTAGACTGAAGACGGGGAGAGAAAAAAGGTCATTTTAAATTCTATAGAATCCTATTTTTTTTTTTTTTGGTAGCTACAGGCAAAAACAGAAAAAAATTCAAAATATACTCACTCTGAAAGAAAATATATGTAAATAAAATATACGTAGCATGAATTAAACGAACCTTTTCTTTAGCTAGTCTAAATTCTAAGGACCTCGCAGACATGTCCTAATTTGTATTTATTTCTGAGATGAGTAATTTCCAATAATCTTGGAATTACTTCGAACTTTTTGTTCTCATATTGGTTGATATAGGTGTTATAATAGACACAACGTTTCGACCAATTACCCTACGGTCTTCATCAGGTGTCCATAGATTGGCTGTTGTTGATTATCTCGTTGATTACTGCAAAATATCCTGTGAAATCAATTATTGGTCTTTCATGTTGGAATTTGGTACTCTCACTACCAAGTCCAAGGATCGAACTTATGACCGCTGGATGATACTAACATGTCCGCACATAGTGGTGTATTTATGGAGTCTCGTGTATTCAGTGTCAGATAAAATTTGACAACTGGATTATGTTAGTGAGTTCGTGCCACTTGTCATAATTTGTATTTATTCCTGAGATGAGTAATTTTCAATAATCTTGAAATTATTTCGGACTTTTGTTCTCATCTTGGTTGATACAGGTGTTATAATAGCTAATCTATGGACACCTGGTGATGACCAGAAGGTACTTAGTTTTGTTAAAGGCTTTTCCTTGGGACATAATCAGAGTCTCTTTTAAAAGACCCTATTATTCATCACAGGTAATAACATTTTTTTAAAAATAGTTTACTGACATATCTCTCGATTTATCATTATCTATCATCTTGGTGGATATGTGTTGTGGTGTAATAGAAATCTACTTGGAATGATGAATCAGAGAGACAAGTTCGAATTCCAGTCATTCACTTACACACCCATGGGAAAAGTATTAATTCATATTCTCCCTCCAGCTATGGGTTAAATAATAGGACAAATTGGATAATCTTGGAATTATTTTGTACTTTTGTTCTTATTTTGGTTGACATAGGTGTTATAATAGACACAACGTTTCGGCCAAGTACCCTCTGTTCATCATCAGATGTCCACAGATTGGCTATTAAAACACCAATATCAACCAAGATGAGAATAAAAATTCCAAACGATTCCAAGATTATTGAAAATTACCCATCTCAGAAATAATACAAATTAGGACAAATTGGATTCTATAGCCTTGGTTATCGACCGGTCTAGAGCAGAAAGTAATGGCAACCTACTGCAGGAGAATCTTCTGCCTAGTCATTTATGCCTTGAAAGAGATATGACCACCCCTTGGTTGATATAGGTCTTATAATACGTTGTGTCTATTATAACACCAATATCAACCATGATGAGAACAAAAATTCTAAATGATTCCAAGATTGTTGAAAATTACTCATCTCAGAAATAAATACAAAATATCTAGCAAGTTTTTGAACAAAAAATAGAAAGTGCGACCCTAACATGTGAAAGCAAATTTGAATGGCCAAGAGCAATTCCAAAAGCTGAGTAGTGTGTTGAGAGACAGGAAAATTTCGTTGGAAAACGATGTAATGAATATGTATACACCTTGGTTTCTCCCTCACTGGAATGTGATAGCCTGGTGTCAGCCATAAATATAGACTACCATTAGAAGTTTATTGGTCTACTACGACTATTAGTCTACGTCTACTGACTACGCCTACGTCTGAAGATACTGCATACGACGAGTACCTATCTCGTTACACCACGCAACCCTCGTTCCGTCATCCACTTGATCAGGTCCTTCAAATATGTCATCCCCTGCTTTCCTCTGTCTCTTTTCCCTCTATCTGGCCTGTTAGTATCAGGTTCTCCAAGCCATCCTTCCTCATTGCATGTCCCTGGAACTTCAGCTGTCTCTTCCTCATGCTCAGTGTTAATTTCGTTTTCGTTTCCATCCTTTCCAAAACCTCATCATTGCTCACATGGTATTCGCAGCATCCTTCTGTAGAACCACATTTCAGTTGCTTCAACTTTTTCCTTCATCTTTGATGATATTGTCCAGCATTCACTGCCATATTGAAGAACTGACATCACATAGCAATATGGTACTCTATTCTTTGCTTTTAGCGAAATTGTCCTGATTCTTAATCCTTTACTCAACTTCTGGAATGCTTCCTTCGCCATGTCAATTCGCCTTTGGCTTTCTGTGTCGCACTTTCCGTCTTCTGTTAGAACACTTCTAAGGTATTTAAATTCTTGTACCTGCTTGATTTCAGTATCCCCCATATGTATTTGGCATATTGGGCTGCCCTTATTGCTGATGACCCTGCATTCGGTTTTCTTGCAGTTTATTTGTAGTCATTTCTTGACACTCTCTTCAGCTACCTTCTGTAGGAGGTCTTGTAGTTTCCTTTCCTTGTTTCCTATCAGAACTGTATAATCTGCGTACCGTATGTTGTTTAAATTGTGGCCTCCTATGAAGAATCCTGATGTAACTTCTAGGGTCCTCAGAATAGTCTCGCTGTAAAGCACTACACTGCGTAATTCATTGTCTTGCGCAAATGGATAACAGAGCGGGATTAGGGAGGGGTAATAAGAGAAACAGCGTTAGAGCTACAAGATGTGGAAGGCCATGATCCTCCCCCACATCTTGAATAGGCGGCACAATAAAGAAGCGTTCTTATTGAATACGTAACACTTTCTGATCAGAATAAATGTATTTGTTTCCGGTTAATGAACAACTGTGTATACGTCGTTTATTTTATAAGAATCCGTTGCATACCTACCTGTATACATGAATAGGATGTTCCTATCCTCTTTTTGGAGTAGAGAAGAGTGATTATATTGTTTGGCAATCAGAGCTCTATGTCTGCCTCACTGCCTACGATCAGGAGGAACACAGACAGGGCTCCGCCGCAGGGAAGAGCCTCGTCTGGGAAAAATCAACAGTAATCCTGACTCGGCCTTGTGCAAGGTGAAGGGGATATTTTTGAGCTGAAGGTCTCAGAGATCTCACTTTAAAAGTGGTCTTGTGCCGCATTCCGCCAATGTGCGGGAGGCAGATAAATAGAGTGATTATACTGACCTGCAGTATACTAGCATTGTATCAACTTCACGCAGAGTGCGAGTATTGTATTTATTGATATACTATTATTCCCAATCTCCGTTTTGGTAATTACTTACGCAGTAACCTTTTAGGGTTACAATAAAAACCAGTTAGTCTTTTTCCTCTCTTTTCACACGATTAAAACGAAATAGTTCATTATTTATTAGATATTGGCAAGAGACGTTAGAAACTTCTACTTCTTTCCTTTCCTTTCTTTCATTCTTGATTTCACAGATAACAAGTAGCAACTTTGATATTTAAGATTATTTATAAGGTTAAAGCAAGGCGTAACTGTCCTGCTAACTGTGAGAGCGACAAGCTGAATTATATATGTGGGAAGTCAGATATATACAGAGTGATTATACTGAATAGCAAATTACTAGCAGTCTATAAAATTTACGCAGAGTGCATGTCATGTTTTTGGGAAATACTATTATTCCCAACGTCCGTTTTGGTGATAACTTACGTAATAACCTTTTAGGGTCATACCATTCTGCAAAAACAGGAGAAATAGAAGGCCAAGCCTCTCTGGTGTGCTTTTTCTCATCAATGACAATTTGCAAGTTCAATCGCTAACAATAGTTACACGACGAATGAGCCGATCAATGTTCTATGTTTTCAGACTTGAAAATGTCAAAGCTTAGCCACGCATTCTGGCATTAAACGGAATAACAAAACGATTGTGTTGAAAAACGACGAACAGTGGCGGGAATGTCTCTTCAATGTCACATAGCTTCTGCACTTTTAACGGAAACTAACACTGAATAAAAGTGGACCTTAATGCGCTCAATATGAGGAGTGAACCACAAAGTAATTTGCATCATTGGTACATCCCCGTTATTATCATTAATTAGAACGTTCGTGCACGAGAATAAGGAGATCGTATTGAGAAAAGCTTCTGGTTTTATCGGAAGACAATAAATACGAGGGTCATTCAATAAATAAGGTAAATTTTTCAGTATAAGAACTTCTAATGCAGATAGAAGATTAGTTTTTTTTAATTAATTTCCTTTACTTATTTTTCAAAAGGAATTCATTTTTTTGCAGATTGAAAAAAGTTTGAGAATTTTAGAGATTAACAATGATAAAAGGCCAAGAAATATGCTCCAGGATTGAACAGAGGTTAGTTATCAAGTCTTTGGTTGCTGAAGGGCGCAAACCAGTTGAAATTCATTGGAGAATGTCAAATGTGTATAGTACGACATGTTACAGCCAAAGAATGTCTACAAGTGGGTTAAATTCTTTAAAGAAGGACGGAGCAGTGTTGAGGATGAAGACAGGCCTGGGAGGCCTACAGAAGTGAGCTCTCCTGAGGCATGATTTTGGGTTGTAAAAGAAATCAGGTTTTCTTTTCCTATATTTAAAGGGACACGTTTCATTGCAAGATTTTTAATCGACCGCGAGCGAGTAAAGAAATAAACTTTAATCGATCAATTAATTTTTTTTAATCGACTGAGTCGATCAGGCGAGTAAATTCTCAAATGCTATACATAGCGCCCGTAGCTCAGAGGTAGAATCGCCGACTGACGCCAATTCGATCGGGTTTCAACTCTGGGTAAAAAGCAGTCGGCTGTCTAAGCGTACTGATGAGCTGTGATACAGCGAAACACATCTGTTTGCGGATGACTATTTACGCTCTCACACCCTGATTGAGCACTCTGGAAAAATGGTAGACTTTGAAAAACAGTAGCTACTTTAGCATATACGCATCGTTCATTCAACAATGAATTAGAACACTCTCAGCTATTGTTCGTGTATAATGATAATATACACGCTAAAAAGTCTGCCTCCTTCTACCGAGCGCCCGTAGCTCAGAGGTAGAATCATCGACTGACGCCAATTCGGTCGGGTTTCAATACTGGGTAAAAAAAAATTCGGCTGTTTAACCATACTGATGAGCTGTGATACAGCGAATCAGATCTGTCTGCGGATGACTATATATATATATCTATCATAGTACACTTGGTATGTAATCCGAGTAAATCCCAAAAGAGACGAACTCGAGAGAACTCAATGTTAAATTCATTTATTTAATTTATCAGAGTAATATTTTATAAAGGATTTTCGATTATTACCTTTGATAATATTTAACCCCTTTGATGGATTTGGATCTGACGAGTCGCGTTAAGAACATCAAAGCGGTAAAATATGTATTATCCAACGTAATAATCGAAAATCATTTATAAAATATTATATATATATATATATATATATATATATATATATATATATATATATATTTAACATTTATCATCACACATTTAACGGATATTGGCTCCAAATAAAAAATAGTAAAACCAACTTCGAATTCAAGTTGAATTCCTTATATTAAATTAGGTGCAAGATCTTTAGTAAAAGTGAATTAATCGTTTCTTCTCCCCACTATGGGTTAAGTAGCAGAACAGATTGAGAAGGCTTCCTCCGTTTTAGAATGAAGATTTCCTTCTATTTCAAACTTCCTGGTAAACTTCCAAACATTTCTACTCATCGCATTTATCACTTGAACTTTAAACCATTCTTTAATTTTGAAAGTGATCACCATTTTAATTTTTCACGACTTTTATAGATTTTCTTTCTTTAAGAATATCAAAATTATTGGGAAAATATTGATAACTAGAGAAATTCGCCAAAATATAGTTTGTACAGTTTTATTTTCTGAAAATGTTTATTCTTATTTTTGAAAAATAGAACATTTAGATGCAGTTAGGACACATCATCAGTGATATATATATATATATATATATATATATATATATATATTTATATATATTTATATATATATATTCATATATATATATATCTATATATATGTATATATTTATATATATATATTTATATATTTATATATATATATATATATATATATATATATATATATATATATATATTCATATATATATATATACATATATCTATATATATATATATAGAGAGAGAGAGATATTTGAATTTGAAAAATACATCATTTCGATGCGGTTAGGACACATCATCAGTGATGTTACCCCGGTTCATTGACGGTTTCGGTCCTTTACAAACATCATACCTTCTCCCTAGGTTGACCAGCCAAGATTTAATTAGGCCCCGGCCTGTGTCCTAATCTCTGTTTGGTACGTTATTGGAATGCAAGATGTTTTTGGTTGCACAGGAGAAGAGGAAAAATTTCTAGAATAAGGTCGTCCACAAATAAATAAATGTCCAGTGATGATGTGTAAATGGTTCAAGTAAATATCCGGAAAAAATAAAAAAATAAATGGATTTTTCGTGATATTAATGTGAAGATGAATGGTTAAAATAGCTAAATGACCAGATAGAGAGAAAAAAAACTCATTAAATATACTAAAATAAATACATAAATTAACACAATGTGGAAGATACCATTCCATAGGGTTGAAGGAATATGCCTATTAACGAAATTGAAAATCATACCGAATACGGTAGATATGTAAATAACTAGAGAAAAAAAAACGAATGATATTAGTGTAATATTTCGGATTAAACAAAAAAACTAAGGGCATTGAAAAGATAAATGAATAGATAAAAACTGGAATAAAATACAAAATTAAGGCGAATGATATTAATAAAATATTTGGGATTAAAAAATAAAATAAAATATATGATTGATATGAATAGATAAATGAATAGATAAAAAGAAATTCGTCGCATTTGGTGAGATTAATATAGGTTGTTTCATTTCCTTGCCATGGTTTTTTGTCTATCGAACACAACCGTTATTTTGTCCTGTCCAGATATTATTATCTCGGCATATCCAGATCCACCTGGATGACCCCAGAGCTGCATCTAGGATTGTTTGGGTCACACCAATTTCGATTTGGTAGCATATTGCTTGCCACCCTCGTCTTCTACACTCATCCACCAGTTCTTAGTATTTGTTCATTTTGTATTTGGTTTGCAACTTCCCATGTTTATCAATTAGTCGTTTCTCGTTTAATGCGAGAATTTTTTTAAACGTTTTTAACTGAGCAATAAATATGATTTTAAATGATAGCCAAGAAAATATTTTTAAATGTCGTTGGTGATCCACACATTTCTAAAATCTGAAAAAAAAATGACAGAATATCCCAATGGATATATAGGAGAAAATCTTGCAAAATATGTGCGTTGTGGTGCAGTGGATAACGGCTCGGAACGAGAAATCGAGGAGCTGAGTTCGAATTCCAGTTGAATTCGTTGCATTCACTTTCGCGCAAATACTCTTGAGAAAGGTATTAATCTGTCTATTCCTCCCAGTTATAAGTTAAATAACGGTACAGATTGAGTTCTATAGCCTTGGCTGGCAACTAGTCTACAGCAGAAAGTAATGGCAACCAACTGCGGGATAATCATCTGTTCGCGGCCTCTGGAATTTCCTTCCGTTTACTTGCTTCTCCGACAGCCAGAATCTCCAGGAATTTAAATGTAAAGCCATCTCCTATCTTACTAATCTGCATCCTCTTTGTCTCATGCTCCTTTCTCTGTCCACTCCACTCTCATCAGTATTCTCATCCTTCTCTTACCCACTTCCTGACACCACCTATAAACTGTCACTCTTTCTCATAACTTTCCTCCCATGTAACCCCCCTGCACACCAGTAGCAGTAAACTGCCTTACTTGGGGCAATATGATTATAAAAAAAGATAGATTTGAAAAGTCCTAGATAGATAGATAGATAGATAGATAGATAGATAGATAGATAGATATAGAAAGACCGAGATAGATAGATAGGTGGTCAGTACTCTCATCCTTCTCTTACCCTCTACCTGACACCCCCTATAACTCGTCATTCTTTCTCATAATTTTCCTTTTAGGTAAACCCTGCGCACCAATGGCAGTAAACCGCCTTGCTTGGGACAATATGATTATTTTAAAAAAATGTCATTCGAACTCTACCCCAAAATCAGCTTAATGTGTCATGTAGTAAAACTCATCATCCGAATCCTGATTAATAGATCGCGTAGCCGAATTAGACCAGAGATAAGAAATTTCGCTAGAAACAAGAAAAGAGTACTGGATTGTCATGTAATGCCTGTTTTTCAATACGGCAGTGAACATTGGAAAATCTCAGAAATGAAGAAGAAAAGAGAATTGAAGCAACGGAAATGTGGTTCTATAGAAGGATGCTGCGCATACCATGGACCGAACATATCAGCAATGATGAGGTTTCTGAGAGGATAGAAAGGAAAAGGAAACTAAGACTTAACATCAGGTAAAGACAGCTAAAAATAAAGACGGCTGAAGCTAAACGAAAAGGAAGGCTTGCAGAATCTGAGGCTCATATGTCAGATAGAGGGCAAGAAAGACAAGGGAAAGTATCGCATAACATACTTGATGGGTTTGAGCAATTGAATGGCAGAGCAGGATTTGTGTTGGGCAAGGTGTGAAAGTGTTCTAATAGTAATTCAGAGTAGGAAGATGTGAAAGGCCATGATAGCCTACGTTTTGAAGGGACACGGAACATTGACGAAATTTACCAACAGAAGCTCTGCATGTCAAGACAAGTCCACCATATATATTCAAATGATTAAGAAGGAAGACGAAAATTGCAACGTCCGAAATATTAATTTAAAACAGTGCACAATATAAAATAGAGCAATGTATATTATTTTTATTAATTATTACGTTAGAACAGGTGCAAACTACAAACTACTACAAAATTGTACATTATACGAGGGTCATTCAATAAATAAGGTGAATTTATCGGTATAAGGTCTTCTACGAGGGTCATTCAATAAATAAAGTGAATTTTTCGGTATAAGGACTTCTACGAGGGTCATTCAATAAATAAGGTGAGTTTTTCGGTATAAGGACTTCTACGAGGGTCATTCAATAAATAAAGTGAATTTTTCGGTATAAGGACTTCTACGAGGGTCATTCAATAAATAAGGTGAATTTTTCGGTATAAGGACTTCTACGAGGGTCATTCAATAAATAAGTTGAATATATATGTATATATATACTTGGTGCGATTGTTAAATTGTCGCAAATATTTTATTATTTCAATCTTTTGCTTTTTAGTCTTTCGTGCCAACGTCCAAAGAGTCTGAGCTCCAGGACCATGGATTAGTCTTAAAGCTGTCATTACACCCGAGCAACGGCGGGTTATACTTCTAAATTATATATATGTACTAGGTGCTGTTGGTAAATTGTAGCAATTATTTAATTTTTTCAAATATTTTTTAGACGGAGTCTGAGCTCCAGGACCATGAATTAAAGCTTTCATTACACCCGAGCAACGCCGGGCTATACTGCTAGTGGCAGATAAGAAAAAAGTAGATGAAATAAATGCTCAGATAGAATTAATCTATGAAGTGAATGAAGGAAAGCCAGTTTCAAAAGTAACTAGTTATTCTGATGAAATATTCAACGCGTTCGGAACCTGTGACGTAATAAAAAAACTCTCAGGATCGCCTTGATTTTATCTGAGCGTTAGACAGTGACATATGCAGCGAAGCGGTTCCTTGTGATAAAAGATTACAGTGCAAGCAAGACGCAATATCTCTCGTCCCCTAACCACTATACTTTTGTTCAAATTTCGGATACGGTTTTCCGTTGTTAGCCTTCGAGAAACAGCATGTTTAATTGCCGCGCGTCTGTTGGGTCCTTGGACATCAGAAAATCGTTGTTCACTTCAAAGTCAACGCAATTTAGTCTACAACAAAGAAAAAAAATGAAGAGGATGGCTATGGCCAATTTTAAAATTGTTTTTTAAAATCATATTACCTCGAGCAAGGCGGTAACGCCACTGATGTGCAGATAATATGAATCGCGAATGTGAGCAATGATGAGATTTTGGAAATAATAGAAACGAAAGGAAAATTTATACTGAGCATCAGGAAGAAATAGCTGAGAAAGGAGGGCTTGGAAAATCTGATACTAACAGGCCAGACAGAGGGAAAAAGAGACAGGGGAAAGCAGCGGATAGCATATCTGAAGGACCTGATCAGGTGGATGATGCAACGACGGTTGCATGGTGTAACAAGAGAAGGCGTGCTAAGATCCATCAGGGATAGGGAGACGTGGAAAGCCATGATCGCACACATTCTGAAGGGACAGGGCACATAGAAGAAGAATATACATGCCAACTATTTTTTTTTTTAATCATCTCACCCCAAGCAAGGCATTCCACTGCCACTATTGCGCATGGGGCTACATAGGGGAAGGTAAAGAGAAGGAGTGGTTAGACATAGGGAATGTCAGGAGGAAGGTGACAGATGAGTAAGGATACCGAGGATGAGGGTTGGGCAGATGGGAAGAGTGTTTGATAGAATGGGAGCAGGTTAGCGTGTTAGGAGGTGTCTGTTGACCTTACATTTAAACTCCTGGAGATTGTAGCCGTCGGGGAAGCAATCGTTTGGAAGAGAATTCCACAGTCGGGAAGGGTGGGATCTAGTTGCTAATCTAGTATCTCGTGCAAATACGTATTTAGGGGGCACCAGTGATCTAAGTTCATCGGAGCAGAAGCCGTGAAAGTATTTATAGAACTGTTTATAAGAAATTATAATGTGGATATAAAATGGGGGATCAATTCTATATTATAATCAATATATAAAATGACCCCTCATTTTATATCCATGCTAGTTTCTATATATTTATATTCTAGATTTATGGGATTAAGCTAGTGGATGATGGAACGAAGGTTGCGTGGTGTAACAGAAGAAGGCGTGCTAAGAGTTGACAGGGATATGGAGACGTGGAAGGACATGATCGCCTAGACACTGAAAAGACAAGGCACATAAAAGAGGAAGATATATACCAACTGTATATAAGAAATTATAATCTGGATATAAAGTGGGGGATCAAATCGATATTATAATCAATATATAAACTGATCCCTCATTTTGTGGCCATACTAGTCTCTATACGTTTATTCTCTAGATTTATGGGCTTGAGCTAATGGATGATGGAACGAGGGTTTCATGGTGTAACAAGAGAAGGCGTGCTAAGAGTTAACAGGGATAGGGAGACGTGGAAGGCCATGATCGCCTACATTCTGAAGGGACAGGGCACATAGAAGAAAGAGAATCACGGGATCTATCTTCTGAAAAAAAAAGTGCAAATAGAGGGGGGATACTATAATCATGGCGGTACAAATATTTAAATACATGGGAAGTGTTATAACAGAAGACGGAAAGTGTGACACAGAGGTCTGAAGGCGAATTGCCTTGACGAAAGAAGTATTCCAGAAGTTGAGTTAAGTATTAAGAAACGGGACAATTTCGCCAGAAACAAAGAAAAGAGTACTGGATTGCTATGTGATGTCAGTTCTTCAATATGGCAGTCAATATGGACAATATTATCAAATATGAAGGAAAAACTTGAAGCAACTGAAATGTGGTTCTACAGATGGATACTGCGGATATCATCAGGAAAAGTCATCTAAGGTTCATGGGACATCCAGTGAGGAAGGAGGGCTTGGAGATCCTGAGATTAACAGACCAGATAGAGGTAAAAAGAGATAGGGAAGCAGCGGATAACATATTTGAAGGACCCGATCAGATAGATGACGGAACGAGGGTTGCGTGGTGTCACAGAAGAAGGCGTGCTAACAGCCACCAGGGATAGGAATAGGTGGAAAGTCATGAATGCCTACGTCCTGAAAGGACACGGCATATAGAAGAAGAAGAGAAGACCAAGAGGAAAAATCTTAAGAGCGATAATGGACGTGGGTGCATGGAAGCCCATGATCGCCTATGTACTGAAGGGACACAACACATGAAGAAGAAGAAGAAGATCTAAGAGTTGATTCGATATAATCTGCTTCATGTCATCGGAAAAAATGATAGTCTGTAAAGGCACAATGTCACTCATGGAGTTTAGCATCTGCCATGTTGAAGGAATTAAAAAAAATTCTAAAATGATTAAGAGAGACCAATTTCATTTTGGAGGTGTTAAACTCGACACGCCATTCCTTGGCCCACTTAACTACAGTCTGTTGGTCATTTTTGAGATCAGCTGTCAATTTTACCTTATTCTCTACTTCTCTGTTGCGAAATACGAACGCACACCTAAACAGTTATTAGTGTGTACAAGTCGATAATAAAACTGATAAGAGCTGGCTACTTTACAAACGCTAACAAATTAACAGTGGCTTTGCCAAAACTAAAGAGCTCATTGGTTTTGTATTATCTTAGTCACGCAACAAACCTTTAGTTGTTAAATAATTATGGAAAGTTTACCGACACAGTTAGGGATGAAAATTATTATTGTTACTGAAAATTGATATGTAAATTTTAATCAATGTTTGTGATCTCAAACTTAGGAGTTTAACAGGGTGTTGATATGAATCAAATAATAGTGTGCCAGAGAAATAGCAGATATATAGCTAAAATTAAGTCCAGAATAACACCCTGGGTAGGAATGTTGAAACGCTTTATAGATGCAAATATTCTATATGGTAGTGAATGTTGGAGTAGTTCTTCAGAGATTAAGAAAAAACTTGGCGGATCGCAGATGCGGAAATACAAATAGATATTGAGAATATCATGGTCGGGGCTTGGAAAATGGAAACACAATATAGTCCTTTGTTTAAAATCCGAAAGTGGGAGTTGACATATGTCATGGCGGCATCACTCACAGCGGAATGAACTCTTCCAAGCAGTACATATACCTCCCCCCCTTACGAGAGGTGAGAGGGAGTAGCTTGGGAGTAGCTAGTAGATAGCCTTAGGAGAACGCTCTGAACATAGCCTAGAGTAGTCTACGACACTGTTACCGTAACGACCATTACGAGTCCCAGTTCGAGGGTCGAATTAGAGTCACTAACACGTATTCTCGTTTTACTAACAAAATTCTAAGTGTTGTATTTTGAGCGTGTTTAATATATATCCGTTTTTCCTATTTTGGTTTTTCTGTGTTATTCTTGATGGACTCTTTACCGGGTCTACGCCAACATATTTGAGACACGTGATGAGAATAGAATGTTTAGAGAAACTGACACTCCCAGAACCTATTGAGAACATGTAAGGCAGATAAGAGATTATTTTTGCTGAATAAGTCTATTAAATATCTATCTATCTATCTATCTATCTATCTATCTATCTATCTATCTATCTATCTCATGCTGTTCATATATATATATATATATATATATATATATATATATATATATTTCATGGTTGAATCACCCATTGAACGGATTGAACACTTTTATCTACTACATATACTTCCCCTCACAGGAGAGATAATCAGAAGAGCAGCGATAAGCAGAAATATATTGAGATAGCCAACACTGCTACCGTAACGACTACTGTGAGTCCCAGTTCTAGTATTACAACCTAACTCGTATTTATTCTTAACAGAGTTCCACGTATTGTATTTTGCTGTGTTTAATATATATATATCGTTATTTCCTATTTTGGTTGTTGTATTATTTTCCTGCTGAACTCTTAACCGAGTCAACAATATATATATATATAAGAAAAAAGCCCCGACGTGTGAAGATATCATAACAGTATCCATACGAAATTTAGAAGTCAGCATGTACCTGCTCAGTCAAAGGGGCAAATTCTTTGCAGTAAACCAGTCTACCGCAGGAAGAAATGGCAAACTACCGCAGGAAAATCTTGTGCGGCATTCGTGGATCCATGGAGATATAATCGCCCAAGCATATATCACACTATCAGTATAGCCCGGCGTTGCTCGCGTGTAATAAAAGCTTTAAAACTAATCCATGGTCCTGGAGCTCAGACTCTTTGACACGAAAGACTAAAAAGCAATAGTTGTTACCAGTTAAAGCGAAACCGTAGACTGAAAGAAAAATGAATGGATGGAAGTCAAATTTTGATTTTCTGCTATCGATATGAAATAAGTTTTTTCGTCGTAAACTGAATTCTGAAGGCTAAATAATTCCTCTGAGTAAATGGTATCATGGCTGAAACTAAAAACTACAATTATACCTACTTAGAGCCAAACCCGAAGCAAAAACTAAAAAAATGGGCTGAAAAAATACAGACATACAGGCAGATAAACGGACAGACATACAAACATCTTGCCTTTTATATATATATATATATATATATATATATATATATATATTATCGATTTTCTGCACTATTGTAAGAACTGCAAACTTGTAAGTACTGAAACATCTGAATATCATTTCTTATGAGTGTATCAAATTTGATTAAAATCGGACCACTCCTTCTATAACCCGATTTCTTCGATGATCGATTTTTGATATTTCTCGGGGGTACCTCGACACAAAACCTAGCTAAGAACACTCGCAGACGCTTATAGTACAACTGTGTAAATTTTCAAGAAAATCGGTTCAGCCGTTTCGGAGTCTGTAGGTAACGGACACACACACACACACACACAGACACACAAACACACACAGAGACAAAGTTCCATTTATAAATAAGTTTAGATATGGCACTTACCTGAAAGTGCTAGTCGGTATATAGGCGAAGAAGTTGTGGAAAGATATGGTCGTCCAAACACGTATCACGTATCGCAATTAAGTGACCAACTGATCCAATTTTGAGGTGCCCGTATATTGTGCCTTGTCAAACATACAACAAACCACAAGAAATCCGACAAATACTTTTTGATAATACAAAAACACTGTTCCATGTAAACTAAAATAAAATCTTTACAAATTTTGGAAGACTTTTAAAAGAATCTATAGAAATAATCCATCATTTGTAAAATCTCATTCACTTTACAAAATCATATTTTAAACCTATTTCAATGTTTGCGGGGACATTGGCATCTCTTATGAAGTGACTCGCGTCGGAAAATCTTTCGTCCTTCTATCGTATCCTATTATGAATAAATTCAAAGATAATACATAATAGTGTAAAAAGAGTGGGGCTTTACGTGGTTTAGTTGTTATCAAACGTGTCTCCATTCGATTGTTTACGACTGAGTGAATGTTGAACAATATCTTCGAAGATGAAGGTAAAACTTGAAGTAGCTGAAATGTGGTTCTACAGAAGGATGTTGCGAATATCATGGACCGTGCATGTGAGCAATGATGAGGTGTTGGAAAGGATGGAAACGAAAAGGAAATTAATACTGTGCATCGGAAAGAGACAGCTAAAGTTCCTGGGACATGCAATGAGGAAAGAGGGCTTGGAGAACCTGATAATAACAGACCAGAGAGAGGAAAAAAGAGACAGGGGAAAGCAGCGGGTAACATATTTGAAGGACCTGGTCAGGTGGATGACGGAACGAGGGTTACATGGGACAACAGGCGAAAGAATGCTAAGAGCCACCTGGGACAGGGATATGTGGAATGCCTACAAATCTGCTGCTTTTCCCTGTTTCTTTTTCAGTTCTTTAATACGGCAGTGAATGCTGGACAATATCATCGAAGACAAAGGAAAAACTTGAAGTGGCTGAAATGTAGTTCTACAGAAGGATGCTGCGAAAATCATGGACCGTGCATGTGAGCAATGATGAGGTGTTGGAAAGAATGGCAACGAAAAGAAAATTAATAGTGAGCATCAGGAAGAGACAACTGAAATCCCTGGGATATGTAATGAGGACGGAGGCCTTGGAGAACCTGATACTAACAGGTCAGATGCAGGGTAAAAGAGACAGGAAAGTGGTCGATAACATATTTGAAGGACCTGATCAGGTGGATGACAGAACGGGGGTTGCGAGGTGTAACAGGAGAAAACATACTAAGAGCCACCATGGATAGGAAAACGTGAAAAGCCATGAACGCCTACGTCCTGAAATGACACGGTGCATAGAAGAAGAATATATATGCCAACTGTTTATAAAAAATTATAATGTGGATATAAAAGGGGGATCAAATCTATATCATAATCAATATATAAACTGATCCATCATTTTTTGGCCATGCTAGTTTCTATACATTTATATTCTAGATTTACGGGCTTGAGCTAATGGATGACGGAACGGGGTTGCATGGTGTAACAAGAGAAAACATACTAAGAGCCTCCAGGGATAGGGAAACGTGGAAAGCCATGAACGCCTACGTCCTGAAAGGACACGGTACATAGAAGAAGAATATATATGCTAACTGTTTATAAGAAATTATAATGTGGATATAAAGTGGGGGATCAAATCTATATCATAATCAATATATAAACTGATCCCTCAGTTTTTGACCATGATAGTTTCTATACATTTACATTCTAGATTTATGGTCTTGGGCTGATGGATGACGGAATGAGGGTTGCATGGTGTAACAGGTAAAAACATACTAAGGGCCACCAGGAATAGGGACACGTGGAGAACCATGATCGCCTACGTCCTGTAAGGACAGAACACATAGAAGAAGATATTTCTACCTGTGCCATTATTTTCTAAATTTCCAGAAGGAACATGTCTAATTAGATTGAGTGACTGGATGACAGAACATGGGGATTAGTAATGATCGCAAATGGACAAGTATTGTTTAGCGAAGTTGTAGAAAGACATGGCCTGAAATAAAGTCGGTTCACTTGTAAGGATATAAAGTTTTTTCTGTCTGAATCTATCCGCCGGTGTATCGAATACTGATGCCACATCTGATCGGGTGACCCTGCTATTCATCTCGGTATTCTTGACAAAATCCAACGAATAATCTGTAAAGTGATCGAGCCCCACTTAGCAGTCCCGCTGCAGTTGCTCTCTCACCGGCGTAATGTGGCTTCCCTGTGTCTCTTCTACAAATACTTTCACGGCTTCTGTTCCGATGAACTTAGCTCACTGGTGACCCTTCTGCTACTAGACTAGCAACTTGGTCTTACCCTTTCACTATAAAACCAATAAAATGTAAACGCAACTTCTACTCCAACAGTTTCTTTTTTCGCACTTTCCGCCTGGGGAATTCTCTTCCGTCTTCTTGCTTTCTTGATAACTACAATCTCCAAGAATTTAAACGTAAAGTCAGTAGTCATCTTCTATCTCTCTGACACGCATTCTTTCTCTCATACTCTTTTCTCCGTCCACTCCACTCTTATCACACCAGTATCCTCACCCTTCTCTTACCCACTTCCTGACACCCCCTTATAACTTGTCACACTTTCTCATCACTATCTTCTTATGTATTCCCCTGCAAAATAGTGGCTATAAATGCCTTGCTTGGGGCGATAGGATTATGAAAAAAAATTCATTACTATTATAATGTGGGTATAAAGTGGGGGTCAATTCTAAATTACAATCAATATATAAACTGATCCCTCACTTTATGCTCACTGTCATCCCTCTCTTACCCACTTCCTGACACCCACTATATCCTGTCACTCTTTCTCATAACTTTCCTCCTATGTAATTCCCTGCGCAACAGAGGCATTAAACTGCCTTGTTGGGGTGAAATGCTTAAAAAAAAGAAATTAAAAAAAAAACCCGGTTCATACTCCTCCTAGGTCATTTGAACGGAAGTTCCGGTTTGTAATTTTTTGTCCTATTTAGAGAAATGGGCTTCCGTTTTCTTGTAAAGCCTTTTCTTTCTTTTTCACTTCCTGTGACCCTTTGTGTATTGATGGCATTATCATCTTAGTGCCTTTTCCGCTGGAAAAATTTAACTTGAGTGACTCTTGCGCCTTGTATAGGGTAAACATCATTGTAAAAATTTATTAGTCGGATTTGTACGATTCAGGTTTTGATGAAGCGACTCGGACATTTATATCAAATGCAGTTTTATCTTAAAACATGAAAGTTAAAAGATACTGAAAAAATAAGTTTAAGAGAAGAATCAAGCGAAAAATATGAGACAGACTTCCATGCATACCTACTTCCCATACAGACAATATCATTAAAACAACGAAATCGATAACAATTTGCGCCGATCGATACTGTTGGAATCCCGCAGGGCCTCCGTTGGGAACGGTCCCCAAAGTCCATATAAGGTGATCGAAACAACATGGCGCCGCTATGGGGCTTCTTATATTTAATAACATGACGGAAGAAATGAGCGTGCCAACAAAGCATGTCTTCCTAGAAATAAAAATCAGACGATAAAAAGACGCCCTCTTGCTTTTAAGATTCGTAGTCCATTCCGTAAATTGGAGGCGGTTAGAGTGCAGTTTTCCTGTTATTGTTTAAACAAATATATAATATTTATTCGGAGAATGAACAATGAAATATAAAACTGAAAAAAAAAAAATGAGATAGAACACCGAGGAAAGGAAAGAGAGAAATTGTAGAGATTAAAAAAAAGAAAAAGAAAAGACAGTTTAAAATGAAAAGAAAAAAAAAGACGCAGATAGAAAAGAACTTAATAGAAATCAGTGAATATAAATACGATTGAAATTGCGAGCAGATAAAAACGACACGGGGAACATTAGAATAAAGAGTAAGATGAAAAATAAAAATAAAAGTATGAAGGAGAAATGGCAAAAGAAGAATGAAAACAAAGAGCAATAATTCTTTAAACAATGACATTTGATTGGTTGGATAAACTGACTGTACTTATAAAAAAGACAGAAATTAGGAAGAAATAAAAAAGAATAACAAAAGGAAATAAATTAGGAATAAAATAAAGAATAAAAGGAATGAAAATGAAAGAAGTTATAATAAAAGAATGAAAAACAGAAAGAAAAAATAGAAGCAAATACAGAAAACGAAAAAGAATGAAGGAATGAAATTAAAGAAAAGAAGGAAGCAGAAAGGAAGAAATAAATAAAAAAGGAGTAAAAACATGTAAAGTAAAAACTAAACCAAAAAAAGAAAAGGAATGAAAAAAGAAATAAAGAAAAAAGAAAAATTGACAATGAGAAAGAAAATATAAAAAAGCAAACGAAGAATGAAAAGACGAAAAATAGAATTAAAGAAAGTAAGTAAGGAAAGAAAGAAGGAAGAAAAAAGAAAAGAATAAATAATTTTAAAAAATAGAGAAGAAACGAAAGTAAAGATAACGTTTAAAGAAGGCATGAAAAAGAAAAAAATTAGAAAGAAATAAAGCAACAAACAGAGAAAGAAGGAAGAAAGAATAAATGAAATTAAGTATGGATTAAAGGAATGAAGGAAAGAACAAAGAAAAAGTGTAAGAAATACCAAAGAAAAATTGAAGGAAGGAAGAAGTAAATGGATAAATATTATAAATAGGAAAGTAGGAAAGAAAGGACGAAAAGAAGATAGATAGATAGAAAGAAAGAAAGAAAGAAAGAAAGAATGAAAATGAACAGACTGAGATAGATAGATAGATAGATAGATAATCAATAACCAGAAATAGATAGAACTAAGGTTATATATATATATATATATATATATATATAGAGAGAGAGAGAGAGAGAGAGAGAGAGAGAGTGAGAGAGAGAGAGAGACATATGAATAGCCCGAAATAGATAGATAGATAGATAGATAGATAGATAGATAATGAATAAACGGAGATAGATAGATGGATAGATAGATAGATAGATAGATAGATAGATAGATAGAATAGATACGGATAGATAATGAACAAACGGAGATAGATCTGGAAAGGCTGAGATAGATAGATAGATAGATAGATAGATAGATAGATAGATAGATCTGGAAAGACTGAGATAGATAGATAGATAGATAGATAGATAGATAGATAGATAGATAGATAGATAGATAGATAATGAACAAACGGAGATAGATGATAGATAGATAGATAGATAGATAGATAGATAGATAGATAGATAGATAGAAGAAGAATAATGTTTTAGATAGATAGATAGATAGAAGAAGAATGTTTTAGATAGATGGATAGATAGATAGATAGATAGATAGATAGATAGATAGATAGATAGATAGAAAGAAGAAGAATGTTTTAGATAGATAGATAGATAGATAGATAGATAGATAGATAGATAGATAGATAGATAGATAGATCAGGAAAAGGATAGATAGATAGAGTAGATAGATAGATAGATAGATAGATAGATAGATAGATAGATAGATAGATAGATAGATAGATCTGGAAAAGGCTGAGATAGATAGATAGATAGATAGATAGATAGATAGATAGATAGATAGATAGATAGATAGATAGAAAGAAGAAGAAGAAGAATGTTTTAGATAGATAGATAGATAGATAGATAGATAGATAGATAGATAGAAGAAGAAGAAGAAGAATGTTTTAGATAGATAGATAGATAGATAGATAGATAGATAGATAGATAGATAGATAGATCTGGAAAGGATAGATAGATAGATCTGGAAAGGATGAGATAGATAGATAGATAGATAGATAGATAGATAGATAGATAGATAGATAGATAGAAGAAGAAGAAGAATGTTTTAGATAGTAGATAGATAGATAGATAGATAGATAGATAGATAGATAGATAGATAGATAGATAGAAGAAGAAGAAGAAGAATAAGATTTTAGATAGATAGATAGATAGATAGATAGATAGATAGATAGATAGATAGATAGATAGATAGATAGAAACAAAGTAGACTGGGAAGACAGCGAAAAGAAAGAGGGAAGGAATTATAAGACTGGAGGGAATGAATAAACAATTAAATATAAAAGACAGAAAGACAAAAGATTAAAGGAGAAAAATACATTAATATAATTGAGAAGGAAAGACAAAAAAGGATTAACGGAAAGACGAATTAATTATGGAGAAAGAGCGAAAGAAAAACAGGTGAAAATTGTATATTTAATTAAGAGTAATATATATTTAACATAATAGAAAGAAAGAAAGAAAGAAAGAAATATAAAAATGATGATAAAAAGTAATAAAGTAAAACAAAGAACAAAAAATCAGAAAAAGAAAAGAAAAAAAGAAACAACGGGAGAAGGAAAGAAATTTAATTTAAATACGTAAACATAAATAAATAAATAAAAATAGCAAAAAAAGAAAGAAAGAAAGAAAGAAAGCAAAAAGAAAGAAAGAAAGAAAGAAAGCAAAAAGAAAGAAAGAAAGAAAGAAATAATGACAAAACAAAAGAAATGACGGAACATGAATGGAAGGTAAGACAAAAAAAATAAATAAACGGAGGAACAAAACAGAAAGAATGAAAAAATCTAAATCTAAACTCATTTATAAATGCAACTTTGTCTGTGTGTGTGTGTCTGTGTGTGTGTGTCTGTCTGTGTGTGTGTGTGTGTGTTGTGTGTGTGTGTGTGTGTGTGTATGTGTGTGTGTGTGTGTCTGTCTGTGTGTGTGTGTCTCTGTGTGTGTGTGTGTGTGTCCGTTACCTATAGACTACGAAACGGCTGAATCGATTTTCTTGAAAATTTACAGTTGTACTATAAGCGTCTGCGAGCGTTCTTAGTTAGGTTTTGTGTCGCGGTACCACCGATAAATATCGAAAATCGATAATAGACAAAATCGGGTTTTATAAGGAGTGGTTCGATTTTAATCAAATTTGATACACTTATAGACAAAGACACAAGAAACGATATTCTGACGTTTCAAGGTTTCAGTTCTTACAATAGTGCAGAAAATCGGTAATATATATATATATATATATATATATATATATATATATATATATAAAAGGCAAGATGTTTGTGTGTGTGTCTGTTTATCTGTCTGTATGTCCTTTTACAATTCCACAATTTTTATGCGATTCTCACCAAATTTCACACAAATATTCTTTAGGATGAGTCTGAGCTCCAGGACCATGGATTAGTTTTAAAGCTTTCATTACACCCGAGCAACGCCGGGCTATACTGCTAGTATATATATATATATATATATATATATATATATATATATATATATATGAGGAGTCGCGATAATAACATCAGGACGCGGTGAAATATGTATTACCCATTGTAATAATCTAAAATCTTTTGGGCGATCATGTCTCAAAAAGAGACATGACTGACTGGACAGAAGATTGTCCCGCAGTAGGTTGCTATTGTTTTCTGCGGTAGACTGATTGCCAGTCAAGGCTATAGAACCCAGTCTGTCCTATTATTTAACTCACAACTGGAGGGAAGAGACGGGTTATATCTTTTCGCAAGGGTATTTGTGCGTAAGTGAATGCAAGGAATTCAACTGGAAATAATTTTAAAAAATAGACAAGAAACGAAAGTAAAGATAACGTTAAAAGAAGGCATGAAAAAGAAAGAAAAGGGAAGAAAATTAGAAAGAAAAAAGCAACAAGCCGAGAAAAGAAGGAAGAAAGAATGAATGATACTAATTATGTATTATAGGAATTGACAGACCTGAAGGAGACTCGAACCACCACCTCTAAATTTGTTGCTTTTCATTTTTTTTTTACTTTTTTCTGCGGAGTCTTATCGGTTATTACATAAAGTTCCCGATTATAAAGAATTTTGGAAAAATTTTAATATTTAAACCATTTTATGGGAGCTCAGTTTCTCATACAATGTTATAGTAAATCGATCCTCCATTTCGGAACCAATCGCGTTAGGGTTGATTTGTTTTTTTTTTTTTGTTTTTTTTTTGTTTTTTTTTCTAGACGAGTTGTTGTTCATGTTTTTGTATTTTTCAAATTTTTTCAATTCTTACGATGGCATCTTCCTCGGAAACTCCAAGAATTGTTTTATTCAAAAATTTCACAAAGAATTCAGTTGTTGAATATGCGCAAGCCAAAATGTTAATTGCACAGGATCGATTTACTGTAAGGTTGTATGAAAAACTGAGTCCCCTCTCCGCCTAATTGTTTAAATGTTCAAATTTTTAATTTTTTTTTTTTTTTTTTTGTCAAACGGAATGTTCAGAGTTTAATCGATAAGACTGCACTGAAAAAAGTAAAACAAAAATTGATAATTAACAAATTCACAGGTGGTGGTTATGTCGTACCGGCGAGTGGTTCCAAAATGGAGGGTCGATTTTACTATAACGTTGTATGAAAAATTGAGCCCCCCCTAAAATTGTTTAAATATTGAAATTTTTCTAAATTTTTTGTCAGTCGTAAAGTTTAGGGTGTAATTGATAAAATTGCACTGTAAAAGGTAAAAAAACAAATTTAAACTTGGTGGCATCTCCTTCAGGTCCGCCAAGGAATGAATGAAAGAGTGTAAGAAATACCAATAAAGTAAAATAGATTCGAACTCGGCTCCTCGATTTGTCGCTCCGATTCGATATCAACTACACCACAACAAACACAAGCAAAATTATGGGAGGAAAAACAGAAATAAGAAAAAAAAACACAAACAAATGAAAGTAATCGGAAAAAATAAATAAATAAATAAATAAAGAAAGAAAGAAAGAAAGAAAGAAGAAAAATGAAGGTAGGAACAGAATTAACGCAAAAAGGAAAGAAAATTAATGTTCTAATACAGAAAAAAGAAAGAATAAAAAGAAAGAAAGAAAATATGAATGAAAACTAAGAATAAATCAAAAAAAGGAAGGAAAGAAAAAGAATTAACGGACGAAGGAAATAAATTTAATGTAGTACTACAGAAAATAAGAAAAAAGAAAGAAAAAAGAGAAATAGTAAGAAAGAAACTTCACGTAATAGTAAACAAAACGACGTAAAGAAATATTGGGGTTAAAAAAGAAAAAATGAGAATGGAAGCAAAAAAAGATAGAAAGAAAAAGAATTAACAGAAGAAAGAAATAAAATTTTATGTAATAGTGCAGAAAGAAAGAAAGAAAGAAAGAAAGAAAGAAAGAAAGGATAGAAATAAATAACAAGAAAAGAAAAGAGAGAAAGAGAGAAAGAAAGAGAATTAGAAAGAAAGAAAGAAAAAATGGAAAAATGAAAAATGACAAAACGAAAGAAAGAATAATAAAGAACGAAAAAAAGAATGAAAGAAAAACTGAAAAAAAGGAAAAGAAATAAATCAAGTGATAAGAAAGAAAGAAAGAAAGAAAGTAAAAAGCGATAGAAATAAATAACAAGAACAGAAAGAAAGAAAGAAAGAAAGAAAGAAAGAATGGAAGAAAGAAAACATGATTAAACGAAAGAAAGAAAAATAATTAAAGAAAAAAGAAAGAAAGAAAGAAGGAAAGAAAGAAAGAAGGAAAGAAAGAAAGAAAGAAAAAGTAAAAAAATGACAAAATGAGTGAGAGAAAGGTTTCAAAGAAATATTAGGAGAAATAAAAGAATAAATAAATACATAAATAAATGTAAAAAGAGAAAGAAAGTTTTAAGGAATGAAATGATAGAATAAGAAAGACAGTGGGAATGAAGGAAATCACGTAATGAATAATAAGTAAATGATAGATATTCCCCGTAAAAGAAAGAAAAAAATGAACAAGAATTAAAAAGCAGTCAAATAAAAGAAGAAAAATGAAAAAAAGGAACAGAATTAACGCAAAAAGGAAAGAAAAAACAAAGAATAAAGTAAACATAGAAAGAAAGAAAAAAGTAAGAAAGAAACAAATAAACAAAAAAGAAAGAAAGAAATGAAGGTAAAAAAATAAATGAAAGAAATAAAGAAAACAAAGAAGTAAGCAAAAAGAAAGTAAAAGGGAAAAGAAGTCATGCTTTTACATTTGCTATGTTGAACCTGCCCAGTGAAGTGACAAATATTTCAGCATTAATGAACGCTCCATCTCTATACTGCATATGAAGCACTCTACAACAAAAAAACAACAACAACAAAAACAAAACAAGAACTGTTTGCTAAAATACCTTCTATTAGTAAAACTAATTAGTACAAGAACCTTCGCGCTTAAGATTACAACAACTCGACAATATATATATATATATGATGAGCTCTAATACAGCGAAACAGATCTGTCTGCGGATGACTATATATATATATATATATATATAAGATTTTAGATTATTACAATGGGTAATACATATTTCACCGCATCCTGATGTTATTATCGCGGCTCGTCAGACCCAAATTGTACAACAGTTGGTCTTCAAAATATCCCACAAAAAAAAAAAATATTTTCTTTTATTTAATTTTACATAGACGCTCACATGTCTATATTAGAATAGACATTTTAACGGTTATTTACGAAAATTTCTTCCTCATTCGAAAAAGAATCCCACAGAAAGAGGAAAGCAACGATAAAGAAAAGATAGACGATTGATTTATGTAAAGAAAGAAAAGAAAAATACGAAAACAGAAAAAAGAGGGAACAGAAAAACTGAATGGAAAGCAAGAAGAGAAAAAGAAAGGACAAAGAGGTACAATAAAAAGAAATACAGTATCACGAGAAATAAATGTTGACACCATTTCTCGGAATAGCATAATTTAAAGTTAGAACATGTACAAATTATAATTTACGACAACAGTGTACATTTTGTTTCGACATCGAAAAAACAATGTTCTTCAGCTAGTTAATAATGATGGCAACCATCACTATTAACTACCTGATGAATGATTGTTTTTCGATGTCGAAACATATTTCACTAAAAAATGTGTACATTTTAATTTGTGCATGTTCTAAACTATAACTTATAATAAATATTCATAGTTCTATTTCTATATTGAACATTGTTTTAAATTAATGTTTCGAACGTTGTAAATATTTTCTTCGTTTTTCATTCACTTCGATTTTATTGTATTAATTTGATTAATTTTTTATCTTGTTTTTGTTTTGCTACTTATGTATAAACAACAACTTGGTCCTCAGAAACAAAAAGAACTCGATACGTAAAGGCACAAATTTATTCGCCTGAAGAGAATCAATCTTAGACTCGAAACACGTGTAGCGTCACAAATACCATTAAGGACACTTTAAGTATCATAACATGTATAATAACAACAAAAATAAATATACACTTTAAAGAAAAAGTTCACGGCTTCTCAGACTTTTAATTCTATACCAATTTCTCTCGTTAGAACAACCCTATTTCTTTTTCTAATATATATATATATATATATATATATATATATATATATATTGTATCTCTCTGTGTGTAAGATTATATATTAAATTTCATTAAAAGTGATATATATATATATATATATATATATATATAATAGTTTTCCTTTTTGCCTCAAGAGATCACCATATTAGACGTTTTCTTTATAATGTAACCAATAGCAACTCCGAATATACAGTTTAAAATGACATAATTAACATTTTCTGTGCACATCAAATTCAGTGTAACCATAAGCAGGAGGGATCTTCCCTTCTTCTTCTTCTATGTGCCCTGTCCCTTCAGGACGTAGGCGATCATGGATCTCCACGTCTCCCTATCCCTTGTGGCTCTTAGTACTCCTGGCAACCCCCGTTCCGTCATTCAGCTGATCAGACCCTGCAAATATGTTATCCGCTGCCTTCCTTTGTCTCTCCTTCCTTCTATCTGTCCAGTCAGTATCAGGTTCTCCAGGCTCTCCTTCCTCATTGCATGTCCCATGAACTTTAGTTGTCTCTTCCTGATGCTCAGCATCAATTTCCTTTTTGTTGCCATTCTTTCTAACACTTCGTCGTTGCTTGTATGCTCAGTCCACGATATCCGTAGCATCCTTCTGTAGAACCACATTTCGGGCACTTCCAGTTTTGTCCTCATATTCGATGATATTGTCCAGCATTCACAGCCGTATTGAAGAACTGACATCACGTAGCACTCTTTTCTTCGTTTCTATTGAGATTTTCCTGTGTTAGTATTTTGCTCATCTTCTGGAACGCGTCCTTTGCTATGCCAATTCGCCAATTATGCCAATTAGGTACTTAAATTCTTGTATTTGTTTAATTCTGTTATCCCCTACCTGTATTTGGCATTTTGGGTTGTATCTTTTGCTGATGAGCATGCACTCAGTTTTCTTAAAGTTTATGATCTTCCCTTAGAAACCTTATAAAGTAATATAGAACTCCTGTTGGAGAAAAGAAAATCAATATACTGCTAACCTCATCGTCAACAACAACAACTTGACTGCAATATAAAAATTACAGAGGATTAATATTATTTAAGAATCCAAATTTTCCGATCAAATCAAACCTAAATCTATCTATCTAAACTTAATTATAAATGGAACTTTGTCTGTATGTGTGTGTGACTGTGTGTGTGTGTCCGTTACCTATAGACTCCGAAACGGCTGAACCGATTTTCTTGAACATTTACACAATTGTACTATGAACATCTTCGAGTGTTCTTAGCTAGGTTTTGTGCCGAGGTACCCCCGATAAATATCGAAAATCGATAATCGAAAAAATCGGTTTATAGAAGGAATGGTCCTATTTTAATCAAATTTGATACACTCAGAGACAAAGACATAAGAAACGATATTCAGAAGTTTCAAGGTTGCAGTTCTTACAATAGTGCAGAAAATCGATAATATATATATATAAAAGGCAAGATGTTTGTGTGTGTGTCTGTTTATCTGCCTGTACGTCTGTATTTTTTTCAGCCCTTTTATTTTAGTTTTTGCTTCGGGTTTGGCTCTAAGTAGGTATAATTGTAGTTCTTAGTCTCAGCCATGATACCATTTATTCAGAGGACTTATTTAGCCTTCAAAATTCATTTTACGACGAAAAAGACATTTGATATCGATACCAGGAAATCAAAATTTGACTTACAACCATTCATTTTCTTTTTCAGTCTACGGTTTCGCTTTAACTGGAAACAACTATTGCTTTTTAGTTTTCGTGCCAACGTCCAAAGTGTCTGAGTTCCAGGACCACGGATTAGTTTTAAAGCTTTCATTACACGCGAGCAACGCCGTGCTATACTGCTAGTTCATAAATAATTGTATTGGACACACTGCCACATGCCTAACAAAAAGACTAACGTTACATTACTCTAAACATAGTTCAATAAGATCTCATTTAAATCCGAGGGTCATTCAATAAATAAGTTAAATTTTTCGGTATAAGACCTTCTAATACAGATAGAAGCTTCCTTTCAAACATGATCACCCGACGGTATAAAACATATGGCACTTAACTGACTGAATATAATAGTTGGAAACATGAGTAAAGCTTCTACTGTGCATAAATTGGGGGATCACTTTTCTATTGTTATTAAGTAATAAACAGACCCGCCACTGATTACTACTTATTAATACAATTCGCCTCTTCTCTCTTCAGCTATAGTTTAAAGAGCAGGATAGAAAATCTTCTGTCCAGTCAGTGATGTCTGTTTTGAGACATGATCGCCCAAAGCGTGTATCACGTATGGCACTTAACTGACTGACTGAAGATAATAGTTGGAAACAAGAGTAAAGCTTCTACTGGACATAAAGTGGGGGATCAGTTTTCTATTATTATGAAGTAATAAACTGATCACCCAATAATTACTACTTAACAATATATAGGGGCACCTCGGCGTGGTTTAATGGTTAGCACGCTCGTCTCGCTAGAATCATTATAACTGAGGAGTGAGTTCGATCCTCACTGGGTGCCCCTTACTTTCGGCCCTGTGTTACGTCTAAGCTACGCATAGAAAATCACCTTCCTCCTGGTTTGGGGGTTGGGCGCAGGGCTAACAACCCTGCCTCATAAAAAAACAGTTTGTTGCGGAAACAGCAAAGACGCTGCCCTACATACCATTAGGTGTAAGGAAAAGTTTATTTTGTATTTTTTATCATTATAATAATATGATCCGTCTCTTCTCCCTCTCGCCTTGGGTTAAATAGCTTGTTAAGTTGGTTTTTATAGCCTTGGTTGGCAACCAGTCTATAGAATCTCGGATCTCTGTGTCGTACTATCCGTCTTCTGTTAGAACACTTCCCAGATATTTAAATTTTTGTACCTGCTTGATTTTAGTATCCCCACTTGTATTTGTCATTTTGGACTGCTCTTTTGTGATGACCATGTATTCGGTTTTCTTTCAGTAGGAGGTCTTGTCGTTTCATTTTCGTGTCTGCTATCAGCACTGTATCATCTACGTAACTGATGTTAATCAAACTGTCGCCTCCAATGGCGAATCGTGGCATAACATCTAGGGTCCTCAGAATAGTCTCGCTGTTCAAGTTGAATAGATCCGGTGATGTTATGGGGAAACACACCTATTCCTCAAATAATGGACTCTCCCACCTATATTAATAAGAGTTAACAGGAAGTACTTAGGAAGTTCATAGGAGTTCTTTAGACTTCTATTTGAGATCAGTAGAACTACTAGGCAAGTTGATATTAGTCGGCAGTTAGCCGAATACTAAGGAGTCAGCTTTCAGTGAAGATTACCAAGTTCCTAACATTTTGGGTACGTTAAGTCGGTTAGCAACCGATATAGCACGATTATAACTTTCAGTGCAAAAACTACTCCACATCAGGTGAAAGGACACATCCTTGTGTTACGCCTCTTTCTATGTTTGTATATCTGCTGAATTCGTTAACTGTCCGTATACAAGTGGTTTACTGTCAGTAGAGATTCTTGATTACTCTTCTGTCTTTAATATTAACGTACTTAATTCTCTTAAAATATGTATTCTTCAATGTTGACTAATCTTTACTTTTACATCACTGACATGTATATTCAAGTTGATTTCAATTATTCGACACAAACCTTGTTTTAGAGACCACCCAAAAAGCTCCAATTAATAGCGATAAACAACCAACATTTTGCATTCATACAATAACAATGCAATTTGTCTGTACATCTGAGACGAAGTAGTATTTCCATTAGTTACATTGCTCTGAGTGTTGTCCTCATATTTATTCCCATGTTTATGACGTTTCGGCTGTTGCACGCTCCGACCTTCATCAGGTGGTAGGAAGCAGTACCAGCAGTGCTGAAGAAGTAAGAGATTGGAATTAACTACAAGGCTTTCCGAAAGTGGCATCGCAAATGGAATGAGAATGATATACACTGGTGATAGAAAAAAAAGTTTTCGGTTCGAAATTGCTCGCATCTGAAGAAGACAAGGGCGAATAACAGCCGAAACGTTGTAAACATGATAATATTCGGACAACAATCCGAAAAATGGGAATAATATAATAACAAATCACTTTTGAAGTTTCGTGCAGCCTCCATTTATATTTGCGGCCTTTGCACGCTGTGCCAATCAGTTAATTTCCATACGTGAAACACGCTTGGGCGATCATGTCTAAAAAATGACATGACTGACTGGACAGAACATATTTTCGCAGAAAACTACCATTACAGTGTTTACATTATTCGGACTATCGTCCTCATTTTTGTTGCTATTTGTACGATGTTTCGGCTGTTGTGCGCTCTGGTCTTCTTCAGGTGCTAGGAATTTCGAACCGAACCCTTTATTACAATCACTGGGGTATATCATCTTTCATTCCTTGCGTAGTAATGCATCCATTGGAAGTGATGAGTTATCTCCATCTAACACAGCAAGTTACTTGTTCACCACTGCAGGAGCCTGGTATTGAACTCAAAAACTCTAAGAGTCAAGTCAGGAACTAACCAATGCCTATATCCTTAAGGACACATGCGCCAGTGGATATAGAAGTTGGTTAGTTCCTGTGACTTAACCCAATGAGCTGTGACTTCAATGCCAGGCTACAGCAGTTACCAGGCTACAGGCAGATAACTTATGATTTCCAGGAATGAGGGTGCTATACTCCAGTGATTGTAAAAAAGGATTCGGTTCAAAATTCCTAGCACCTGAAGAAGGCCGGAGCATACAACAGCCAAAACGTCGCACAAATGGCAACGAAGATGAGGACAATAGTCCGAATAATGTAAATACTGTAAATACTACCTCATCTCAGAAATATAGACAAATAGAATGATCTATTATTAAACGTCGTACAAATGGCAACAAAGATGAGGACAATAGTCCGAATTATGCAAATAATGTAAATACTACCTCATCTCAGAAATAGAGACAAATAGAATGATCTATTATTAAATGGCGTACAAATGGCAACAAAGATGAGGACAATAGTCCGAATAATGTAAATACTGTAGATACTACCTCATCTCAGAAATATAGACAAATAGAATGATCTATTATTAAACGTCGTACAAATGGCAACAAAGATGAGGACAATAGTCCGAATAATGTAAATACTGTAAATACTACCTCATCTCAGAAATAGAGACAAATAGAATGATCTATTATTAAATGGCGTACAAATGGTAACAAAGATGAGGACAATAGTCCGAATAATGTAAATACTGTAAATACTACCTCATCTCAGAAATAGAGACAAATAGAATGATCTATTATTAAACGTCATACAAATGGCAACAAAGATGAGGACAACAGTCCGAATAATATAAATACTTTAAATACTACCTCATCTCAGAAATATAGACAAATAGAATAATCTATTATTAAACGTCGTACAATTGGCAACAAAGATGAGGACAACAGTCCGACTAATGTAAATACTGTAAATACGACCTCATCTCAGAAATATAGACAAATACGAAAGGCTACTATTACTTCTGCAGTAGACCGATAGGCAGCAGAGATATTTACTGCACAATAACGCGCGCACATGTTGGAATAATTAATATGAAATTAGAGATTTTGGGCCATTTCAGATATACTGAAGAGGGCTTCATTATCTTTCTGGGTTTCCTTTATGTCTTAATGTGTCTATTGATCTATCGATTCAGGTTTTTCAGTTGTGGCCTTAATTAAAGAACACCAGGAAGAATCGATCTGCCTCTATCTGTTTAGTAATGTTTCCAATTTGCAAATATGTGATCCGAAAATGAGGTAGACTTTCAAGTCCGTATAATTTAATTGCGAAGCAATTACATTTGAGAATTAATATTTATATTGAGATAGTCATTAATTAATTCGTTTATTCAAAGATATATGTGCGTGTCTCTCTCTTTCTCTCTCACTCTCTCTCTCTCTCTCGCTCTGTTTCTATATATATGTTTATGTGTGTGTGTGTACGTGTGTGTGTGCGTGCTTGTGTGAGAATGAACGTGCGCACATTGGATTAACTCTTTCTCTCTCTCTCTCTCTCTCTCTCTCTCTATATATATATATATATATATACACACACAGATTTTAGCTCAAAGAATGTCACTTTAACTGAATAGGTTAATACCGACTTTGAAGTTTCCTAAGGACAAAATTATGTTGCCCTCACTCATCGGGGTTGTTTTTCTTGATATATATATATATATTGCACGTAGTTCTTTTATTCACTAGTTCATTTCTGTTTAGAAAACCCAGGTCCCGTAATTACTCGTTTACAAATGAAAAATATTCAAATGTTCTACAATATAGTATTAAACAAATTTTTAATACAAATGTTTACTGGTCTAATTTTATTATGACCAATAAAACGAAGTAATTAAATAAAATATATAATAAGGGATATATATATATATATATATCCGATATATATATATATATATATATATATATATATCAGGTTAGCCAAATGCAGACGACAATTCTACTCCTGCAACTTCTTCTCTCGCACTTCCCGCCTGTGGAACTCGCTCCCATATTCTTGCTTTCCTGACGGCTACAACCTCCAGAAATTTAAATGCAAAGTCAATACGCATCTACTAACCACTGGACTCTAGCTCTCTCCCCACCCCTGTATAACCTTCCCTTTCTCTCCACCTATGTATCTGTCATCGCACCTGCTTTCTATTGTTCCTTTCTAACTAGTTTGTACTCCTCACTCTTTTCTAATTAATCTTTTTACATTTATGTAACCCCCTGAACATCAGTGGCGTTTCCGCCTTGCTCGGGGTGAAATGATTAAAAAAAAATACACTATTGTCATCTACACACAGATTTGTTTCGCTGTATTACAGTTCATCAGTACGGCTTAGATTCCGGTCGTTTCCTAACCCAGGATTGAAACCCAACCGTAGTGGCGTCAGTTGGCGATTCTACCCCTAGGCCACGAGCGTCCAGTAGGAGAAGGCAGGCTTTTTAGCGCGTATAAACACGCCCAATAGCTGGTTTGCTCCAATTCATTATCGAATGAGCGGTGCGTAAATGCCGGAGTAGCTACTGTTTATAAAGTCTACCACTCTTTCAGAGTGCTCAATCAGGGTGTGAGAGCCTAAATAATATAGTCATTTGCATATATATATATATATATATATATATATATATATATATATATATATATATATATTGTGTATTTAGGAAGGATTTTCTCATTACTGCATGTTTCATTGAATAATATAGACACGTTCTGTCAATTTATTTTATCTACATTTTTTCATATTCTCCGATGAGCTTAATAGCATCATCATTAAATGAAGAAAGAAAATTACAATATTAATACAGAATTTTTAATGATCCAATCTATGCTTTCGGCTTACATAAGCCTTTTTCAAAGATGTCAAATTACATTATATATTATGACAATTCACGGACAAACGATATTGACAAACTGTTTTTGTTTAGATGGAAAATTTCCAAATAACAACAAACTCGTGCATATAAGACGCTGGAAACGAATGTCGCATCATAGCTCATGACGTCACGCATGACCAAGTGAGAGTGAAACCAAGAAATATTAAGTGTGGGAAGCCATTGGTTTATTCCAATGGCTGTTATTAATTACAGAAGGTCGTAAAATCTTGGTCCCGTAAAAACTCGTTCACAAATGAAAAATATTCAAAAGTTGTACAATCGAATTATAACGATTTCCAATAAAACTGTTTACTGCTCTAATTTAATTGTGCCTAATAAAATAATTATGTATGATAAGTGTCAGTGTTTTTCGGTTAGATTGCTTTCTTCCTGTAAGATGTATATATTTTAGTTACGAAGAAATGCACTTACACTGGGATGTATCCATGCCCTGTTCATCGAAAAACACAAAAAACCTTTTAATCTAGTCAATCAGTTAAGTGCCATACGTGATACACGCTTTGGGCGATCATGTCTCGAAAGAAACATGACTGACTAAGCAGAAGATTTTCTATCCTGCTCTTTAAACTAGAGTTGAAGGGAGAAGAGACAGATTGTAATAATAAGTAATAATTAGTGGGGGATCAATTTATTACCTCATGACAATAGAGAACCGACCCCCCCCACATTTTGCCCAGTAGAAGCTTCACTTATATTTCCAACTATTATCTTCATTCCGTCAGTTACGTGCCATACGAATATTATCCCGCATTAGGTTGTCATTACTGTCTATGGTAGACTGGTTGCCAACCAAGGTTATAGAACCCAATACGTTCTGTTATTTAACCCATCACTGGAGGGAAGTGGTGGGTTTCCTAATGGTAACTGTGCGTAAGTGAATGCAAGGAATTCAACTGGAATTAGAACTCGGTTCCCCCATTTGTCGTTCCGAGTCGATATCCACTGCACCACAAGTCTTGAAGGAACCTTTACTATGATTAACATATTTTTATATTTTTCTAGTATAGAGTACATTTCTTAAATAATTCCCCATATATTCTTAACCCATATCTTACCTGACATGACATTTTCCATCTGACATGTATGAACACCCGTCAGTTAGTTAAGTGCCATATGTGATACACGCTTGGGCGATCATGTCTCGAAAGAGACATGACTGACTGGGCAGAAGATTATCCCGCAGTCGGTTGCCATTGCTTTCTGCGGTAGACCGGTTGCCGACCAAGGCTATAGAACCAAATCTGTCCTGTTATTTAACCCATAACTGGAAGGAAGAGACGGATTAATACCTTTCGCAAGGGTATCTGCACGTAAGTGAATAGAATGGATTCAACTGGAATTCGAACTCGGCTCCCCGGTTTCTCGTTCCGAGCCGATATCCACTGTACGATAACGCACATACCCGCACATCCTCTAATATGTCACCTATATTTTAAATTTTCAAAGTCGACATTCATTCTAATTAGTTAAATTAAACACACCCATATGATCAAAATTTTCTGTCTTCCCCCTCCATATTAACGCATTAATAAGCAAACGTATTGTTTTCTGCATTTAAATGAAAATCATTTTCACCAAATTAAGTCGGTCATTGCATGATGACGAGTTAAACGCTTTAAAACTCGACACATAGAAATTTCTGTGTCGCTATGTAAATTAAATTAATTTTAAATAAAGAAATTAATTATAAGTCTATTACGCTATGAAGTCTAACATAACACTCAGTAAGCCCCGGGATTGGTGTCACAAAAAATAGATGGTGTCACAAAAAAAAATCCATATGATGTGTATGAAGGACTAACCTTCAAATGGCACGTGACAAAATTTGGGCCAAATCAGATTATTAGTTTACGAATTACAGTTATTTAAGAGAAGCTACTGTTGGAAATTTTCAGAACGATGGAAAAATATGAATTTCGTTAGTTGATAAAGCATTGCTTTCTAATGAGAAAAATACGGTTCAAGCAAAGCAGTATCTTGGAAATTGTTATTCGGACTCTGATCCGTCGGAAACAACAGTTAAAAGAATTGACTTTAAGCGCCGTCGTACAGACACAAATGACGCTGAATGAGCAGGTCGTCCCAAATCATCAGCTGTTTCAGAAAACACCAAAAAGAATCCACTCACTCGTATTGGCCGATCGTAAACTGAATTTTCGTGAGATAGCAGAGGAGTTAAAAATATCAGAAAACAACAAAAAAAAAATACCATTTTGCATGAACATTTGCCAATGAGAAAGCTGTGTTCAAAGTAGGTGTCGCGTTTGCTCACAGTCGATCAAAAACAACAACGCTTGGACGATTCAGACTTTTGCAACTATTCTAACGCAACAAGAATAAGATTTTACGCAAATATACGACAATGGATGAAATATCATTCCACCATTTTACTCTGGAGTCAAATCAGCAGTTATCTTAGCGGAACAGCAGCAGATGAAAGCTGTCCAAAGCGACAAAAGACGCAAACATCTGCAGGCAAAGTATTGGCCTCTGTATTTTGGGACGCGCAAGGTACTTTGTTCATCGATTACCTTGAGAAAGTAAGAACCATCAATAGCAAATGTTATATAGCATTAGTATTGCGTTTGAAGCAAGAAATCACCAAAAAAGTAGCCACAAATAAGGAAGAATAAAGGGATCTTTCACCAAGATATCGCAACGTGTCACAAGCGATGGCAAAACTACATGAATTGCACTTCGAATTGCTTCCGCATCTACTCTGTCCTTCAGATCTGGTCCCCAGCTACGGCTGGCTGTTTGAAGACCTGAAATGAAAGTTGAAGGGGAAGAGATTTGATTTCAATGAAGAAGTGATATCAGAACTTAGTGGTATTTTGAGGTCAAAGACAAATCGTTCTACAAAAAAAACATCGAGTTCTTAGAAAAGCGTTTGAATCAGTGTGCAACCCTTGAAGAAGATTGATGAATAAAATCGAATTTTTTTTAAATGTTGTTGTTTTATGAGAAAAGCGAGAGATGTGTTATGTTGCATTGAGCACTTTTAAAAAAAAACCTGGATTCTAAACCTATTGGTACTTTTCATCCAGATATCGCTCATTCAGTAAAATGAATTAGATCGCTCTAGCTATTGAGGCGCGTATAATGATATGAGCTAAAAAGTCTGCCTACTTCCACCGAACGCCCATAGCCCAGGGGTAGAGTCTTCGACTGACGCCATTTCGGTCGGGTTTAAATCCTGGGTAAAAAAGCAATCGGAGTCTAACCGTACTGATGAGCTGTGATACGGCGAAACAGATCTGTCTGCGGATGACAATATATGTATATATATATATAAACTTTATTATATATAGTTATACTCGTCTCGAAAAACTTCCTCGAAAACCTTCGAAGGAAGAAAAAAATGGTTTTAAAAAAGAAAAAAGAAAGAGCTTAGAAAATGAAAGTCTGTCAAAAGTGTTCGGACAGAAATCAGCACGAAGCCCAAAGAAAAAAGAAAAAACCGACACGATTAACCATCTAACAGAAAGCGCTTAATACAAAGGTAGAGTGAACATAATAGAACCTAATGAGCCAGACAAACCTACCTACGTTTCTCCTAAACGGATCGTCAGGGAAAGCTTTCCCTGACGATCCGTTTAGGATAAACTTAGGTAGGTTCGTCTAGCTCATTAGGTTCTAGTATATATATATATATATATATATATATATATATATATATATATATATATATATATATGTACTAGCAGTATAGACCGCCGTTGGTCGGGTGTAATGATAGCTTTAAAACTAATCCATGGTCCTGGAGCTCAGACTCTTTGGACGTTGGCACGAAAGACTAAAAAGCAATAGTTGTTTCCAGTTAAAGCGAAACCGTATACTGAAAGAAAAATGAATGGATGTAAGTCAAATTTTGATTTCCTGGTATCGATATCAAGTAAGTCTTTTTCGACGTAAACTTAATTTTGAAGGCTACATAGATCCTCTGAGTAAATGGTTTCATGGCTGAGACTAAGAACTACAATTATACATACTTAGAGCCAAACCCGAAGCAAAAACTAAAATAAAAGGGGTTAAAAAAGATACAGATATACAGGCAGATAAACAGACACACACACACAAACATCTTGCCTTTTATATAGCACTCCTTCTATAACCCGATTTTTTCGATTATCGATTTTTTTATATTTATCGGGGGTACCTCGACACAAAACCTAGCTAAGAACACTCACAGACGCTTATAGTAAAACTGTAAATTTTGAAGAAAATCGGTTCAGCCGTTTCGCAGTCTATAGGTAAAGAAGACACACACAGATACACACACACACAGACACACAAAGTTCCATTTATAAATAAGTTTATATATATATATATATATATATATACAGAGAGAGAGAGAGAGAGACAGAGAGAGAGAGAGAGAAAGAGAGAGATAAATAACTAGCCCAACAGATAGGAAAACTGAAACAGACCGATGATCAGCCCTACGTTGCCTATTTGGTTTACTGCATTTTTGGCTTTCAGAATTACCATTAGTAGCAATGGATATGAAAGTTTACACGCAGACTTTATTTGATTTACACTTTGCAAATCTTTTTTTTTTTTTCCTTTCTAAAAAGTGAATAAAAAAAAAGCGTGACATTGTTTCAAAAAATGTTTTTCAGAGTAATTAACCCCATTGTTTGGAGTGAATAATTTTAAAGGAAAATTTACCGGGTATCATTTCCGTCTCTCTCGCTTTATTTTATAATTCATTTTTATTCGTTTTTTTTTCTTTTATTATAAAATTCTTTTCACATCGTTATATATTGAATATTAAAATATACATATGCACATTCACATTGAAATTCACACACACACACACACACACACACACACACACACACACACATACACATAAATATATATATATATAAAGTGCTTATTTGTCTTTTAATTTTTGGGATTGTGTCCAAACTGATTCAAACATACGCAGTTGGTGTTTTGATATTTAGCATACTGTGTTTCAAACCTTCTTTTAATTTTCAAATTATTTTGAATGCAAAAAATAATTATTTTTTTCATTAAATTCACGTTCTTTTACATGATTTAAATACATTATTTACTTCTCATCGGTTTAGAGATCATGTCGAAAATCTTCTAAGATCGAGTCGGCATACCTTACACAAGGTCAAAAGCGAGCAACACCTAGTGAGGATCCAAGTTACTACTCTGTCATAAATGATAATTGCAAGATGAGATTGTTAACCATTGCTCCACGTCTATGTGTCAATCAACGACTTGGATAAATGTAATATAGAAGCAGAACGATTTCCGGTCACAGGTACGAAATAAAAACGAAATAAAAACGAAATAAAAAAGCTTGTTTGTTTTCGCAATGTCAAAGAGTCATGTGCGTTTTGGTGCAGTGGATATCGACTCGGAACGAAAAATTGAGGTGCCGTGTTCGAATTCCTGTTGAATTCCTTGCATTCACTGACGCACAAATACCCTTGAGAAAGGTATTACTCCGTCTCTTCCCTCCAGTTAAGGGTTAAATAATAGGACAGATTGGGTTCTACAGCCTTAGTAGGCAATCAGTCTACCGCAGAAAGCAATGGCAACCTGCGGGATAATCTTCCGCCCAGTCAGCCATGTCTCTTTCGAGACATGATCGCCCAAACCGTGTATCACGTATGACACTTAACTGACTGACTGAAGATAATAGTTGGTAACATAAGTAAAGCTCCTATTGGGCAAAAATGGGGGATCGGTTTCTATTGTTATTAAGTAATAAACTGATCCCCCACTAAATACTACTAATTAATACAATCCGTCTCTTCTCCCTTCAGCTATAGTTTAAAGAGCAGGATAGAAAATATTCTGCCCAGTCAGTTATGTCTCTTTCGAGACATGATCGCCCAATGCTTGTATCACGTATGGCACTTAACTGACTGACTGAAGATAATAGTTGGAAACATGATTAAGGCTTCTACTGGTCATAAAGTGGAGGATCAGTTTATTACTTCATTACAATAGGAAACTGATCCCCCACTAATTACTACTTATTAATGCAATCCGTCTCTTCTCCTTTCAGGTATAGTTTAAAGAGCAGGATAAAAAATCTGCCCAGTCAGTTATGTCTCTTTCGAGACATGATCGACCAAGCGTGTATCACGTATGGCACTTAACTGACTGAATACCAATGAGCAACTAATGCCTTGAATGTGTTGTTTTATAAAATATCTCTGTTGTGCTTATTATGGTACAAAACCCGCTGGATGGATGCGGATGAAACGTTCAGGGAGGATTGGCCTCATGACTTCCAAAAACTGATTAGATATTGGGTTTGATCTGGTATGGGATAATATTTTCTGAAGTCCCTCCGTTAGATTGTTTTACGTCATATATTTTGTAAATGCACTATTTTGCCACGAAAATATAATTTATGTATAAATTTAATGCTTATTACCCAAAAGCAAAAAATTAAAAAAAAAGATTAAAATAAAAAATAATAAAAAAGATAAAATACACAAAAAAATATTCAAAATATAATTTTGGAATATTAAAAAGTGAAAATAAATTCTTCCTCAATATTTACAGCCTAAATTTAATTTCAATTTAAGTTTTACAATTTTCTTACTTTGTGGATGTGCGTTGTGGTGCATCGGACGAGAAATCGGGGAGCCGAGTTCGAATTCCAGCTGAATTCATTGCGTTCACTTACGCGCAAATACCCTTGCGAAAGGTATTAATCCGTCTCTTCCCTCCAGTTATGGGTTAAATAACAGGACAGATTGGGTTCTATAGCCTTGGTCGGCAACTAGTCTACCGCAGAAAGCAATGACAACCTACTGCGGGATAATCTTCTGCCCAGTTAGTCATGTCTCTTTCGAGACATGATCGCCCAAGCGTGTATCACGTATGGCACTTGACTGACTGAATATAATAGTTGGAATAATGATTAACGCTTCTACTGGTCATAAAGTGGGGGATCAGTTTATTACTTCATAACAATAGAAAACCGATCCCCCACTAATTACTACATAATAATATAATACATTTCTTTCCCCTCTAGCTATGAGTCAAATAACAGGACAGATTGGGTTCTATAGCCTTGGTCGGCAACCAGTCTATCGCAGAAAGCAATGGCAACCTATTGCGGGATAATCTTCTGCCAAGTCAGTCACGTCTTTTTGAGACATGATCGCCCAAGCGTGCATCATTTATGGCACTTAACTGACATATTTTGTGTGCTGTCAAGTTTATTGCAGCTATTCTTATTTAAATAATTAACCATTACTAATCGCTGAGAAGATTTCGGTATTGCCATGGCGAAGGTTTAATTTTCTTTCAAGCTTTCAATTTTCAATTTGTCAAGATTTTCTGTTTTAACTCAGTTATTACAAGCTTATATTTTTGTTGGAGGATGACAATTTCTCTGGGGTCGGAATTAAGTGATTGTCGACCCCGCCACAAGCAGATAGCCTGACAGGGTCTAGCAGAATTTTACAACTCTAAAGTTCTCCTTAGAAAATAAACTAAATGTTGAATTTTTCAGGTAGAAGGTGTATTCTCTTAAAGTCCGAGAGGTGGCGTTGTAAAACGCAATATAAAATAAACAGAACAAACCGAGTCTCTTTCTTTCTCTTTCAGGCAAAATGCCGGAGCGATAAGACATTTCGTTTTGACATTAAGTATCTGGAAAGAATATTCGAACAAAATATTGATGGGTGAGGTCGGAATAATCTAAATTTTTTTTCGCTCACTTACACGCAGTAAATTAATACCATCAGCTTAAAAATCACCCAAATATATCTTCATGTTCTTATTTTTAATGCAGATAGTCTGAGAGATTTGTAGGCATATGGGTCCACTGGACAGAGGCAGTACTTTGATGTCTTGTTACAGAAAGTGAAATAAAATCAAGGTATGTCGAAGAAAAGATAAGAGATGGATCGTACACAAAGAAACAGAAGATGCCAATTGACGTTGCAGTTAAACTTGTGAGAGATTGTAGTTTTCAGGGTAGAAAACAAACGGAAAATGTGAAAAAAGAAATTGTTTGAATGGTTGGTTGTTTTGTTTTATAATATATCAACCTCGGCCGGTCATTTAATGCCAACTAAATTTTTATTTATTTATTGCTGGTAATAACTTTTTTCTTTTTAACAATTTATAAAGTTTTGTGTCTAGTAATACTTTTTTCTTTTCGAGTATCAAGATTCATTGGGATTTGTTTTTAAGGGCAGGGTCCGAATGTCCTACCCTTGTTATTTAACCCATAACTAGAGGGAAGGAACGGATTAATACCTTTCGCAAGGTTACCAGTCCTTAAGTGAATGCAGGGTATTTAACTGGAATACGAACTCGGCTCAACCGATTTCTCTTTCCGAGCCGATATCCACTACACCACAAGGCACATCCATCACTAAACGCTTACAGGACCTGGTATTCCCTAGCGGTCACCCAGGCTCAACGTTGCTTAACTTCAGTGATCGTGTGAGAACCGGTGTATTCAATGTGATAGGCAGTAGGCTTGTTAGAATAGAAGAGAAAGTTGCATAGCTTGATAGGGGTTAGCAGAATTTCGAAAACTATAAAATTCACTGTAAATTATTCGATCTAAATGTCTAATATTCCGCATAGAAGTAAAAGTATTTTATTAAAGTCCGCTAGATGGCATCGTATAACCTAATATAGAATAAACGGTATAAACCAACTCTCTCTTTTTTATATTTGCCAGCAAAAAGCAGTGGCGACAAGACAAATTTTGTTTTGACATTCAGCATGTATTAGGACAAGAACTATCTTTTATGAGGCATCAAAAATAAAGGTTAAAATCACCTCTGTCCTAACACTTTTGCACACTACCGGTAGGGTGCAAAAGTATTAAGACAGGGGTGATTTTTCTAAAACCTCACTGAAATTCAAATACAGGGTGATAAGGCAAACTTTTGTAAGAATTATTTAATTAAAAAAGAAGAGGAAGGAAGGCTTCGGAATTTGAATTGACCACCACAAAGCCCTGATCTCAATCCTCTTGAACATCTATGGGAGATTTTGGATAAAAAAATTGATAAATCTAATGTTACTTTGCAAGACACACTCTGGGAACAAATACAAGCTGCTTGGTAGGAGATACCATTAGATACATTGAAGAAGTTTCTGATATCAATGCCTGACAGAATGAAGGCTGTGGTCAAAAGAAAAAGGCTATTATACTAAATATTAAATTTATTTTCTAACAAGTATTTTTTCTTGATAAATCATTTGTTGAATAAATAAAAAAATAATTACGTTAATTAAATTGTTTATTTTCTGTCAATATGCCTCATAAAAGATAAAATAGTTATTGTCCTAATACTTTTGCACAGTAATATATTTTATTTTATAATATATTTTATATATATATATATATATATATATATATATATACTACGTGCGATTGTTAAATTGTCGCAATTATTTTATTATTTCAAAGCAAAAGGCTATTATAATAAATATTAAATTTATTTTGTAACAAGTATTTTTTCTTATTAAAGAATTTGTTGAGGAAATCAAATAAAATTACTTTACTTAAATTGTTTATTTTCTTTCAATATGCCTCATCTAAACTTATTTATAAATGGAACTTTGTCTGTGTGTCTGTGTGTGCGTGTATCCGTTACCTATAGACTCCAAAACGGCTGACTTGATTTTCTGGAAAATTTACACTGTTGTAATATAAGCGTCTGCGAGTGTTCTTAGCTAGGTTTTGTGTCTAGGTACACCCGATAATCGAAAAAATCGGGTTATAGAAAGAGTGGTCAAATTTTAATCAAATTTGATACACTCATAGGCAAAGACATAAGAAACGATATTCAGAAGTTTCAAGGTTGCAGTTCTTAAAATAGTGCAGAAAATCGATAATATATATATACATATATAAGGCAAGATGTTTCTTTGTGTGTCTGTTTATCTGTCTATATGTCCTTTATACAAATCCACAATTTTAATCCGATTTTCACCAAACTTCACACAAATATTCTTTAGGCTGAGCCTGAGCTCCAGGACCATGGATTATTTTTAAGGCTGTTCTTACACCCGAGAAACGTCGAGCTATACTGCTAATAAAAAATAAAATAGTTCTTGTCCTAATACTTTTGCACAGTACTGTACATGTTGTCGAGGCAAGTACAGAAGGAGTTGCTACGAAAAGAACATTCCATCTCTCGGAAATTGTCCGCAGTTTGATCATGACGAAACGAAAAAACAAAAAAGAAATTCCTTAACCGAAATTGTGCTGCCCGAAGACTGTCTATTGGTTTTATTCATTTTTATGTTGCTGAATCTAAACAGAGCTTCCCCACCGAAGTTTACTGTCAGGAACGGGATGAAATGCGCAGTTAGCTAAGCAAAATGTATCCTGGCATTGATTAATCGACAGGGACTAATTTTGATTTATGAAAATGATGAGTCATATTTTGCGTGAATGACACTGCATTAGCTCAACAACATTGCCACATAAATAATATTCCCCTTTAAAAGTTTCTTCCACGCGACACGCACATTCTCCCATATAGACGCATACTCCTTCTTTTATACAATGCAATTAAATCGATTGTATCGTAATGGCTACAACATCAAATATCATGTTTGAAATGTTTTGCAAAGAATCTTTGTAATTCATTTTTGTAGTATTCATTCCAGAATTTAAGTAAAGTATTAAGAAACAGGACAATTTCGCTAGAAACAAAGAGGAGAGTACTGGATTGCTATGTGATGTCAGTTCTTCAATATGGCAGTGAATGCTGGACAATATCATCAAAGATGAAGGAAAGACCTGAAGCAACTGAAATGTGGTTCTACAGAAGGATGCTGGATATAAAGTGGGGGATCAATTCCATATTACAATCAATATATAAACTGAGTCCTCACTTTGTGGTCACAGCAGTTTCTATACATTTATATTCCTGAGATCCAAAAGCACAAGGAGGCATTCCAGAAGTTGAGTAAAGCATTAAGAAACAGGACAATTTCCCAAGAAACAAAGAAGAGAGAACTGGATTGCTATGTGATGTCAGTTCTTCAATATGGCAGTGAGTGCTGGACAATATCATCAAAGATGAAGGAAAAACTTGAAGCAACTGAAATGTGGTGCTACAGAAGGATGCTGCGGATAGCATGGACCGAGCATGTGAGCAATGATGAGGTTTTGGAAAGAATTCCAACGAAAAGGAAATTAATATTGAGCATCAGAAAGAGACAACTGAAGTTCCTGGAACATGCAATAAAGAAGGAGGGCTTGGAGAGCCTCATACTAACAGGCCAGATTGAGGAAAAAAGAGACAGGGGAAAGCAGCGGATATTTGAGGGGCTTGATCAGGTGGATGACGGAGCGAGGGTTGCATGGTGCAACAGGATAAAGCATGATAAGAGCCACTAGGGATAGGGAGATTTAGAAAGCCATAATCGCCTACGTCCTGAAAGGACATGGCACATAAAAGAAGTATAAAAATAAGATGAATGATGATGAGGTGGGGAACAAATTGTGCAGTGTGATGCTCGTTTGCTGGCATTCTAGCTGTTTTTCTTTCTTTCTTTGGTTGCCTCAAGGAAATGGATTTCAGGTTTCCTTATCTCGGCCCGTTTCCTCAGGGCAGTTGTGAAACAGACACCAAAATTTGCATGTGTGCAAATATCGTCTCGTTTTGGACGAGATAGGCACGCATAAATTTTGTCTTCAATAGCGGCCATCTTTCTTTTTTGTTATTATCTTGCAGGCAAGACATGTTCACGCTCGTTTTGAGATCCGAGGCAACTCATGTCTTTTAATTTGAAAGAAATTTAATATGCTACAGTAAATATTTATTTAGACTTTTAAAGCCATATTGAAGGTCACTTATTTCTTCGTTTTATTCAACTTATATTCGTTTTTCCTCCACACACACACACACACACACACACACACACACACACACACACACACACACATTTATATTATATATCTTTTGTCTCCTTTGTTCCCATCTTTCGCGTATCCTCTGTTCGACATCCACTGTATCTTGTTTTTTGTTTTCTTACTGTAACCCCCTGTGCACTAGTGCCAGTCATACCTTGCTTGGGGGTGAACTGATTATAAACAAAAATATATTGGAATGGTTTAAGTGATACAAATTACTAATTAGCCAATAGTTAATGATGAGGCAGATTTACTCATTCCCACCTACCTCCCCCCACATACACGTATATATATATATATATATATATATATATATACATATATATATATATATATATATATATATATATATATTGTAACAAAGTTATAGAACTCGTAGGTTTGTTTTACCTGCTGTTCAAGGGTTACAATACGGCAGACTAAATCACAATAAACCCCCACCCCACATTCACTGAAACATCATATCACCATAATTAAACCGTTTTCAGCTTTTAATTTTCATTTCAACTTATCACCTGATGAGAAGCGCACGTAGCAGCTTCGAAACGCGAAAGTTTTTGTGTAGTGATACTATGAATATATAAACCATTGTAACAACCATTACAATATATATATATATATATATATATATATATATATATATATATATATATATATATTATTCAGTAAGTAAGAGCATATAGGATACAAATCTTGTATCATCCTGCAACTAACTAAAACACAAAAATTAAAATTGCACACCCACAAAATGGAATCCAATCTGCTAAAATCATTTTGGAAAAACCCAGACCAAAGAAAATTTCACAAGTCAGTGTGAAAATCAAAATTCTGGATTCTGATTGATAAAACCACAAAGAACACGCAAAGAAATTCTTATTTCAACATATTTGATAAAACCGCACGGAATACTCACCCTACAGAGTGGCGACTCCTCAAAAAATACACACAGAAGAATTCGGATAATCACAATTTGCTTACTACACACAAAAACACTCTCGTTAAGATAAATTTAACTTTTATTCACGAAAACGAGTGACTTTTTCTCAAGAAGAACTACTTTTCAATGTCATTAGCTCCCAACTATCTCTACAGGACCATTTCCAACTTTTCACTACAATAAATGGCTAATATTCTCTACAAAATGTTGACCACAATATATAACACTCAACTACCACTACATAAAATGGCGACCAGACATAGAGCTTTGCACAGTTTAATAATGGCATATTAGACAGCACAAATGTAATCTCTCCCAGGCATTCCAGAAAAAGGATAAGACAACGTCGACTCACTGACGTTTTTCATTATTAAACGAGAACCACAAGTTCGAATTATTGGTACTGGAGATAACTGACACCTTTGAAACAAATCAACATTAAATCCAGATATCTTACAAGTCCTTTCAAACACGCCTCGGCACTCGGTATAAAAACACCAAAATCAATCAACTCTAAAAAACAACTTTGCAAATCAAAGATTTTCCCCAACAGTTAAGTCCTCTAACACCAAGATAAATCCACAGCCTCATAAAAACAAAGGGGTACTTTCAAAAGTAATCAACTCAGCGTGGAGTATTAGAATCAATTAGAAGATTTTTAACAGCCACATCAACCACTAAAATCCACAAAGAATTTTCAAGTGCATGCTGCATTCTGAAATGGACAGCACTCTGATAAGGTTACACTTTCGGCAAAAATCTCTAGTCACGCGCATCTCAACTCCGAGTATTCTTCTCTTCAACCTACGAGAGTGCTATGGGGAAACACACCTATTCCTCAGATAATGGACTCTCCCTCCTATATTAATGTTATGCGGAAACACACCTATTCCTCAGATGATGGACTCTCCCTCCTATATTAATGTTACGCGGAAACACACCTATTCCTCAGATAATGGACTCTCCCGCCTATATTAATGTTATGCTGAAACACACCTATTCCTCAGATAATGGACTCTTCCTCCTATATTAATGTTACGCGGAAACACACCTATTCCTCAGATAATGAACTCTCCCTCCTATATTAATGTTATGCGGAAACACACCTATTCCTCTGATAATAGACTCTACCTCCTATATTAATGTTATGCGGAAACACACATATTCCTCAGATAATGGACTCTCCCTCCTATATTAATAAGAGTTAACAGGAAGTTAACGGGAGAAGTTCTTTAGAAGTTCTTGGGAAGTTCATAGGAGTTCTTAGAAGTTCTAGAGAGTTCTTTAGAGTTCTATTGGAGTTCAGTAGAACTACCAGGCAGTTGATATTAGTCGGCAGTTAGCCGAATACTGAGGAGTCAGCTTTCAGTGGAAAATTGCCAATTTTCGTACATTTTGCGTACGTTAAGTAGATTAGCAACCGACATAGCACAATTATAAACTTCATTGCGAAAACTACTCCACAAAAGAGAGACAACACAAAACTTCAAGCGCACAAACTACTTGCAATTAATGAACACATACCCTGCATACAAGCTTCAACTCAGCAAAAATGCGACTCTTCACTGGACAAGGATTAATCGCATCCCGCAACACACAATCTGATCTTCAATGAGAAGAAATTTATCTTTTATTTCGTGCTTTAATCGACCATAATCACATGGGTACATACAAACCTGCATAAACATATTTCAATATTTATCAATTTGCCGGGTGGAGGACTATAGGATACAAATCTGATATCATCCATCAACTAACTATGACACGAAAAGTAAAATTGCACACCCGCAAAATCGGATCCAAACGATTAAAAGCATTTTCGAAAAACCCCAAGTAAAATTGCACATCCGCAAAATCGGATTCAAATGATTAAAAGCATTTTCGAAAAACCCCAAGTAAAATTGCACATCCGCAAAAGTGGATTCAAACGACTAAAAACGTTTTGGAAAAATCTAGACCAAGGAAAATTTCACAAGTCTGTGTGAAAAGCAAAATTCTGGATTCTGATTGGATAAAAAGCAGAAAATTCATATTTGACGTTTTTTCACACCTAGAAGTTAAAAGGCCTGTTAGAGCCGGCAACATGAAAACCGTCACTATTTAAACTACGTCGGTGACAGGTGAGCTGAAAAACCTCGTGGCAATGTAACAAAAGAAATTTCAAAGAGATTCCGAATGGGAGCCGTATCTGATAGCATCTCACAATGTAAGGAAGAAACTTCAAGCTGACTCGGTCACGTCTCGCCGACCGCTTTTTACAATTTTCTTTTTTTCTTTTTTACTCCAAACCGCCAAAGAGAACAACAACAACAACAACAACAGGGCACTCTGTCCGCGATAAGTACTATTTCTTTATTCTTTCTCACCCTGTAGCCGACCTACCAAAAAGAGTAACGGAACTTAAGACTACATTCTTCTAATACACAAGCATGAACAAATCCTATATCATCCATCAACTAACTAAAACACACAAAGTAAAATTGCACACCTGAAAAAATCGGATCCAAACGACTAAAGACATTTTGGAAAGACCCAGACCAAGAAAAATTCACAAGTCTCTGTGAAAAACAAAATTCTGTATCCAGATTGGATCAGAAATAGAAAATTCATATATGACGCCAGTCGAACATTTATACCTCCCTGGAGACGGTCACATGACCAGATTCATCATTTGAACCACGGCCCGGTTAAATGACTCTAGCAAGGGAGTGGTTAGTAGACGGATCTCGGGAATGTAACAAAATTTCAAAGGCAGTCAGAATGAGAGCGGTATCTGATAGCATCTCACAATGTAAGGAAGAAACTTTAAGCTGACTCGGCCACGTCTCGCCGATCTATTCTTCAAATTTTCTTTTCTTCTTTTTACTCCAGTCAGCCAAAAAAGAAGAAGAACAACAGGACACTCTAAATATAATTTCTTTATTTGTTTAACTTTCTCTTATTATGTCGCCAAATTACCACAAAAGAGGAAGAAACATAAGACTTCATATTCTGCTACTATCAACCATGAACTCTAAACTTCTGCGGGACATTTTAAATACTTACATTTCTCTTTGAACAATTTTAATTACAAAATACATACATTTTCTCAATGAACATTTTTCTTCTCCCAAATGCGTTATAGTGTTCAGTTAACGAAATTTCACTTATATTTTTCTTCTTTTCAAATTTGTCATTCGGTTAATAAATTTTTACTTTAATATACGCATAAAATATTTTATCCCTTCACATTTCAACATCTAACCTTAGACCTTCTGATATTTAAATTTTGGGAACTTCGAACGTGTTTGGCACAAGGCCAATTTACCAAGCATCAGCGAGGCACCTACAAGTATTACGTTAGTGCTTTTTAAGAACAAAACATGTTACAAAGAAATTTATTATTTTGTCTTTTAATTACCCGACATACATATTCGTCAAACAAGAAATCATCATTTTTCAACACATATTTTATTTTAGAGACCGATCAATATCTAGACGGGTTGACCGCTTAGTATTGGAAGGTGCTGTAAGCTTAGATGTTCGGTTGGCTTATTCAGTAGTGATTCCAAATTTTTAAACTTAGACGCGAGAATTCAATTCCATTTGTGGTCGATATAATGCACTTATTCAAGTGGATGTGCCTTGTAGCGCAGTGGACATCGGCTCAGAACGAAAACTCGGGTAGCCGAGTCAAATTCAATTTAAATTTCTTGCATTCACGTACGTGCAAATACCCTTGGGAGAGGTAATAATCCGTTTCGTCCCTCCAGCTATGGGTTAAATAATAGAAGAGATTGGGATTCTATAGCCTTGTATGGCAACCAATCTACCGCAGAAAGTAATATCAACCTATTGCATAATAATCCTCTGCCCAGTCAATCATGTCTCCTTCGGGACATGATCGCCCAAAGCGTGTATCAGGTATGGCACTTAACTGACTGATTAAAAAAACATGTTGGAAAACATAAGTAAAGCTTCTACTGGGCAAAAAGTGGGGGATCGGTTTTCTATTGTTATTAAGTAATAAACTGATCCCCCACTAATTATTATTTATTAATATAATAATATAATATCTCCCTCATCCCTCCAGTTATTGTTTAAATAACAGGGTAGATTGGGTTCTATAGCCTTGGGTGGCAACCAGTCGTCCGCAGAAAATAATGTTAAACTATTGTGGGATAACCTTCTGCCAAGTCAGTTATGTCTCTTTCGTGACATGATCGCCCAAGCGTGTATCACGTAAGGCACTTAACTGACTGACTGATTAGTTCACGTTCATTCTGAAAGGGAAACTATACATAGGTTGTCACTGCGACATCTTCTGAATAAAGAAATCAAGAAGCGACAGTTGATATCTGTCTTTTATGTCATTAATTCATAACTGGGTAATTTTACTTATGACACAACTATTGTCAGTCTTAATAGTACTTTTCATACGTCCGACAAAGTAAAACTGAAAAATGTTCTCGAAAATGACTTGTTAACTATGGCAAGAAATAGTCTAAACGTTTTAACATCTCCGAAAAAAAAAATATCTGTTAGTCATGATAAAGAAGTATTTTTGCCCTTCATTGTCATGACTAATGCTAATCTCATTCTTGATATAACGTGTTCTAATGTTGTAAAGTTATATTGATATAATTGCTACTTTTGCTGCTAAGAAGTTTCAATACACTATATATATATTTTTTTTTTTAATCATTTCACCCTGAGCAAGGCGGAAATGACACTGATATGCAGGGGGTTGCATAAATGTAACAAGATTAATTAGAAAAGAGTGAGGAGTACAAACTAGTTAGAAAGGAACAATAGAAAGCAGGTGCGATGACAGATACATAGGTGGAGAGAAAGGGAAGGTTATACAGGGGAGGGGAGAGAGCTAGAGGCCAGTGGTTTGTAGATGAGTATTGACTTTGCATTTAAATTTCTGGATGTTGTAGCCGCCAGGAAAGCAAGAATACGGGAGCGAGTTCCACAGGCGGGAAGTGCGAGAGAAGAAGCTGCAGGAGTAGAATTGTCGTCTGCATTTGGCTAACCTGACTGTGAATGGGTGGGATCCAGTTGTCAGTCTGGTTGCACGAGTAAACACCTGTTGAGGAGGCATCAGTGACTTAAGTTCGTCTGAGCAGGAGTGAAGAATGAAACTTTCTTAATTCAAATTTCCTGTGTTAAACTGTGAGGTACGTTACAATTTATTTCTTAAATCTGTAAAGCCATGAAAGAATTTATAGAACAGACAAAGGGAGGCCACATTTCGACGATGGGGAAGTGGCTGCAGTCGAGTCGCCAGGTCAGTACCTATCACATTACAGGCTCTCATGTATCGTGCTAGACAACTTTTCTCGTCAGACTATATTTAGCAAATATATCTACAGTTTGTACTATGTTGAATATTGTTGCTATACCTGACCAGGATCTGGTGTAATGTGCCTAAAGATTTTCCAAACGTAATTTTATCGTCCTGGAATGAAGTGAAATACAGAGATCCGAAGGCGAATTGGCATGGCACAAGACATGTTCCAGAATCTGAGTAAAGTATTAAGAGAGAGGAACCCTTCGCTAGAAACAAAGAAGAAAGTATTGGATTGCTATGTGATGTCAGTTCTTCAATATGGCAGTGAAGTTTGGACAATATCATCAACCATGAAAAAAAACTTGAAGCAACTGAAATTTGGTTCTACTAAAGGATGCTGAGGACATCATGGATCGATCAGGTGAGCAATGATGAGGTTTTGAAGAGGATGGAAACGAAAATTAAATTAATATCGGGAAGACACAACTAAAGTTTCTTGGATGGAGAGCTTGGAGAACCTGATACTTACAGGTCAGATCGAGAGAAAAAGAGACATAGGAAGGCAGCGGATAAGATATTTGAAGGGCCTGAGCAGGTGGATGACTGATGACTGAACGGGGGTTGCATGGTGTAACAGGAGAAAACGTTTTAAGAGCCACCACGGATAGAGAGATGTGGAAAGCCATGATCGCCTACGTCCTGAAAGGAAAGGGCACATAGAAGAAGAATATATGTGCCAAATGTTTATAAGAAATTATAATGTGGGTAAAGAATGGTTGATCAATAATATATTATAATCAATATATAATCTGATGCCTCATTTTGTAGCCATGATAATTTCTATACATTTATATTCTAGATTTATGGGCTTGAGCTAGTGGATGACAGAACGGGGGTTGCGTGGTCTAACAGGAGAAAGCGTGCTAACAGACGTGGAAGGCCATGATCGCCTACGTCGTGAAAAGTCACGGCACATAGAAGAAGAATATATATGCCAACTATAATTAAGAAGTTAGAATGTGGATATAAAGTGGGGGATCAATAATATATTATAACCAATATATAAATCGATAACTCATTTTGTGGCCATGTTAGTTTCTATACATTTATATTCTAGATTTATGGGCTTGAGGTAGTGGATGACAGAACGGGGATTGCGTGGTGTAACAGGAGAAAGCGTGCTAACAGACAACAGGGATAGGGAGACGTGGAAAGCCATGATCGCCTACGTCCTGAAAGGACACGGCACATAGAAGAAGAATATATATATGCCAACTGATTATAAGAAATTTTAATGCGAGTATAAATGGGGGATCATTAATATATTATAGCCACTATATAAACTGATCCCTCATTTTGTAGCCATGCTAGTTTCTATACATTTATATTCTAGATTTATGGGCTTGAGCTAGTGGATGACAGTACGGGGGTTGCATGGTGTAACAGGAGAAAGCGTGCTAAGAGACACCAGGGATAGGGAGACGTGGAAAGCCATGATCGCCTACGTCCTGAACGGGCAAGGCACATAGAAGAAGAAAATATCTCGACTTCATTCACTGACACCCCCTCCGATGTCACGATACTCTTCTTTGTTATTTCTACAAATAGTTTTAATGATCTCTACAACTTCAATCTACAGCATCAAGTGAAGACCATAACAAGATTTGAAATTAGATCCAATTGCTTTATTGTCTAAAAAACAAGATGTAGCTATAATTTCTATTCTAATAAATTGTTTTCTAACACTTCTCACATGGAATTATTGAGCGATCCTCTGCTTCCCTGCCACCAACTTTTTTAAATTTATGTTTTTCCCTAATCATGTTACCTCAAGCATTGTGGTAGTGTAATATATTACTGTGACCCGACAGAAATATAATTGCCCTCAAAGGGAGAAAACACAAGCAGTGGCCGACAAAAGTGTAATTGACATCAAAGCCAGCCGATATCAGGCTATATGTGTGGGAAGTTTGGATTATATAAGTTTGTGGTTTTCTAGCCGAAATCAGAGCACAGAGAGAACGCAGGGAGAACGCAGAGAAAATAAATAGAAAATAAAAAAAAACAACTCCGCTGGTCGATGACTCCCAATAACTCCCTCGTGTGGGCGTATTTGGCTACACTTTACTTCACACAACTGCACAACTACTTCAGACAAGTGAAACGCCCGAAGAATGCATATAAATTTATATTTTTATATAATACTCATTGTTGTCGTTACTCGTCAAGACGATAATCGATATATAGCACGCATATGAAAACATGGAGTGAAAGTGAAAGGAAAATTGAAAGAGAATACTTGGAAAAAGTGAGGATTGAGGAAAACAGAAAATCAAGAACAACGTCAAAGAATAGAGAAGATATCGATAAACGTTGCATTTAATTTTTTCGGAGATTGTTTTTTTATCAAGGGGTGGCTGCTGACACCTTGGCCAGGATAGCTTCGCATAACAGAATAAATAAATAAATAAAAATCCCAAACTTTTT
>JBBBDQ010001315.1:1472500-1502500 GCA_037127315.1 Ascarosepion bandense
ATTGTCCAGCATTCACTTCCATATATATTTCTCTATATATAAACACGTGGAAAGTTTATGCATATATCAAGGCATTTTACTGCCACTGTTTAACACGGGATTACATAGGTGAAAAGTTATGAGAAAGAGTGAAAGGTTAAAGAGGGTGTTAGGAAGTGTGTAACAGAAGGATGAGAGTGAAGTGGACGGAGAAAGGAGCAGGAGAGAAAGGATGCAAGTCAGTGAGATAGGAGATGACTATTGACTTTACATTTAAATTCTTGGAGATTGTAGCTGTCAGGAAAGGAAGTAAACGGATGGGAATTCCATGAGAAAGAGGATGCAGGTTAGTGAGATAGGAGATGACTATTGACTTTACATTTAAATTCTTAGAGATTGTAGCTGCCAGGAAAGGAAGTAAACGGAAAGGAATTCCATGAGAAAGAGGATGCAGGTTAGTGAGATAGGAGATGACTATTGACTTTACATTTAAATTCTTGGAGATTGTAGCTGTCGGGGAAGGAAGTAAACGGAAGGGAATTCCATGAGAAAGAGGATGCAGGTTAGTGAGATAGGAGATGACTATTAACTTTACATTTAAATTATTGGAGATTGTAGCTGTCAGGAAAGGAAGTACACGGAAGAGAATTCCATGAGAAAGAGGATGCAGGTTAGTGAGATACGAGATGACTATTGACTTTACCTTTAAATTCTTGGAGATTGTAGCTGTCAGGAAAGGAAGTACACGGAAGGGAATTCCATGAGAAAGAGGATGCAGGTTAGTAAGATAGGAGATGAACTAACACTAAGACCGAAGGAGAAGGGAGATGAGCCGGGAACCCCTTCCTAAATAAGAAACAAGGCGATCACCTCTACTCCTGTTCAAAAGAAGTGGGTGGAGTGTGAGACCGGGCGATAGTAGTAACTATCTACTCAGATTAAAAAAATATAAATAAAAAGAATTATTACGTCTCAGATGTGATTATGCGAATTCGTTTCTATCCTCTACTAATCTGGGCTTGTGATGCCTGTCTTCTCCTCGGTCTACATAGAAACTGAATCGTCATCATTCATCCGCCACGCCCAGATGGGGCATAGAGCAGCAACTTTTTGTTGCTGTAACAAACTGTTTTTTACGGGGCAGGGTTGTTAGCCCTGCACCCAACCCTCAAACCTGGAGGACAAGTGAACCATTGTTGATCCTTACATTTACAGCACCTGGCATTCACAAATGGTCACCCATTTAAGTACTGACCAGCCTCGATGTTGCTTAACTTCGGTGATCGGACGGGAACCGATGTATTCAACACGATATAGCCGTAGAGGAAATTGTTTTTTTTTGGTATATCTTTATTTCTTTTCCTTTCATATACGTCTTGCGAGTGTCGATTTCTCCAAACCTACTTTCTTTCATGCACATTTCAACTTTACTCACAATTTCACTCTATGTTATTCCAGGCATTTTTGTGTAGAGCTACAATTCTGCTGCCTCATGTTTTTCTCTATCTGTAGTGATATTATCCAGCATTCCTTAACATATAGGGTGACTGATATAACATTCAAAGATACATTATTTTATTTTTAACAAAATGTTTCTGCTTGCTTAGCTTTTGCTAAGCACCTTGAACTATTTCAATGCACTTTCAGATTTCGGTATCGAATTTTCAGTCCTGTGTAAAAATACTTCCCAAATAATTGAATTGCCGCACTTGATTCTTCATTTCGTGTATCGCAAGTTGGGCTGTTACTCTTTCTCTTAGCTCAGTTATTATTTACCCTGATTCCAGTCAATCCGAAGACACACTGTCAATCCAGGGCGTGAATTTATAAAAACTATATTGCCAAATTTCGTTATTATTGCTACTCATCATCATTTATCCGTCACACCCAGATGGTGCATAGGGCAGCAACTTTTTGTCGCTGTATCTGTAACAAACTGTTTTTTACGGGTCAGGGTTGTTAGCCCTGCACCCAAACCCCAAACCTGGAGAACGGGTGGACCATTCTTGGTCCTTATGTTTACAGCACCTGGTATTCCCAAAATGGTTACCCATTTAAGTACTGACCAGTCTCGATGTTGTTTAACTTCGGTGATCGGACGGAAACCGGTGAATTCAACACGATATACTCGTAAACATAGAGAAAGTGGATAGAGATTTTTAATTATTCTGTCGTGACCATCATCATTCCTCAGTAGTTAAAAATAATGGGGTTGTTCGGCATAAAATAATATATATATATATATATATATATATATATATATATATATATATATATGTCATATAATTAGTACAAACTAATGGCTTCCACTGTTTGTAATGATTTACTTTCGAGGAATCTATATTTACTAGAGTAATATATAAGGTGATATATTTATTATAAGTTCATAATAAAAACATAGTTTACTGCAACACTAGGGCCTTTGTGTTTCGATACTATCTTATAAGCACCTCGTCAGGTAGTGAATTATTTTTTTTTATTGTTAGGAATTATTATATATAGAAGTTTAGAAAACAACACAATTTTTTACCAAATCTAAACAAACAAGGTGGGGGTTGAAGGTATATCTCAGCTAACCAATGAGAAATGAGATCATGATAGAAGAAATTTGATTGTAAGAGTAAGCTTAAAATTTTCTTTGAATTTTCGTAAATATTTCAAAGACAATACCTTTTCCATCTTTTGATAACTGCAGCAAATAATCTTCAATTATATATATATATATATATATATATATATATATATAAGGATCAAGAGACAGAGAGAGGGAGAAGGAGGGAGAGAAATAGACAGCAACATATAGGAGGGGAAAATACAAGGCTATACAAAAACGGAAATAGATTAATGGTTAATATAAAAAATTAAAACTCTATCTAGCTACTGAATATTTCTCGTTTGCAGGAACACTAAAATTAAAAATGTAAATTTCTTTAATATTGCTCTATATGAAATAAATGAAAGAAAATAACAAAGTGAGTTTTTGATCATGACAGATTATATATATATATATATATACTCATCCGCAGACAGATCTGTTTTGCTGTATCACAGCTCATCAGTACGGTTAGACATCCGATTGCCTTTTACTCAGGATTGAGACCCGACGAATGCTTTTAACCCAAGATTGGAACATTATGAATGCTTTTAACCCAGGATTGAAACCCGACGAATGCTTTTAACCCAAGAATGAAACCCTACGAATTCTTTTAACCCAGGATTGAAACCCGACGAATGCTTTTAACCCACGATTGAAACACGACATGTGTGTGAGTATGTGTGTGTGTTTAATACGAACGGAAGTACTTTCCCCAGTTATATATGTAATGAAAACAGAGCATAGATAGTCATATTCATTATTATTATTAAAGCATACTTAATAACTATAAAGTCACAATGTTTAATACACCATCAGTAATAATAGTAATCCATTGCCTGCTGATGGTGTAGTAAATATAGTGACTCCGACTGACGCCAAATCGGTAGAGTTTCGATCCCGGCCAGAAGCAACTGGATGTTTAGCTACACTGATGTGCTGTGAAACAGGTTTGTATGTAAATGACTAATATATTATGCTCTCATTACGATTGAACTATCTAGAGAAGAAAATTTTAAAAAAAGTTTACACTTCTGCGATATAAACTTTAACTCTACAGAAATAAATTGAGTTCTTTCGGTGAATGGTGTGTGTATACCATGCTTATATACAATGCGTTAAAATTCCGTTATCTGCTTAAGTGTGCTAACGGCTTAGTGGCTAGCGACTCCGACTACCACCAAATCGGTCGAGTTTCGATCCCTGCCAGAAGCAGGTGGATGTGTCGAGACACACTGACAATCTGTGATATAACAAAACAGGATTCTGTGTGGATGACGAGTATATATTTGTACCTGCACTTTATTTTTTTTTTTTTAACTGCACAGTAGTGTCAGCTGCGCACTGTCTTTAAGAATAAGGGTATTATATATTAGTCATCCATATACAAGCCTATATATATATATATATATATATATATGTATATTTTAAACGTAGTCTCCCAGCAGTGTCACACACTTTTCCCATCTGTGCACAAGCTTCCGTATTCCCTCAACGTAAAAATCATTGGACTGATGTCTCAGTCAATCAGTCACAGCACTTTTGATTTACCGTCTCTTTGAAAATTCGTGACTCTCGTGAACGCTTTCAAGGGACCAAACAGATGAATGTCTGAAGGGGCAAGGTCTAGGCTGTAAGGGGTATGAGGGAGCAGTTCCCAGCTCAGCTCGTTGATGGGCTGCACCGTTTAGGCTGCTGTGTTAGGCCTTGCAACTGACCTTCGAACAGGCAAAGGTCATCATGGACAATTTTTTGGGCTATTCCAACAGATAGCCTCAAAGTCCTTGCAATGTCATCCACTGACGCCCTTCTGTCAGACTGAATGAGTTCATTGACTGATTCGATCACCGCAGGAGATCTCACTTCTGTAGGCTTCTCAGGCCTGTCTTCATCCCCAAAATTTCCCCGGAATTTTTAAACAATTTAGCCCACTTGTAGACATTTTTTGGATGAAACATGTGGCACCATATACAGTTGGCATTCTCCTATGAATTTCAACTGGTTTGCAACCTTCAGCAACTAAAACTTGATAACTGAACTCTGTTCAATCCTAGAGCATGCTTATTGGTCGGCCATGTTTGTTAATTTCCAAAATCCTCAAAGGTTTTTTTTTCAATCTGCAAAAATATTTAAATCCCTTCGAAAAAGAAATAAAGGAAAGAATTTTTTAAAGAAGTAAGCTTCTATCTGTATTAGAAGTCCTTATACTGAAAAATTCACCTTATTTATTGAATGACCATCGTAGATGTCCTGATACCGAAAAATTCACTTTATTTATTGAATGAATCTCGTAGAAGTCCTCATACCGAAAAACTCACCTTATTTATTAAATGACCCTGGTAGAAGTTCTTATATCGAAAAAATCACCTTATTTATTGAATGACCTTCGTAGAAGTCCTTATACCGAAAAATTCGCTTTATTTATTGAATGACCCTCGTAGAAGTCCTTATACCGAAAAACTCAGCTTATTTATTGAATGACCCTCGTAGAAGACTTATACCAAAAAATTCACCTTGTTTATTGAATGACCCTCGTAGAAGTCCTTATACCGAAAAACTCACCTTATTTATTGAATGACCCTCGTAGAAGTCCTTATACCGAAAGATTCACCTTATTTATTGAATGTCGCTCGTAGAAGTCATTATACCGGAAAATTCATCTTATTTACTGAATGACCCTCGTAGATGTCCTAATACCGAAAAATTCACTTTATTTATTGAATTACCCTCGTAGAAGTCCTTATGCCGAAAAACTCACCTTATTTATTGAATGACCCTCGTAGAAGTGCTTATACCGAAGAATTCACCTTATTTATTAAATGACACTCGTATAAATATAGATTTAACTGTCCGGTTAATGAAATTTGAGGAATAAAACACAGTGAAAGGGAAACACTATTAGCAATAGGATTGATGATATTTATTACATAATATATGACATATATTATATATTTATTGGCTTTCCGGAGAAAGTGACTCTTACTTTTTTGTTTATTTGTTGTCTTGTTGCAAAAAGGAAAAAGGCTTTGTCCGAAAATTGCGATCTTAAACTCTTTCCCTTCGTGTTTCACTTCAATCAAAAGGCCCATATATATATCATAAAAATCATCAATCTTATTGCCAACATTTTTATCATTTTGCTGTCTTTTTATCCTTCAAATTGAGTATACCGACCCACATGTTGCCTGTTTCGTTTTAATTACAAACACACACACACACACACACACACACACGTATGTATGTATATATATATATATATATATATATATATATATATATATATATATATGGTTAAATAAAATAAAGACAAGAGGAAAACTGTATTTGAATCCGCATACGCGTTTCATCTTGTGATGGACTTTATCAAGGCAAAAAGACGAAATGAGCTTTATTCTGAATGACGTATCTCTAAACAAACAATGTTGGCAACCACAAAGACGCTCACAAATGTACGAGTCGCTACTTGTTTCAAAAAGTTTCGAGAATCATTGGACGCTGAAGTCAAGTGGAATTTTCGACTCGAGTTGACTAAATAGCTCTGACAAAAAATAAAAATAGCATTTTAATAGGTGCTCTACAGTCCTGTGCAAAAGTATTAGGACAAGAACTATTTTATCTTTTATGAGGCATATTGACAGAAAATAAACAATTTAATTAAAGTAATTTTATTTGATTTACTCAACAAATGTTTAACAAGAAAAAAATACGTTTTACAAAATAAATTTAATATTTACTATAATAGGCTTTTGCTTTGAAATAATAAAATAATTGCAACATTGTCCCAATCGCAACTAGTATATATATATATATATGTATATATACATGGTTAAATAAAATAAAGACAAGAGGAAAACTGTATTTGAATCCGCATACGCGTTTCGTCCTGTGATGGACTTTATCAAGGCAAAAAGACGAAATGAGCTTTATTCTAAATGACGTATCTATATAGAAACAATGTTGGCAACCACGAAAAAAATCACATAAAATAGTCTACGCGTTTCATCACAGGACGAAAGGGGTAGGCGTCTAAAATACAGTTTTCCTCTTGTCTTTATCTTATTTAACCATCCTGTCCTTAGTCTCAGATCATAACTGGGTATATTTTTACATACATACATACATGCATATATATATATATATATATATATATGTAGTAGTGTCGTTGATAATTTGTAAGATTAATTTCACAAGAGATTGTAATCTGATGAGAACTCAATGTTATAATTTAACAGAGTATTATAATGAAAATAAGTTGGATGTTTTTATAAATCCATTGGTAATAGTTCATTTCGCGAAGCCCTTACAAACCGCTCATCAGACTAAATTCATACATCAAGTATATATATAAATCCAGGTGAAGAGGATATATATATATATATATATATATATATATATATATATATATATATATATATATATATATGAAAATAAACTGGATGTTTTTATAAATCCATTGGTAATAGCTCCGTAAAATGAGATGTTATCAACTGATTTATAAAAGAAACAACTAGCTTATTTTCATATACGTATACACACACACACACACACACACACACACACACACACATATATATATATATATATATATAAACAATATATATTCGTATTTAAGTAGATATTCTTTATACTCTTTTTAGAGTTTTATATATTTATTTCTACCAGCCTGATTATTTACGATAAATTTTTGTTACGAAAATGTTTGTCATTCGGTGTCATTCGTAAGAAAAATTCATCGTAATTTGGCCGGAAGAAATAAGTAGATATAATGTTTGCTTATAATCCGTTTCGTTAATCTTCGTTAATTTCCGTAACATGATGATTATCGTAAATAATCAGGCCGGTAGAAATAAATATACAATACTGTTTGATTATAAACAGAATATCTACTTAAATACGAGTATCGATCAAAAATAATGTTCAACCAAATCATTTCAAATTGTCGGTTGTTTATAACCAGTTTCGTTAATCTTCGTTAATTTCCGTAACATGATGATTATCGTAAATAATCAGGCCGGTAGAAATAAATATACAATACTGTTTGATTATAAACAGAATATCTACTTAAATACGAGTATCGATCAAAAATAATGTTCAACCAAATCATTTCAAATTGTCGGTTGTTTATAACCAGTTTCGTTAATCTTCGTTAATTTCCGTAACATGATGATTATCGTAAATAATCAGGCCGGTAGAAATAAATATATAATAATACTGTTTGATTATAAACAGAATATCTACTTAAATACGAGTATCGATCAAAAATAATGTTCAACCAAATCATTTCAAATTGTCGGTTGTTTATAACCAGTTTCGTTAATCTTCGTTAATTTCCGTAACATGATGATTATCGTAAATAATCAGGCCGGTAGAAATAAATATATATATATATATATATATATATATATATATATATATATATATATATAATACTGTTTGATTATAAACAGAATATCTACTTAAATACGAGTATCGATCAAAAATAATGTTCAAAAAAATCATTTCAAATTGTCGGTTGTTTATAACCAGTTTCGTTAATCTTCGTTAATTTCCGTAACATGATGATTATCGTAAATAATCAGGCCGGTAGAAATAAATATATAATACTGTCTGATTATATACAGAATATCTACTTAAATACGAGTATCGATCAAAAATAATGTTCAAACAAATCATTTCAAATTGTCGGTTGTTTATAACCAGTTTCGTTAATCTTCGTTAATTTCCGTAATATATATATATATATATATATATATATATATATATATATATACCTTACATATGAAAGAGAAGAAGAAGAAAAATGTAAATAAAAGAAGAAGAAAAAGAAGAAAAAGAAGAAGAATGATCTGAATGGACACGTCAAATAGAAAAAGAAGAAGAGAAAAGAATCACCTGAAGAGACCAGTCACAAAGAAGAAGAAGAGTGACCAGAAAAGTCAAAGAAGAAAAAGAAGAAGAAGAAGAAGAAGAATGACCTTAATAGAAAAAGAAGAAGAGGAGGAAGAAGAAGAAAAAGAATGACCAGAAAAGACAAAGAAGAAGAAGAAGAAGAATGACCTGAATGGACCAGTCCCAAAGAAGAAGAAGAGGAGGAGAAAGAAGAAGAAGCAGAAAGACATGAAAAAACAAAGAAGATGAAGAAGAAGTAGAAGAATAGAAAGAAAAAGAATGACCAGAAAAAACAAAGAAGAAGAAGAGTGACTAGAAAAGACAAAGAAGAAGAAGAAGAAGAAAAAAGAAGAAGAACAAAAATGACCTGGAGCGACCAGTAACAAAGAAGAAGAAGGAGAAGAAGAAGAAGAAGAAAAAGCAGAATGACCTTAATAGACAAAGAAGAAGAAGAAGAAGAGGAAGAAGAAAAAGAAGAAGAGGAAGAAAAAGAATGACCAGAAAAGACAAAGAAGAAGAAGAATGACCTGAATCGACCAGTCCCAAAGAAGAAGAAAAAGAAGAAGAAGAATGACCTGAATCGACCAGTCCCAAAGAAGAAGAAAAAGAAGAAGAAGAAGAATAGTGACTAGAAAAGACAAAGAAGAAGAAGAAGAATAGAAAGAAGAATTACCTAAAAGAATACGTTGAAAGGAAAAAGAAGAAGAATGATCTGAAGGGACATGTCAAATAGAAGACAAAGAAGAAGAAGAAGAAGAAGAAGAAGAAGAAGAAGAAGAAGAAGATTGACTAAATGAATCGCGGAACAAGGTTTAGGAAAAATAACCAAAAAGTTGTTCAAAGCTACATTGGACAGGATGTTGTGGAGAACCATGATAACCTAGGTCCTGAGGTTACACGGCACATAAAAAAAAAGAAATAAAAATAACCGACTAGAAAGTTTTGAGTTTGAACTCATCTACTATTGAATATAGAGATAAATCTAATTTCTCAATACATCATAATCCAAAGCCGTCGTCAGCTGATTTAAAATTAAAAAAATGTCTCCGCCACGATATTGACCACCCGTGTAGCCTCATTAAATGTTTCCATTTGAAGTCTATTTTGCTTAAAATCCTGTATCCATCGCTGCATGCAAGAGGCAGCTTGCCTTAAAATCAATAAAAAGATAAATATTTATTTTTGTAAATGCAGTTTAAATTTACTCCTGTTACAATACAGAGCGATTTGCTTTTCAATGTGTTTGGAAATGTTTTCAATTAAATTAAAACCCTGGGGATTTTTAATATAATTGCATAGACGGTGTTCCGAATTAGGAAAATATGTCTTTCCGAAGTTTCAAGTTTAAAAATGGAGAGATAAAACTAATTTTTTTACGAAATTCAATTCCCTTGTTTTGACGTCATGACAAGCTTAATAAAATCAATATTGTATCGTGAGATATTTGAGGACGTCAAAAAGCTCAGCATAACCTGGAAGACAAGAACATCTGCCAGGAAGCGAAGATGAGGATATTGTGTGAATTGACCATGTTAATTTTTCTGCGAAGGTTAGACATTATAGTCAAGAATTCAAGCATTAGAATAAGATTCTATTGAATTTATGCGGGAATAAATTGTGGTGTCATCTGCGTAGATGCCTACTTGGCACTTGATCACGTCTGGGAGATCATTTGTGAAAATAAGGAAAAACTTCGGACCTAGGATAGAGCCCTAAGGGACATCAGCGTTTGTACAGTAGGATGTGGAGGCATGCCCGTTCAAGACAACCTTCATTATGCGGTTAGATAGGAAAGATTGAATCAGATCAACCAAGCGTCCCGTTATACCCCGTAGCTTGCCTAGAAGGCCTAAGTGCCAAATCCTGTCAAAAGCCTTGAAGATGTCCAGGGCAGCAACACGAGCCTCGCCGGACTTCCCAAGGGCCTGGTACATGTACTGCGTGATGGTCGTTAGGATGCTGCTCGACTCCAGGCACTTTCTCAGTGACAGGATGTGTCTGTTCTATAAACATTTTCATGGCTTCTGCTCCAATGAACTTAAGTCACTGGTGCCCCTGCAACAGGTGTTTACTCGTGCAACCAGACTGGCAACTGGGACCCACCCATTCACAGTTAGATCAACCAAATGTAGACAACACTTCTACTTCATCAGCTTCTTTTCTCGCACTTTCCGCCTGTGTAACTTGCTTCCATATTCTTGCTATCCTGACAGCTACAACCTCCAGGAATTTAAATTTTACTCTTATGTAGCCCCCTGTACATAAGTGGCATTACCGCCTTGTTCGGGGTGATACGATTAAAAACAAAAAGATATATATATATATATATATATATATATATATATATATATATATAGCTAGTTACACTTCTCTATATAATTATCTAAACGCTCAACATGTTAAATATTCATCATCCCTCAAACATGTATCGAAATCTTTTTACTACAACTGTTTAGTGGCCCGATTTAATTTAAACCTGACCTATTACTGTTCAGTATATATATATATAGTGCATGACAGCAGCTTCTTCTTCTCTAGCACTTCCCGCCCGTGGAACTCGCTTCCATATTCTTGCTTTCCTGACGGCTACAACCTCCAGGAATTTAAATGCAATGTCAATACTCATCTCTTAAGTACCTGACTCTAGTTCTTTCTTCACCACCATGTATATCTTTTCCTTTCTTTCCACCTTTGCAACTGTCATCACACCTGTATTCCTATCCTTCTCTTGCTCCTTTCTTTGACACCCCCTGTAACTGGTTCGTCTTTCACTTTACTCTCCTCCTATGTATTCTTTTACACTTATGCTGTCCCTGTGCATCAGTGACGTTACCACCTTGTTCAGGGTTAAACGATTTAAAAGAATTCTCTACTTTAAAAAAGTATTGATTCCATGTCTGGTAGGAGCATCACAATATATCCTAAGTATCCCAGGAATCACTTGATAGAGTTCAAAAACTTTCCGCAACCTTGTAAGTGAAGAATTATTTTTCACATTTCAGACAGACTATCGGAAGGTCGGTATAGATGAAGACATGATCGAATTTTAAAGGATCTTGCTTTCTTGACGGCGACGACCTCCAGGAATATGAATGCAATGTCAATACCCGTCTCTTAAACACTTGACTCTAGTTCTTTCTACATCTACTTGTATATCTTTTCCTTTCTATCTGCCTTTCCAACTGTCATCACACCTGTATTCCCATCCTTAACTGGTTCATCTTTCTCTTTATTCTCCTCCAATCTAATCTTTTTTACTCTTATGTAGCCCCCTGGACATCAGTGGCGTTTCCGCCTTGCTCGGGGTGATACATGTTTTTTTTAATCATCTCACCCCAAGGAAGTCATTCCACTGCCACTATTGCGCATGGGGCTACATAGGGGAAGGTAAAGAGAAGGAGTAGTTAGACATAGGGAATGTCAGGAGGAAGGTGACAGATGAGTAAGGATACCGAGGATGAGGGTTGGGCAGATGGGAAGAGTGTTTGATAGAATGGGAGCAGGTTAGTGTGTTAGGAGGTGTCTATTGACCTTACATTTAAACTCCTGGAGATTGTAGCCGTCGGGGAAGCAATCGTGTGGAAAGGAATTCCACAATCGGGAAGTGCGAGGAAAGAAACTATTAGAGTAGAAGTTGCGGTTGCATTTTATCGGTTTCACTGTAAAAGGGTGGGATCTAGTTGCTAATCTAGTATCTCGTGAAAATTCGAACCTAGGAGGCACCAGTGATCTAAGTTCATCGCAGCAGAAGAAGAGACACAGGGAAGCCACGTCGCGCCGGTGGGAGAGCGACTGCAGGCGGTCTGCCAAGTCGGTATCTATCACATTACAGACCCTCCTCTGAACCTTATCGAGAAACCCGAGGAGAATAGCAGGGGCACCCGACCAGATATGGCAGCAGTATTCAATACACGGACGGATGGTAGATTTATATATGTGCAGGATAAATTTAGACGGGAAAAACTTCCGAGCCCTACACAGAGAACCGACTTTCATAGCAGCGGATTTAGCAATGGATTCGATATAGTCATTCTATTTGAGGTCCGCTGAAAGTGTGAGACCAAGGAGGCGTAGTGTTTTACTCTCTGGGAGGCAAGCCTGGTCCATGCTAATGGGAGGTAGGTGCGATTGTCGATGATGGTTAATTGAGAGTAGCTTCGTTTTAGAAGCATTAAAATTTACTAGCCATTTCTTACTCCCGTCCAATATGGATTGGAGGTCTTTTTCAATCTCGGCTGCGAGGTTAGATTTGACGCCTACACCAGATTTTTGTAGGAAGCGAGAGTAAACTGTGGTGTCATCGGCGTACAAACCTACTTGGGCTCTTATGGAATCAGGGAGATCATTAATGTATATCAGGAAGAGTGTAGGACCTAAGATGGAGCCTTGGGGGACACCTGCGTTTGAATGGTAGTTCTGGGAGGCATATCCGTTTACCACCTTTCTTGTGCGGTTAGAGAGGAATGACTGGATTAGTTCAAACAGATGTCCAGTTATACCATAGCTCCGCAGTTTACATAGAAGGCCAGAATGCCAAACTCTGTCGAACGCCTTAGATACATCCAATGCAACGGTTCGGGCTTCGCCATTCCTGTCGAGTGCCTGGTATATGTACTCGGTGATGGTCTTTAGCATATCAGCAGTAGAACTGGTGAAGCGGAAACCATATTATGTAGCCCCCTGGACATTAGTGGCGTTTCCGCCTTGCTCGGGGTGATACGATTAAAAAAAACATAGCCAGGCATCGGCTGCTTAGACAGGATTACAAAAAGCAGAATGAGAGAGAGAGAGAGAGAGAGAGAGAGAGAGAGTGAGAGAGAGAGAGAGTAACTGAAAGATAAGTACACCTGCCTCAAAAAAAAAAAAATAACCTGTCGTATGCATTGACCTTCTGAATCTAAATTTATTTTTAAATGGAAATTTGTGTGTGTCTGAATGTGTGTGTCCGTTACCTATAGACTCCGAAACGGCTGAAGCGATTTTCTTGAAAATTTACACAGTAAGCGCCAGCGAGTGATCTTAGCTAGGTTTTGTGTCGAGGTACCACCGATAAATATCGAAAATCAATAATCGAAAAAATCGGGTTATAGAAGCAGTGGTCAGATTTTAATCAAATTTGATACACTCATAGACAAAGACATAAGAAACGATATTCAGAAGTTTGACGGTTGCAGTTGTTACAATAGTGCAGAAAATCGATAATATATATATATATATATATATATATATAAAAGGCAAGATGTTTGTGTGTGTGTCTGTTCATCTGACTGTATGTCTGTATTTTTTCAGCCCTTTTATTTTAGTTTTTGCTTCGGTTTTGGCTCTAAGTAGATATGATTGTTGTCTCAGCCATGATATCATTTACTCAGAGGACTTATTTAGCCTTCCAAATTCAGTTTACGATGAAAAAAACTTATTTAATATAGATATCAGGAAATCAAAATTAGACTTACGTCCTTTCCTTTTTCTTTCAGTCTACGGTTTCGCTTTAACTGGAAACAACTATTGCTTTTTAGTCTTTCGTGCCAACGTCCAAAGAGTCTGAGATCCAGGATTAGTTTTAAAGCTTTCATTATACCCGAGCAACGCCAGGCTATACTGCTAATATATATATATATATATGCGTTTCGATTTAGACATCTTAAAGAACTACAGTTCTGCCGTTTCAAATGTTTTTTTTCTTTCAGCCTTTCAGAGTACATTGTATTCGTTTGCCTGTCCATGTCTAAGGATAAGTTGTTTTTTTCCCGACAGAGAAAAACAGTAAGGAGAAACAGACGGCAACCTGCGACGGCAATTTACGAAGGTGACGGCTTAAAAGAGACTTATAGCGTGTATCTTATATATTCTTTTCTAGTTGTAGTGGAATTCCGTTCTGGTGAAGGGTAATTGTATATTGTTGCAGGTTAACGGAATTTGACCAGATAGCCCACTATAAGTCATAAAATGATTATAAAATCAAGAAAAGCAAATTGAGTTGAAAATAACATTTATATATACACATATCAATTAATGTCTTTGCAATTAAATGATACTTGAAATAAAGATCCAACGGAGGTTGAATGTTCATGACAAATAATGAGACGAATGAGATAAAAGGCTTACGAATGTGGGGAGCGGAGTTATGTGAGGAATGTCTTTGAAATAGTCGCTCCTTAAGTCAGTAAGTACTTTTGAGACAGGAAGAAGGAAAGACGCAAGCATGGTAGCCGCTCGACTTAAGTCAAGGGGAGACACTGGTTACTCTCGCCTGTCTGTATATCTGCTGGGTGCTTGTCTGTAACCGCCTTTTATATATGCTTTTTGGATCAAAAGCAGCTCGTTTTGAATTTCATATTTGTATTAGATTCTGGGCTTCACATTGGCTGGTAAATAAAATTCGCGTCGGTTCGCGAAATGGAAATTTGATATTTTATTAATTTTTATTTTTCAATCTGCGCGAACTCGGATGCGCAACGACGATATTTGATCATTTGCCTTTTGGTCGGTATAGAGCAAACATCCAGTCCCTCGCTTTTGCTCGGTCGGTATCACCACAGACTCCCTTACTCAAGCCACATGACATTTACACTCCTCGTCACCAAGCCAAATGTCATTTAAATTTTTCGTCATCCTCACTTCGACGGAAATAAAAACCCGAGCCAAAATAACTATGTTCTTAACTGCTAAAATGGCGATCATATTCTCATGCAAAATGACGATAGACTCTCATTGATATAATGACGACAGCAACACGTATATATAAATAAAAAGAATACAACATATTATATTCACTTCTTCAGTGACGTTGGTTGCGGAGTAGGAGGTCGTTGGAAAGTCAGCACACACACATTGAAGTCAGCGGGTGCTGCGCATAGCGTACTCTGTCTCTCCCTAGATTCTGATCTCAGTTCCACAACTGCTAAAACTGCCGTCTCTCTGATCTGTTAAATAGGCGAGCCCCACTTGACAGGTGTTATATCCCTTGTAATCTGTCACAGCTCAGGTGCTGACTTGTACTTCTGTTCGTCAAAAAAAAAAAAAAAGAAGAAAGTACTCCAGCTTGCTACCTACATTTTTACACTTACTGACGCCCTAAAATAACATATTGTGGTAAAATTTCGTTTTAATTCCCGTCACTGTTCCCCTTCAAACTTATCCTAAAAAACGAACTCTATCTTGCACTTTTTCTCTCCAGTAACTCTCATGAAGTCATGTAATTAACTGCAGAATGGCGGACTGTGTAAGAGAACGAAATTGGGGGCCTGATTACATTACTTCCCTAACCGGAAGTAAACAGGCGGATGTAAATGGGTCAGATTTCGTTACTTTGCGCAGTCCGCCATTCTGCAGTCAATTACATGACTTCATGAGAGTTACGGGAGAGAAAACGTGCGAGATATCGTTCGTTTTCTTAATGGACATTCAAAACAAAAAAGGAAATAATGTAATATAACAATCTGGCCCCACCCGAGGAAGTGATGCAAGCGATGGTGTTTTCCATCCGTGAAGTGGGCGGCGAAGCGACAAGACAGGTGTTTGTGAAATACATCCTGTCGAAGCCGGAGCGAATGTCGTTTTGACCTTATTTCCGACAGCGGCGGAAATGGCTACAGAGGCAAACAGATCAGGTGCCTCTTAGAATTACGTGGGCGTTGCGTGGGCGAGGCAAAAAACCGGAAGGAAAGTCCCGGTTCTAGAGGACTATATAAAGACCTCGACACACGGATTCGCCAGTAGCAGAGAGCGGCCGGTGGAAGCAGAGAGAGACAACACAGGCACTACACTCCCGTCAGCCATTCTATGTGCCCCTCACCCTCCCGTTCTCTATTCCACACAGTTCGTCGTCATTAATAAAAATATAACCTTATATTTTTATATATGCGTGTTTGTTGTTTTGTCGTCATACGGCGATATATAACACACTAACTAACACTTGATTTGAGTTCGGCATATATATTTGCACAGAGATAATGCCATTTTGGATAACTTGGAAAGGGAAAAGCGACTTATCGAAATTTTACCCATATTGTTTTCAATTCTAGCAGCATAAATACGAATATATTTCTGGATTAAATTTTATATCGAACAACCAGATTGGCAACTGGGTCCCACCCATTCACAGTTAGATTAACCAAATGCAGACGACAATTCTACTCCTGCAGCTTCTTCTCTCGCACTTCCCGCCTGTGAAACTCGCTTCCATATTCTTGCTTTCCTCCAGGAATTTAAATGCAATGTCAATACTCATCTATTAACCACTTGACTCTAGTTCTTTCACCACCCCGTATATCCTTTCCTTTCTCTCCACCTTTGCAACTGTCATCACACCTGTATTCCCATCCTTCTCTTGCTCCTTTCTAACTGGTTCGTCTTCCTCTTCACTCTCTTCTAATTAATCTTTTTACTCTTATGTAGCCCCCTGCACATCAGTGGCATTACCGCCTTGCTCGGGGTGATACGATTAAAAAAATATATATAACAAAGCTACATAACATTTTTAGGCTCTTACTCACCTTGTTTCTTTTTCTCAAATATACACGCAAAAAAATTTCATTTCTTTTCATCTTAACAAACAACTACAAACAAATAGCTTTAACACACATACACACTTTGAAAAAATGTACTGTAAAAGAACGAAAATAAAAATATGTCATATTAGGTTGTACCAGAAGTTCGTAAACACTCTCTCTGGTCCAGCACAATAGAGCCAATCGATGGGTTCAGAAAGTGCAAGAGACACCGTCGGTTCCAAAACAAGATCGATTCTTCTAGAAAGTCATGTTGTGCGTTTGGTGGAACTTGGAAGGAATCGTGCAGTTTGAGTTCGTTCCGAATGGTCGTGCCATCAGTGTCGAACTTTACTGTCAGCAACTTGAGCGGGTCTACGAAAAGTTGAAGCAAAGGTTGAAGCTTTGATGCAGCTGGACAATGCCAAGCGACACACCGCCCGGAAGACCAAAGACAAGTTTGAAGAGCTGGACGGCGTTGAGGTTCTGCCGCATCTAGCCTACACTCCTGATTGTGCTCCATCAGATTACGGCCTTTTCCGCTCAATGCAACACTTTCTGAAGGGCCGTCGATTCGACTCGTTTGATGAAGTCGAGAAAGCATGTCAAGGACTTTCGAATTTTCTTTTTCGAAGCCGGCTGAATGGTACTTTGACCAGATCCGTAATCTTGCAGATCGATGGCAGAAAGTCTTGGAAAATGATGGTCTTTATTTTGAGCAATAATTTTTATTGTTTTTGCAAGTAAAATTTCAGTTTTTGCAAGTGTTTACGAACCTTTGGGATAACCTAATATTTAAAAACGTTTCTTGATTTTTCTTTGTTGTGGGTAACAAATTTTCTTTTCGTAGGTGAGTTGGTTTTTTTCTTTGTATCATGTTTTAATGGCACAGGCGTTAAGTCATGTCAGGATTCGTTATTTGTGGCCGCTATCTGAACATTATAAGATACACTGATGACAATCCTGATAACAAATACAGAAAAGAAACTGCAAGACCTTCTACAGGAAGTAGTTAAAGAAAGCGGAAAGAAAGGACTACTTATAAACTACAAGAAAACTGAATGCATTGTCATCAGTAAAAAGAGGGACCCAATATGCCAGTTATAAGTTCGGGATACTAAAATCAAGTAGGTGCAGAAATGTAAATATCTGGGAAGTGTTCTGATAGAAGACAGAAAGTGCGATACGAAGATCCGAAAGCGAACTTGCATGGCGAAGAACGCATTCCAGAAGCTAAGTAAAGTATTAAGACACAGGAAACTTTTACTAGAAACAAAGAGAGTACTGAATTGCTATGTGATGTCAGTTCTTCAATATGGCAGTGAATGCTGGACAATATCAACAAAGATTAAGGAAAGACTTGAAGCAACTGAAATGTGGTTCTACAGAAGAATACTGGATATAAAGTGGGGGATCAATTCCATATTACAATCAATATATATACTGATCCCTCACTTTGTGGCCACATCAGTTTCTCTACATTTATATTCCTGAGATCCAAAAGCACAAGGAAGCATTCCAGAAGTTGAGTAAAGTATTAAGAAACAGGACAATTTCGCTAGAAACAAAGAAGAGAGTTCTGGATTGCTATGTGATGTCGGTTCTTCAATATGGCAGTGAATGCTGGATAATATCATCAAAGATTAAGGAAAGACTTGAAGCATCCCAAATGTGGATCTGCAGTATTAAGAGACAGGAAACTTTCACTAGAGACAAAAGAAGAGAGTACTGGATTGCTATGTGATGTCAGTTCTTCAATATGGCAATGAAAGTTAGACAATATCAACAAAGATGAAAGAAAGACTTAAGGCAACCGAAATGTGGTTCTACAGAAGGATTCTGAGGATACCCTGGACAGAACACGCAAGCAACGCGGTTTTGAAGAGTATAGTAACTAGAAGAAAACTGTTACTTGATGTCAGGAAAAGACAGCTGAAATTTGGAGGAGATCTAATGAGAAAAAAGGACTTGGAGAACCTGATACTCACAGAACGAATAGAGAGGAAAAAGAGACGAGGCAAAGGAACGGATGAGATACTTGATGAAATTGAGCAGAATGATGTTAAAGCCGGGGTTGAGTGGGATAAAAAGAAAAGGAGTATTAAGAGAGGCAAGGGATAGGGAGCTGAGGAAGACGATGATCGCCTACGTCTTGAAGGGACACGGCACATATTAAAAGAAAAAGAAGAAAAATTACAAGATGAAGAAAGCAATTACGTTGGTAATTAGGGATCTCATCGGTAAATCGAAACAATAACAAATTCGATTTATATGTTTACTGCAAGCCCCAAAACAAAAAGATTTAATCAGTTTATGTTTCCACTACAGCCAAAAAAAATAAAATTAAGAATAATCGTGTTTTTACCCCAGAACCCTTAGAATATGCAACCCACATTTCATGTAACCCTCAAGATTATAAAAACGTAAGCATCACTGAAAAAATAATAATAATAGTTCACCTGACGCATGGCGATAATGCCCCTAAGACGCAAGGCAACACAGAATGAAAGAGAATGAACCGGAATTCCAATCTTAACAAACAACAGGGACTAAACATTTACTCCTGTTCAAAATAAATGTTTCAAACGAAACGAAGAAAAAGAAATTGTGGAGAGTCATAAACACACACGTCTTGAAGAGTCACCGTATAATAGAAAATTAAGAAAAGGGTCAGTATGAAATTCGAAATGAAGAAAAGGCATCAGAAAACCAGTTCGCTGCCTTATTAAAGAAGTTTCGAAATGGAAATGAAAAAATGGAAATAAAGAAAAACAATATATTGGGTTCGTGGAGAACAATGATCGTCTAAGTCATAGAATGACATAATTTAAAAATAAAAGACATTTAACAAGAAGCCAATTCGCTGTTTTACCAAAAAAGTGCTGGTATTTCACTGGTAATAAAGAAATTTTAATGGAGTTTTTATTTTAATCGTATAACCCGGAGCAAGGCGGTAATGTCATTGATGTGCAGGGGGCTACATAAGTGTAAAAAGATTAATTAGAAGAGAGTGAAAAGGAAGACGAACCAGTTAGAAAGGAGCAAGAGAAGGATGGGAATACAGGTGTGATGACAGTTTGAAAGGTGGAGAGAAAGGAAAGGATATACGAGGTGGGGAAAGAACTAGAGTCAAGTGGTTAATAGATGAGTATTGACATTGCATTTAAATTCCTGGAGGTTGTAGCCGTCAGGAAAGCAAGAATATGGAAGCGAGTTCCACAGGCGGGAAGTGCGAGAGAATAAACTGCAGGAGTAGAATTTTCGTCTGCATTTAGTTGATCTAACTGTGAATGGGTGGGACCCAGATGCCAGTCTGGTTGTACGCGTAAACACCTGTTGCAGAGGCACCAGTGACTTAAGTTCCGTTCGAGCAGAAGCCATGAAAGTATTTATAGAACAGACAAAGGGAGGCCACATTTTGTCGGTGGGTAAGTGGCTGTAGTCGAGCCGCCATGTCGGTACCTATCACATTACTGATTATCCTTTGGAGCCTGTCGAGAACACTGAGATGAACGGCAGGGGCGCCTGACCATATATGGAAGCAGTATTCCATGCACAGACGAATGGTTGATTTGTATATATGCAGGATGGTTTCAGGCGGGAAAACCTCCTGGCCCGACACAGTGACCCAATCTTCTTGGCAATAGAAGTCTTAGAGAGACATAGTTTTTTAAAAAGTCATGCAACAAGAAGCCAATTCCCTGCGTTACCGAAAAGTCCTTGCATTTCACTGATGATATAGAAAGATAAATATATAGAGTTCGTGGAGATTCATGATTTGCTTAGTCTTGGAGAGACATGATTAAAAAAAGAAGGAATAAAACGGGATAAGAGCTTGTTTCTTAAATTATCTACGAGCTCTTTCTGCAATAAGATCAGTTTGATTCCAGGCTGAACAGTGTGAACACCGTCTGAACCAACCCTCTTGAATCAATGAAGTGGTTAACTGACTGCAACAAACGCCGGGATGTAAGTGTAAGATTTCTGGTCAGCGCCAAATATTCGATTGCATCTCAAGTTACAGCAACTCTGCTGCGTCCGCAGAATTGAATTATCTTCAGCTGGCGATGGGTGAGAAATATACCGTACTAACCTACTTCGGAAAACTAGAACCCCAGAAGTGACGGCAGCGGTGAATTTATGACGAGTATTTCTTGTCTCGTGTTTCCAAAATCTCTTACTCAGTTTCAAGACTTAGTTGGCTTAACGTCTTTCCTCCAAGCGATACACTTGACATGAAAGAACTGGAAAGGGTTTAATTCAAATCCTGATGACCGGCCATTACACATGTAGATTAAAAAACAATGCTTAATGGGACTTCGATAATGGCATTTTCCCGAAATATACGATACACTTATAAGACAAAAGTAAAAATTTCATTTAGTGCTGATTTCAAACAAGGCCTCATCATTTGTGGAGCAACAAGAAATGCCCTAGAACTCTTGAAATATGTAACCCACATTTCATGTAACCCTCAAAAGTATATAAAAAATAAAGCACCACCCATGTTTAAAAAAGTATGCATCACGGAAAAAAACAACAACTAAATAATCATAATAATAATCTTACACAACCATCCGTTCGTGCATGGAATACTGCTGTCATATATGGTCAGGTGCACCCGCTGTTCATCTCAGTGTTCTTGACAGGCTCCAAAAGAGAATCAGTAATGTGATAAGCAGCCACTTGGCTGCTCGACTCCAGACAATTTCTCACCGACAGGATGTGGCTTCCCTCTTTCTTTTCTATAGATATTTTTATGGCTACTGGTGCCCTGCCACATGAGTTTACTCGTGCAACCAGACTGGCAACTGGGTCCCACCCATTACAGTTAGATCAAACAAATACAGACGTCAATTCTACTCCACAATCTTCTTTTCTCGCACTTCCCGCCTGTGGAACCCGCTTCCATATTCTTGCTTTTCTGACGGTTACAACCTCCAGGAATTTAAATGCAATGTCAATATTCATCTGTTAACCACTTCACTCTAGTTCTTTCTACAACACTCTGTGTCACATTTCCTTTCTCTCTACTTTTCACCTGTATTCCCTTACTTCTCTTGCTCCTTTCTAACTGGTTCGTCCTTCTCTTCACTCTCTTCTACTTAATCTTTTTTACTCTTATGTAGTGTCATCACACCTGTATTCCTATACTTCTCTTGCTCCTTTCTAACTGGTTCGTCCTTCTCTTTACTCTCTTCCTATCTAATCTTTTACACTTATGTAGACCCCTGCACATCAGTGGTGCTACCGGCTTGCTCAGTGGGATATAATTTTAAAAAAATCACTTGACGCATGGCGATAATGCCCCTAAGACGCAAGGCGCCACAGAATGAAACATGAAATCCAGTCTCAAACAGACAACAGGGATTAATCATTTACTCCTTTTTCAAAATACTCAGGAAATGCATCAACGAAAGGAAGAAAAAGAAATGGTGGAGAGTCCTGGCCACACACATGTTGAAAATTCATCGTTAAAACAAGTTAGGTAAAGGGACTCTATGAAATCCCAACTGAAGAACATTCAGTGTATATATATATATATATATATATATATATATATATGTATATAAGTTTGTTACTTACCTAAACAGAGTTATGCGGACGTCGACGTTTCAGGAAAGCATTATTGTTGTGTCCTAATTCCCCAGAGCTTATACTACTGAAGAAGGCATCACAATAATTGAAACCTACTCAGCTTATGGACAAAACCTTCCACACTCGTCAATTAACACTCCATTTTTATGCTTTTGAAAATGCACTTCTACCAGTTAACCACCGAAAAACCAGAAATCTTGGCACTAAGTATCATCACAACTCTCTCTCTCTCTCTCTATATATATATATATATATATATATATATATATATATTAATGTTTTGTTTGAACGATACTCGTATTTAAGTAGATATTCTGTTTATAATCAAACAGTATTATATATGTATTTCTACCGATAAATTTACTTACGATAAATGTCTGTTTCGAAAATGCGTGTCATTCGTCAGGATTCGAACCTGCGACCCCTATCCACATAGGGAAGGCCGCCATAGAGTTTGGTGTGTCTTAGAACTCTCGACCACGAATGACCTTCAGTCTAAACGAGGTTTAAATCAAGCCTATATAACACAATTTTCGATTCATCGTAATAACTATATCTGCTCTGAAATGTATCGTAATGTCAAGAAATGTAAACATGGTACAGAAATTACTAAAGATTAACGAAAAGGTCTTCGAACAAACGACAATTTGAAATGACACAATATATATATATATATATATAAGTTCACAGATGCATTAATTACACTGGAGTGCGAACGAGAAAAAGTAATCTGGACAGCAGGTTTTAAAGATTAAATTTGACTGGAAACTAAGATGTTGGAAGAGATTTCCACAAGGGAGGTGAGCGAAAGAAGAAACCACCAGCATAGAACAAACGGTAGCATCTACTCATTTCAATTGTAAATTATATATATATTGATATGTCCCGGAAAGGAATATATATATATATATATATATATATATATATATATATATATATATATACTTTTCGAAGTAGGCAAGCGGTTTTGGCAAATGTAACCGAGTGGAACAATCTAGGAAGTAGCCGTAATGGACCGGTACTCATCGTCGTCGTATGCTGAGACGCAGGCTTATGCAACAGTTGTAGTCAATAGACGTAGATCATTAGACGTAAACCTATAGACGTAGACCAATCGCGGTGGAGCTATCTCCGTCATCAGCTTAATCTGTATTTATAGCTGACACCAGCCAATCATATTAATGCAGGGGAACCAAGATGTATGCATATTCATTGCATCACATATTCATTACATCATATATGACGATGCGTTGCGTGAAACCGCGGTAAATGTTTGGCTCATCTTTAGATTTGGTGTATTGTATTTTTGCTCTACTTTCGTACTTTCGTATAGAGCACTCTGTTGTTAAGGTTTTCGTCTTGGGTTTTATTTTTCTTTCAAACAATCTCTTGACTCATTGTTGTTGTGCTTTGTTTATTTCTTTCTTTTATTCCCCTTTAACCCATGTGGTAGTCTTCGTGGGGTTGTTGACGATTTACTTTACTGATAAGTTAGCATTGGTTTTTTTCTGACTTTAGTCTTTAATTAGTGCTACTTTATTGTAGGTCCGTATATTAATATATATATATATATATATATATATATATATATATATATATATATATATAATAACTATTGTAATTATAACAATATTAATAGTAACATAAATAGTTCTGCTAATACTAGTAATAGTTATACTATAATTTCGATCGTCTTGTACAACCCACCGAGGACGAACTCGGAGGGAAAAGGAAGGGAAGTAAATAAAGAAACAAACGAAATACATGAACAAAAAGTCAAATACTCGTAGGAAAGAAAAAACCCAACGAATTTACCCTGACGAGCTGTAGAGTGAAACTTAGGTAGGGTTTGTTGGCTCTTGCATAGACTATATATATATATATATATATATATATATATATATATAAAGAGATTTGTAACCACAGAAACAAAACATAGACTTAAACAAAATGGACGTCATGTTATACCTTATGTACTTTTATACCAACACTTTTTCAAAGTTGGCAAATTAGAAAACAATCAGAGAAACCATCAATTTAACAACTTAGGAGGGAAAGTGGAACGCGATTAAAAAACAATAGTTACAAACAATTAAAATTCAAAATAGAGGCGGTTGAAAATAGTAAGTTCCACAAGAGTATAAAAAGGAAAAAAAGATACTCACAGTCCCTCCAATAAGCGTAAGGAGCGGATAAAATGCTCCTTCTTTTTACACAGGCTAGGCTGGTGGATTTTTATAAATACAGCCTCAAGGACTAGGAGAGGGTACGCCGAGCGAGCACTGTGTAAAACTGAAAACCAAGTGTCTTCATACTTGGGGGCACTATCATGGCTGTCAAGCAAATGCTGTCCAGTTGCCGAATAGTGAACTGCTTGAGTAGTTATTATATATATATATATATATATATATATATATATATATATAATAATAATTAATTATTATTATATTATTATATATATATATATATATATATATATATATATATATATATATATGCAGTGTAGATATAAAAGAATCCAAAGGAATATCTAAACAAAGTTTTCGGATAACTCTCTAGGAGAGCTCTCAATATAAATGTATAGTAATACATAAAGAGAAAAAAAGGGAATTTCGTTAAAATGTAATTAATCAAAAGGTGTCAGTTGTAGCTCGTGCTCTAATATGAAAAAAAATCAACTTACAGTTAAAATTATTTACCGATTTGAAGTCTTATGTGGCCCCAATTGATACCTTACTCAGGTTAAATAATCCTCTCCAAAATTGATTTAATATCCATGTTTCATCCACAAAATAAGAACAAAAAAAAAGAATATTATATTAATGAAATAAAATAAACTCATACAATACTAAAGGGTCACGCTATTTCATCAACTCATATGAATTAGTCAAATAAAAATTGTCTGCCCTTTTAAAAAATCGAAGGTCCCACCATGCGATTTACCAGACAAAACTAAAAAGTAACCTGTCCAGAACTAAGCCACCTCATCCCCCTCTCCGAACCCAAACATAATTCCAATCCTCCACATCACTTTCATATCACATTCACAAAAATAAATCGTTTCTACCATTTATTTTCAGTTATACATATCACGCGAAGAGGAGAAGTTCGGCTCCAAAACATGAAAAGTTTTGTGTAGTGATACTATGCATTTATAAACCATTGTAACAGCTATTACAATATATATATATATATATATATATATATATATATATATATATATATATATATTCTAAACATATACTGTTAAATATAAGAGACAATTAATGTCTATTATGTTTAATCAGGAGCCATTCGTCGTATTCATTTCAGTTGAAAATAAAGACAAAAATTCTTGAAAATTTACATAATTTTTTATTAAGTTGGTTCTAAGCCTTAGGCTCACACTAGCCATCTTCAGAGAGGTTATAAGGACGGTAATACAATAACATCCACCATCAGCGAAAATTATATCTTGTGTTGACATAAAACTCCGCTAAACAACGGCAACACTTACCAAAAATTTGCGATTGTTTTGGGTTCTCAAATTTGTAATGCGATTCTATGATATCACACCACGTGATAGCGCAAAATGATAACAGAACCATATATTCAAATAAAATGTAATTTGTTATGACCAGAATTAAACATGATTTTATTAAGTGTGGGTTGTTTGGATTTATATATAAATCCAAACAACCCACACTGAATAAAATCACGCATGTTATTGTGTCATATATATATATATATATATATATATATATATGAACACAGATGTAAAGTACATAAACACATGATCTTAATAATTAATGCAAATACCATCCGTGATACACGCTTGGGCGATCATGTCTCGAAAGAGACATGACTGACTGGGAAGAAGATTATCCCGCAGTAGGTTGCTATTGCTTTCTGCGGTAGACTGGTTGCCGACCAAGGCTATAGAACCCTGTCTGTCCTGCTATTTGACCCATAACTGGAATGAAGAGACGGATTAATACCTTTCCCAAGGCTATTTGCGCGTAAGTGAATGCAATGAATTCGGCTGAAATTCGAACTCGCCTCCCCCACTCCGATTTCTCGTTCCGAGCCGATATCCAGTGCTCCACAACGCATATCCTTCCATGATCTAAGCATCCCAAAAGCATAATCAAGTAGATTCACAAGGAAATAAAACACAGACTATCAAAAAGTCCGTCAAACAATACAATATTTTATGAAAAAAAAAACAAAACAAAAAAACTATGAAGTTTCACTAAAAAATCTGGCCATAAGAACATTTTAGAATACAATCCTCAACCAAACAGACAAATAAAAAAGAAATTACGGAAAACGAAATGTTATCTGGTTCAACCCATCATTTAACTTGGAAGTAAAAACCAAAATAGGACAAATATTTTTTAAACTGATCGATAAACATTTTTCAAAAAGCTCATAACTAAACAAAATTTTCAATAGGAATACAATAAAAACTGAATTATAGCTGTACTAGTAATTTAGAACATTTCCTAAATAAACAAACGTCAAAAACCTAAATAGCTACGTACAAAATAAGATCATTAATATTTAATGTAACTGCAGGGACAAAAATAAATGACCACTTCAAAGACTTTGTCATACAAAAGAAGACATTTACAAAGTAAAAGTACACGACTTAAATATTCAAAACAAAACATTTGGAATCAAACCAAAGATATTTTTAAGTCTAGACGGTTTAATCACTGGTCTAAGGACTTTGTCATACTAAAGAAGACATTTACAAAGTAAAAGTACACGACTTAAATATTCAAAACAAAACATATTTGGGTTCAATCAAAGATACTTTAAAGACTACATGGTTTAACCACAGGTCTATGTTTAACCTTGAAAACTTAAAGAAATACAAAATTGTCTGGCCACGTGTGGAAATTGAAATTAAAATATGGCATATACCCAAGCACAAAAATAGTGAAAACAACCCAGGCAACAAGATATGTAGAATGTGACAGTAAGAAAAGTTTGCTATTATGTTATTTCCAACGCAAAGCAAATTACTGAATGAAAGAAATGGTATTATGACAAAGTGTAATCACACCAAAAATATCAAAATAGCTATTAGAATCATACAACCTTTGATAAAAACGTTAAAGTTTCTTCTAAAATTGCTTGTTTATAAAAAATTCCCGATACGTGAGCGTTCTTAAAAAACGTGAAAACAGATATTGTAAAAAGGCACCAGATGGTAGAAACCCGGGTTGCGTACTATAACTTGTTTACAAACGAAAAATATTATATATATATATATATATATATATATATATATATATATATATATATATAAATAAGGTGTTATATAATTTTATACGAAATATATTAATTTAGTTTTATCTTTGGAATGGCTGATTAATAAAACAAAAATGCATTTTTGTGCGGTAGAATATCTTCGAAGCCTTTTTTGGATCCGAGGAAATTCAAACTGCATGATCGCACTTCTTGGTGTTTGCTTATTTCTAGGCCAATTCATTTTCTGTATTTTATTTTTATTTTTATTTTTATTTTTTTTCTCAAAAAAATCGATTCGACAATATTAGATCAAGTTAGATGGGAGGCCGGTATTTCTGATCACAGGGGAATTTGATTTGTTAATATAAAATGATTAGAAGAAGAGAATAAAAAAAACCTAAATAACGAAAACAACAAAAGGACAGTTTCGTTCAGGAAATTGATTTGGATTATGCAGGAAGGGGGGGCAACAATGTCCACTTTTCTATGTGGAAAATTCACATTATCTACGTATTTAACCGTTGTTTGCTTTCTTATCTGTTTCGGCTGCATATTTTATAAGGGATCTTAGATATGACTAGCATGTTTATCACGTTCCCACACAAACATATATGCATATGTATATCTATCCGTTTGTCCTTTACCAAATGACAAAAAAAAATGGGTTATTTTGGTACCGATATATTTAATTTTCACAATAATCTCTTTTCTCCGTTATTCTTATAAACAGATAATAACACAGTGGAAATTATCTGATCGATATACTGCCGTATGTCCGAGTCATCCCTTAAACGTAAGAAAATATGTATATTTATAGTTACTTTATTGGGCTGTTATATCAGTGCTTCTCAAACTATCTGATGTGGCGGACTGGTAGTTTTTTTTTCAATGTGCCAGGGACCGGCAAGCAAAGCAAGCCAATCCAGCTGAGTAAGAGAGGTTGGGGGACTGTGTTACCCGTGTTTTTTTGTTTTTTTTTAATTTTTTTAGATGTGTACTATTTCAGGGACATTTTGAGACTATCTGTAATAAACATGACGACATGATACCTTATTCATTCTAAGGGCAGCCATCACTGACGTAACAAGTCTTCTCTGTGTGCCATCGACCGGGGCCATGTTTGTGCTATATTAGTTAGGATTACTGGTTTCGTGGGTGTATATTTTTAAAAATCCAGAAAAAATATTTAAAGTTAATATTAATACTTCGTAAGCAATATGAATTTAATGAAAGACATTAATCTTCTAAAAAATAGACAAACAGTAAAACAAAATATTAATTTTCATTAATTTAAGACATATTTATAAGGTATGATATGTATGTATGATGGATATATGAATGGAATAAAGTCTGATGCGTATTTAGTTCACTGTTTTGTTGTTCATTATATCGCATTCGTTAGTTGGATATCAAAAACTTTTAACATGAGTGAGTAAATGAACAATGTAGCCATAATAATATAAAACTAAAAGGAAAATATAAAAAAAAAAAACGAAAACGAGTCACATATCCTGGCAGTCTCTCGTGGCATAGAGTATAACTATTGTTTCTTTCTTTTCTGGAAACACTCCGCGTACCGGCAGACGATGGCTCGCTTACCGTCGCCGGTACGCGTACCACACTTTGAGTAACAATGGGGATGTGCGTTGTGGTGCAGTGGATATCGACTCGGAACGACAAATCCGGGAGCCTAGATCGAATTCCTTATATTCATTTAGGCACAAATACCCTTGGGAAAGGTATTCATCCGTCTCTTCCCCCCAGTTATGGGTTAAATAATAGATTTTAAATATAGATTATGTCTATAGCCTTGGCTGGCAACCAGTCTACCGCAGAAAGAAATGGCAACCTACTGCGGGATAATCTTCTGTCCAGTGAGTCATGTCACTTTCGAGACATGATTGCCCAAAGCGTGCATCAAGTATAGCACTTAACTGACTGATATTACAATGAGTAACACTGTTTTATTAACAGGGGTCCATGACAAAATTAACGGAGAATCTGTAATGTGATCGATCCCGACTTGGCAGCTCAGATACAGTTACTTTCTCACCGGCGCAATCAGGCTTCCCTTTGTCTCTTCTACAAATATTTCCACGGCTTTTGCTCTGATGAACTTAGCTCATTTGTTCCCCCTATGCATGAATTTGCTCGAGCCACAAGATTAGAAACTAGGTCCCACGAGCCACAAGATTAGAAACTAGGTCCCACCCT
>JBBBDQ010001315.1:1507500-1737500 GCA_037127315.1 Ascarosepion bandense
AGAGGACTTATTTAGCCTTCAAAATTCAGTTTACGACGAAAAAAACTTAGCTAAATAAAACTTCTAAGTTCAAAAACTAAAATAAAATGGCTGAAAAACTAATTTTTATCTTGCCTTTTATATATATATATATATATATATATATATATATATATATATTATCGATTTTCTGCACTATTCTGCACTGCAACATTGAAACTTCTGAATATTGTTTCTTATGTCTTTGTCTATGAATGTATCAAAATCGGACCACTCCTTCTATAACCCGATTTTTTTGATTATCGATTTTCGATATTTATTGGGGCACCTCAACACAAAACCTAGCTAAGAACACTCGCAGACGCTTATAGTACAACTGTGTAAATTTTCAAGAAAATCGGTTCATCCGTTTCGGAGTCTATAGGTAACGGATCCACATACACACAGACACATACACACACACACAGACAGACAATGTTCCATTTATACATAAGTTTAGATTTTAAACTTAACCAACAATTACTGCCCAATTAGCAACTAAGACTTCAATCTTACCAAGTGATATGTTCCGAAAAGTGATATCTATAATATTCAAAGTAGCTAAGTGGTTTTTACAAAAGTAAACGGGTAGGACAATCTAGCAAGTAGCCTTAATGGACCGGTACTCGTCGTAGTTGTATGCAGTATGCTTAGGCGTAAGCTTATGCAATAGACGTAGATCAATAGCCGTAGACTAAAAGCCGTAGACCAAAAGCCGTAGACCAATAGTCGTAGACCTATAGCCGTTGACCAATAGCCGTAGACCTATAGCCTTCCTCGCCTTAGTCTGTATTTATAACTGACACCAAATAATCATATTACTGTGATGTAAATCTGTTGGAGATCCTAATCTTCTCTCAGTCTGTGCAGGGCCCGGAAGTTCATTCCGTCTGAATCTATCCTGCACATATATAAATCTACCATCCGCCCGTGTATTGAATAATGCTGCCACATTTGGTCGGGTGCCCCTGCTATTGTCCTCGGGGTTCTTGACAAAATACAACAGAGAATCTGTAATGTGATCGATACCGACTTGGCTGACCGCCTGCCATCACTCTCTCACTGGCGTGACGTGGCTTCCCTGTGCCTCATCTATAAATACTTTCACGGCTTCTGCTCCGATGAACTTAGATCACTGGTGCCCCCTAGGTACGAATTTGCACGAGATTCTAGATTAGCAACTAGGTCCCACCCTTTTACAGTGAAACCGTTAAAATATAACAGCAATTTCTACTCCAACAGCTTCTTTTCTCGCACTTCCCGCCTGTGGAATTCCCTTCCGTATATTTGCTTCTCCGACAGCTACAATCTCCAAGAGTTTAAATGTAAGGTCAATAGACACCTCCTAACACACTAACTCGCACCCATTCTCTCAAACAGTTCCTATGTACCTTCCTTACTCGTCTATCACCCTCCTTCTGACATTTCCTTTATCTAATCGTTCTGTCAGCACCTTCCCCTATGTAACCCCCTGCGCTATAGCGGCAGTGGAATGCCTTGCTTGGGGTGAAATGATTAAAAAAAAGTTTCGTCTGTGTCCTCGAAGACAGACCGCGGCTCAGTTGTAGCTCCGGCTGCGATGACAGGTTTGCATCTGAGAAAAAATTACACTGATTCATGCCCGGTCCCGGAGAACAGTGTCCCGCAGCCGCGCCACCCCATTGTAGCAGAGGGGTGGACCAGGGGCTCGTTACCGAAACCACCTCAACTGGCGGTTAAAGGGACTGGGGAATTTTTGTTCTTCGCCCGTCTGTAGGCAGTCGGGATCGTCACGTTAAAAAAGACCTTGTGTCACATCTCGCTCCAGTGGGGGAGTAGGGTAAATATATCATATTACTATGAGGGAGAGCCAAGGTCTGTGCATATTCATTATATCATCACGCAAGCACAAATTTTCTTATTTTATAACGGCTGCATGTGGGAAAAAGAACCAATCCAGATTTCTGCATTGCTACAGGTGCGTTTGATTCTAATGAGGTCTGTGAATTGGCCGGCATTTTGTTATTGTCGACAGTTAGATATCTCTTCTAGATTAAAAAAAACCAAAAAAAACCCACCGGATTATTCAGAGACGACTGACCGGTACTCTTACGAAATACTAGCCCACAACAAATTGACCGACTAAGAAAGGAACTGATCAAGTTCTTTTAAGATCGCAACTAAAAATTCCCACCACCACAGATCAACGTAAATTTCACCCTGAATAATGGCCTTTATAAATCATAGACTAAAGATCCTTACAATCACCAAAACTTTCACGAAGATTCTAACCACCACTATAGAATACTAGATAATATTCATAAATCTATCTCATGTAGATTATCTTCAAACACTAAAGGCAATTTTTATAACAGTAAAATAAAATATTTTTTAGCCTTAGCTAAAAGTAAACACAATGTAAGTCTAGAATACTCTGATAAAAGTCTAGAATGCTCTGATAAAAACAATGATGGCAAACACACACTGAATTCTTGCAAATGTAACATCATATGGTTTAATCCACATTTTAGTCGGAACATCAAAACTAATAGCGGAAAAAATATCCTAAATTTAATTCAAAAGCCTTTCAACCATTCTCCTACATTAAAAAAAAATTTCAACAAAAAAAATGTTAAGCTTAGTTACAATTGCGCCAAGAACTTGTATGAATATACCTCAATACATAACAAAAAAATATTAAATGTAAAAATGCAAAAAATAATAGAAACTTCACTAGAAATAACTGTAACCCTACCAAAAATAATTTTAACTGCCCAAAAACACGACCTGCCCATTTAACGGTTAATGTCTGATCAAATGTATAATGTCTAAAAGCTAGTATATACTAAGTTCTATTTTGGATTAACTGACAATAAATGGAATATTCGTTTCAGTAATCATAAATTTTAATTATACGTCTAAGAAGTCAACTTGTTTTATATTAAAATTAATCTTAGACATAACGTTTGACTTAGTTTCAAATAATCTTTAACCTAAAATTTAAAAAAAAATGCTAAGCCAATTTATATAAACCCTGGCTCAAATCACCAACCATCTGTCATCAAATTCCATCATCGGTTGAACGTTGCATAAATTTACACTCTTCTAGCAAATAAATATTAAAGAAACATAAAACTATTTACGATAAAAATTTTTGGGATAGTAATTTTTTTAAAGCACCGCTTTGATGTGGCACAATGCCGAAAGTATGGGGCACCTAGTGAGGATAAAATTCACTACTCAGTTGTAACAGGTTCTAGCGAGACAAGCTTTGTAATCATTTCACCACGCCGAGGTGCCCAAGTTCTTAAGGATAGTGGGTTTGGATCTTCTGAGATTAGTTTTCTGAAAGAATATAGTTGTTCTAAAAAAATACAAATAAAAAAATCATATGGTATAATCCTCCATTTAATCAATTATTTATATTAAACTGGGACATAAATTTCTTAAATTAATTGATAAATATTTTCCTAAAATAATCTTCTAAGTAAAATTTTCAATCGGACGCTCTAAAACTTAATTATAGTCGCACTAATAATTTAGAAAAAAATAATTAAATTCCATAACATCAAAATATTGAAGTTATATAACAATAATAATAGTAATTCTACTAATTTGGCCCATAGCAAGTATATGCAATTGTAGAAATCCTTACCAATGCCCTTTATCTAGCAAGTTTTAACTAAATCCCTTGTCTACATCTGCTCTATCTCATCAGTAGAAAATCTAAGGTTTAGAAAATTTTATAATCGTGAACAATGAACCATTTTAACAATGAACCATTTTAAAAAGTGTTTCTACAATGAACTCTCATCTTTTACTAATATGAACAAACGGAATATGACATCAATTTCTAAATATGTTTGGAAGTTAAAAAAGGAAAATAAAACAACTTAAGTTAAATGGAAACTAGCTTTAATGTCTAGATCGGTGATCGAAACATGCCTACTCTGTTTGCCATATAAAATGAAAATAAAATTATAAAGTAGACGAAGAGTCATATATTACTAAATAAAAGGCATGAAACTACAGTATATTGTAAGCACAGTAAAAGACTAACCTTACAATCCAGTTGTTTTCTTAAATCTAAGGTATATATAAATTATCAACTAGGTCCCACTCTCTTACAGTGAAACCGAGAAGATGTAACTCCAATTTCTACTCCAACAGCTTCTTTTCTCGCACTTCCCGCCTGTGGATTTCCCTTCCACATGATTGCTTCCCTGACAGCTACAATCTCCAGGAGTTTAAATTTAAGGTCAATAGACACCTCTAAACACACTAACTCGCATCCATTCTCTCAAACACTATTCCCATCTGCCCAACCCTCAGCCTCGGTATCCTTACCCGTCTATCACCCTCCTTCTGACATTTCCTATATTTAACGTCTCTTTCTCGTCACCGTCCCCTATGTAACCGCCTGAGCAATATTGGCAGTAGAACGCCTTCCTGGGGGGGGGGGGGGGAAATGATTAAAAAAAAGGAAACTATAGCAATTGTAAACAGTTAATAGTATAAACCTGACTATCTTAATAATTTACTTTAACTACATGATCGCTTGTTATGTTAATTTAATTTTATTCTATTAAAAATTGTGATCTATTTATTGTATAATATTATATTATATAATTTTATTGTACTTAATAATTACTGTTAGTAGTTTTGTCATTTACAAGTATAAATTTATTTTACATATTTTTTATTCTTATTTATTATTTTCTTATTTTATTGATTTTATTTTTATACTTATTATTTTATTATTAAGAAAATCATTATTTTTCTAATATATTTTTATTTATTTTATTTTTATTTTATTTTTATTTAATTTTAATTTAATTTAATTTTAATTCTAATTCTAAATTTTAATTTAATGTATTTTAGTTTATCTTTTAAATTTATTAATTTGGGACGAATGAATTTATTTATTCGTCGTTTGTTTTCAAATATATTTATTTTACGTTTTATGAATATTTTTCTGTTTGTGTTTATTTATTTATTTGTGTTTGTTTATTTCATCATTGTTTTTTAAATGCCTAAATGTTTAACTGGAACAATGTAAACGATATCTATATGTATCTGTAATTCACTTCGGGCCCAAATTTAAGAATTCTCTTTCTTGGCTGTTTCCATTGTCTCTCCCCTTTCTTCCATCTCTATATTTTCTCACTATTTCTTCTTTATTTTCTCTTCAATTTCTACTTTTTCTGTGTCTTTTCTTTTCCTCTTTCTTCTCCATTTTTTTTTATAGAAGTACAATTCTTGTATTTAAAAAAAATATATCAACTGATTTGAACCCAGACGCAGTAACCGACCAAAGTCAATATCTACCTGCAATTCACTTCCGGCAAAATTTAAAATTTCTCTCTCTAAGCCGTTTCCATTATCTCTTTCCCCTCTAGATTTTCTCATTTATTTTCTTCTTCACTTACTATTTCTGTTGTATCTTTCCTTTTTCCCTTTCTTTTCCTTTTCTTGATTTGTCATCTTATTTTCTGATATTTTCTTCCCTCTATATTTCCTTATTTTTAATAACTTTTTACCTCGTACGAAAAAAAATTCCGAAAGAAAGAGAAGCATTATTCTTTAAAAATTCTTTTTTTTTCAATAAAACGTTTATTACCTGATGAGACATTGTTGATTTAATGTCGAAACAAAATGTAGAGTTTTTTAGTAGTTTGTATTTAGTTTGCACATTTTCTAACGTAATAATGAATAATAAAAATACTAATAGTATCAATATATATATATATATATATATATATATATATATATATATATATAGTCCTGTGCAAAAGTATTAGGACAAGAGCTATTTTATCTTTTATGAGGCATATTGAACGAAAATATACAATTTCATTAAAGTAATTTTATTTGATTTACTCAATAAATGCCTTAACAAGAAAATGTAATTGTTACAAAATAAATTTAATATTTAGTATAATAGCCTTTTGCTTTGATCACAGCCTTCATTCTGTCAGGCATTGACATCACAAGATTCTTCAATGTATCTAATGTTATCTACTGCCAAGCAGCTTGTATTTGATCTCAAAGCGTGTCTTTCAAAATAACATTGGATGTATCATTTATAAATATCCCATAGATGTTCATTAGAATGAGATCAGGACTTTTTGGAGGCCAATTCAAATTCCGAAGCCTTCCTTACTCTTTTTTTGTCGTTAAATGGTTCTTACAAATTTTGGCTTTTCATGTTGTATTTAATTTCAGTGAGTTAGTGTGCAAAAGTGTTAAGACAGAGGTGATTTTAAACTTTATTTTGATGATTTATAAAAGATAAAATAGTTCTGGTCCTAATACATTTGCACAGTATTGTATATATATATATATATATATATATATATATATATATATATATATATATATACAATACTGTGCAAAAGTCTTAGGACAAGAACTATGTACAAGAACACACACACACACACACACACACACACACACACACACACACACACACACACATATATATATATATATATATATATATATATTACTGCACACCATTTCAAGTGATCTAATCTGAAGAAAAGGTAGAAACTGATTACACCCTGTAACTTCAGTGGGTCTAAAACTGGCCGTATGTTGAAAGAAAGAAAACTAAAGCCGCTGTTTCAATTAATTTCCTCAAATTATATATATATATAGATACAGGTTTCGTTGAATAATATAGACAAGTTTTGTTTATTTATTTTGTGTAGGATCCTTTCGTATAATCTGATAATCTTGATAGTGCTATCGTTAAAAGACGACAAGAAATCACCGTAATTGTTGATTTTTTTATCGGGTCTGAGCTTTCGGCTTACATAAGCCATTATCAAAGAATGATCATTTGACATATAGTGAACATACAACATTTAAATTATTAACAAAGTGGAATTAAACAAAGAAAATTAAGCCAAAGAGACAAGTTCATTTTTAATGTGGCGGATGGCCGCAGACAGTAACAAAATGGTGGTGGTGTGGTTCTTGGTCACATGAGGGTATAGTGGCATGAGGGGATTGGTCTGCGAGCTACTGCTGCTATGGGTAGAGGGGGTAAGCGTAGTAACTATGACCTCTCCCGTCGATTACAGGCATTGGAGTATGTTAGTAGAGATGTCGAAATTTATTTTATTTAAGCTAGGTTTAAGCTGTTTGATATAAATAGCTTCTGGAATTTTGAGTTTTCGTTTATTATTTTCTTGTCTCTTATATGTCTGTATTAATGAAAAAATGCTGCCAAAATGCATACAAAAATGCTGCCAAAATACGCACAATATATATATATATATATATATATATATATATATATATATATATATTGAAATGGTGAAAACGATTTATTTACAAAATATAAGCTGAACTCATGATTATTTAGAAAATTAAGGAGTGGTCTCATTTTGGCCTCATTTAGGTGACCATTTACCCATCGCACCCTGTATATGTGTTATTATCAGATGCCAGTGATATTTTCATTTTGGCCTCATTTAAGTGAACATTTACCCATCGCACTCTGTATATATGTTACAATCAGATGCCAGTGATATTTTCATTTTGGCCTCATTTAGGTGACCATTTACCCATCGCAACCTGTATATCTGTTATAATCAGATGTCAGTGATATTTTCATTTTGGTCTCATTTAGATGACCATTTACCCATCGCACCCTGTAAATCTGTTATAATGAGATGCCAGTGATATTTTCATTTTGGCCTCATTTAGGTGACCATTTACCCATCGCAACCTGTATATCTGTTATAATCAGATGTCAGTGATATTTTCATTTTGGTCTCATTTAGATGACCATTTACCCATCGCACCCTGTAAATCTGTTATAATGAGATGCCAGTGATATTTTCATTCTGGCCTCATTTAGGTGACCATTTACCCATCGCAACCTGTACATCTGTTATAATCAGATGTCAGTGATATTTTCATTTTGGCCTCATTTAGGTGACCATTTACCCATCGCAACCTGTATATCTGTTATAATCAGATGTCAGTGATATTTTCATTTTGGTCTCATTTAGATGACCATTTACCCATCGCACCCTGTAAATCTGTTATAATGAGATGCCAGTGATATTTTCATTTTGGCCTCATTTAGGTGACCATTTACCCATCGCAACCTGTATATCTGTTATAATCAGATGTCAGTGATATTTTCATTTTGGTCTCATTTAGATGACCATTTACCCATCGCACCCTGTAAATCTGTTATAATGAGATGCCAGTGATATTTTCATTCTGGCCTCATTTAGGTGACCATTTACCCATCGCAACCTGTACATCTGTTATAATCAGATGCCAGTGATATTTTCATTTTGGCCTCATTTAGGTGACCATTTACCCATCGCAACCTGTATATCTGTTATAATCAGATGTCAGTGATATTTTCATTTTGGTCTCATTTAGATGACCATTTACCCATCGCACCCTGTAAATCTGTTATAATCAGATGTCAGTGATATTTTCATTTTGGCCTCATTTAGGTGACCATTTACCCATCGCAACCTGTACATCTGTTATAATGAGATGCCAGTGATATTTTCATTCTGGCCTCATTTAGGTGACCATTTACCCATCGCAACCTGTAAATCTGTTATAATGAGATGCCAGTGATATTTTCATTCTGGCCTCATTTAGGTGACCATTTACCCATCGCAACCTGTACATCTGTTATAATCAGATGTCAGTGATATTTTCATTTTGGCCTCATTTAGATGACCATTTACCCATCGCTTTCAGCATACAGTTCTCGTCAGCTTGATCTCCTATTAAGAAAACTTGATTTCTTTTTTGCCGATCGCTTCGTCTGTACTGATGTCTTTGATTCCTATGTAAACCAATTCTTGCATGGAAGAATCGATGTCTTTGGCTGCATGGTAACGTTGGTGTAAAAAGGCAGAGGTCGCTATTGTCGAGACATTCACTTTTGCCGTTTGATTTCTTCCTTTTCTCCCTCCCGGTGTCTTTGAGGTTTTATGCTTCCGACGGTGACTAAACGCCACCAATTGGTACGGTCTCGGTTCGGTGCTTCAAGCGATTTAGTCCAGTGGCTTTACGTGGTCTTCTTCTCTCTGAAGTGAGCTCACTGAATGGACCTTTATGTTGACATCTTGACTCCTCCTCCTGTCTTGTGACATCCTGACCATCGTAAAGAGTGTTTCACGATCAGCGATTCGATGCTTTCCCAGGATTTTGCTGTTGGTCATATAGAATTAAGATTTAGCGTCCACCGTTAAACAATGCTTTTTGCGTTGTGCGAAAGTGAATGCAACGGGTTTGAATTCCAGTTGAATTCGTTGCATTCACTTTACACACAGATACCTTTGCAAAAGTCAATAATCTGCCGCTTCAACTACCAGTTATGTATTAAAAAACAGAACAGATTGGATCCTATAGCTTTGGTTGGCTACCAGTCTACCGCAACGATTAATAGCAACCTACTCTGGGAAAATCTTCGCTTTAACTAGTCATGTCTTTTTCGACAACCAAGCGTGTATCACTTAACTGAACTTCCGATCTCAATTAATATAATTACATTGAGAAAATAGATAAATCCACTGCTAGGAAGGTTGGGCCAGGAAGTTTTTTTCCGCCTGAATCCATCTTGCTCATAGACAAATTCACCATCATTACAGTGAGTCAATAGATAAATCCACTGCTAGGAAGGTTGGATCACTGTTTCGGGCCAGGAAGTTTTTTTCCGCCTGAATCCATCTTGCTCATAGACAAATTCACCATCATTACATTGAGTCAATAGATAAATCCACTGCTAGGAAGGTTAGGTCACTGTGTCGGGCCAGGAAGTTTTTTCCGCCTGAATCCATCTTGCTCATAGACAAATTCACCATCATTACATTGAGTCAATAGATAAATCCACTGCTAGGAAGGTTAGGTCACTGTGTCGGGCCAGGAAGTTTTTTCCGCCTGAATCCATCTTGCTCATAGACAAATTCACCATCATTACATTGAGTCAATAGATAAATCCACTGCTAGGAAGGTTAGGTCACTGTGTCGGGCCAGGAAGTTTTTTTCCGCCTGAATCCATCTTGCTCATAGACAAATTCACCATCATTACATTGAGTCAATAGATAAATCCACTGCAAGGAAGGTTAGGTCACTGTGTCGGGCCAGGAAGTTTTTTCCGCCTGAATCCATCTTGCTCAGACAAATTTACCATCATTACATTGAGTCAATAGATAAATCCACTGCTAGGAAGGTTGGATCACTGTTTCGGGCCAGGAAGTTTTTTTCCGCCTGAATCCATCTTGCTCATAGACAAATTCACCATCATTACATTGAGTCAATAGCTAAATCCACTGCTAGGAAGGTTGGATCACTGTTTCGGGCCAGGAAGTTTTTTTCCGCCTGAATCCATCTTGCTCATAGACAAATTCACCATCATTACATTGAGTCAATAGATAAATCCACTGCTAGGAAGGTTGGATCACTGTTTCGGGCCAGGAAGTTTTTTTCCGCCTGAATCCATCTTGCTCATAGACAAATTCACCATCATTACATTGAGTCAATAGCTAAATCCACTGCTAGGAAGGTTGGATCACTGTTTCGGGCCAGGAAGTTTTTTTCCGCCTGAATCCATCTTGCTCATAGACAAATTCACCATCATTACATTGAGTCAATAGCTAAATCCACTGCTAGGAAGGTTGGATCACTGTTTCGGGCCAGGAAGTTTTTTTCCGCCTGAATCCATCTTGCTCATAGACAAATTCACCATCATTACATTGAGTCAATAGATAAATCCACTGCTAGGAAGGTTGGATCACTGTTTCGGGCCAGGAAGTTTTTTTCCGCCTGAATCCATCTTGCTCATAGACAAATTCACCATCATTACATTGAGTCAATAGATAAATCCACTGCTAGGAAGGTTGGATCACTGTTTCGGGCCAGGAAGTTTTTTCCGCCTGAATCCATCTTGCTCATAGACAAATTCACCATCATTACATTGAGTCAATAGATAAATCCACTGCTAGGAAGGTTGGATCACTGTTTCGGGCCAGGAAGTTTTTTTTCCGCCTGAATCCATCTTGCTCATAGACAAATTCACCATCATTACATTGAGTCAATAGCTAAATCCACTGCTAGGAAGGTTGGATCACTGTTTCGGGCCAGGAAGTTTTTTTCCGCCTGAATCCATCTTGCTCATAGACAAATTCACCATCATTACATTGAGTCAACAGATAAATCCACTGCTAGGAAGGTTGGATCACTGTTTCGGGCCAGGAAGTTTTTTTCCGCCTGAATCCATCTTGCTCATAGACAAATTCACCATCATTACATTGAGTCAATAGATAAATCCACTGCTAGGAAGGTTGGATCACTGTTTCGGGCCAGGAAGTTTTTTTCTGCCTGAATCCATCTTGCTCATAGACAAATTCACCAACATTACATTGAGTCAATAGCTAAATCCACTGCTAGGAAGGTTGGATCACTGTTTCGGGCCAGGAAGTTTTTTTCCGCCTGAATCCATCTTGCTCATAGACAAATTCACCATCATTACATTGAGTCAATAGATAAATCAACTGCTAGGAAGGTTGGATCACTGTTTCGGGCCAGGAAGTTTTTTTCCGCCTGAATCCATCTTGCTCATAGACAAATTCACCATCATTACATTGAGTCAATAGATAAATCCACTGCTAGGAAGGTTGGATCACTGTTTCGGGCCAGGAAGTTTTTTTCCGCCTGAATCCATCTTGCTCATAGACAAATTCACCATCATAACATTGAGTCAATAGCTAAATCCACTGCTAGGAAGGTTGGATCACTGTTTCGGGCCAGCATGTTTTTTTCCGCCTGAATCCATCTTGCTCATAGACAAATTCACCATCATTACATTGAGTCAATAGATAAATCCACTGCTAGGAAGGTTAGGTCACTGTGTCGGGCCAGGAAGTTTTTTCCGCCTGAATCCATCTTGCACATAGACAAATCAACCATCATTACATTGAGTCAATAGCTAAATCCACTGCTAGGAAGGTTAGGTCACTGTGTCGGGCCAGGAAGTTTTTTCCGCCTGAATCCATCTTGCACATATACAAATCAACCATCATTACATTGAGTCAATAGCTAAATCCACTGCTAGGAAGGTTAGCTCACTGTGTCGGGCCAGGAAGATTTTTCCGCCTGAATCCATCTTGCACATAGACAAATCAACCATCATTACATTGAGTCAATAGATAAATCCACTGCTAGGAAGGTTAGCTCACTGTGTCGGGCCAGGAAGTTTTTTCCGCCTGAATCCATCTTGCACATAGACAAATCAACCATCATTACATTGAGTCAATAGCTAAATCCACTGCTAGGAAGGTTAGGTCACTGTGTCGGGCCAGGAAGTTTTTTCCGCCTGAATCCATCTTGCACATATACAAATCAACCATCATTACATTGAGTCAATAGCTAAATCCACTGCTAGGAAGGTTAGGTCACTGTGTCGGGCCAGGAAGTTTTTTCCGCCTGAATCCATCTTGCACATAGACAAATCAACCATCATTACATTGAGTCAATAGCTAAATCCACTGCTAGGAAGATTAGCTCACTGTGTCGGGCCAGGAAGCATTTTTCTGTCTGACTCCATCTTGCCCATAGACAAATTCACCATCATTACATTGAGTCAATAGCTAAATCCAATGCTAGGAAGGTTGGATCACTGTTTCGGGCCAGGAAGTTTTTTTCCGCCTGAATCCATCTTGCTCATAGACAAATTCACCATCATTACATTGAGTCAATAGATAAATCAACTGCTAGGAAGGTTGGATCACTGTTTCGGGCCAGGAAGTTTTTTTCCGCCTGAATCCATCTTGCTCATAGACAAATTCACCATCATTACATTGAGTCAATAGATAAATCCACTGCTAGGAAGGTTGGATCACTGTTTCGGGCCAGGAAGTTTTTTTCCGCCTGAATCCATCTTGCTCATAGACAAATTCACCATCATAACATTGAGTCAATAGCTAAATCCACTGCTAGGAAGGTTGGATCACTGTTTCGGGCCAGCATGTTTTTTTCCGCCTGAATCCATCTTGCTCATAGACAAATTCACCATCATTACATTGAGTCAATAGATAAATCCACTGCTAGGAAGGTTAGGTCACTGTGTCGGGCCAGGAAGTTTTTTCCGCCTGAATCCATCTTGCACATAGACAAATCAACCATCATTACATTGAGTCAATAGCTAAATCCACTGCTAGGAAGGTTAGGTCACTGTGTCGGGCCAGGAAGTTTTTTCCGCCTGAATCCATCTTGCACATATACAAATCAACCATCATTACATTGAGTCAATAGCTAAATCCACTGCTAGGAAGGTTAGCTCACTGTGTCGGGCCAGGAAGATTTTTCCGCCTGAATCCATCTTGCACATAGACAAATCAACCATCATTACATTGAGTCAATAGATAAATCCACTGCTAGGAAGGTTAGGTCACTGTGTCGGGCCAGGAAGTTTTTTCCGCCTGAATCCATCTTGCACATATACAAATCAACCATCATTACATTGAGTCAATAGCTAAATCCACTGCTAGGAAGGTTAGGTCACTGTGTCGGGCCAGGAAGTTTTTTCCGCCTGAATCCATCTTGCACATATACAAATCAACCATCATTACATTGAGTCAATAGCTAAATCCACTGCTAGGAAGGTTAGCTCACTGTGTCGGGCCAGGAAGATTTTTCCGCCTGAATCCATCTTGCACATAGACAAATCAACCATCATTACATTGAGTCAATAGCTAAATCCACTGCTAGGAAGATTAGCTCACTGTGTCGGGCCAGGAAGCATTTTTCTGTCTGACTCCATCTTGCCCATAGACAAATTCACCATCATTACATTGAGTCAATAGCTAAATCCAATGCTAGGAAGGTTGGGTCACTGTGTCGGGCTAGGAAGTTTTTTTCCGCCTGAATCCATCTTGCACATATACAAATCAACCATCATTACATTGAGTCAATAGCTAAATCCAATGCTAGGAAGGTTGGTTCACTGTGTCGGGCCAGGAAGCATTTTTCTGTCTGACTCCATCTTGCACATATACAAATCAACCATCTGTCCGTGCATAGAATACTACTGTCATATATAATCAGGCGCCCCCGTTGTTCATCTCAGTGTTCTCAACTGGCTCCAAAGTAGAATCTGTAATGTGGTTGGTCCCGACTTGGCAGCTTGGCTCCAACCACTTTCACACCGGCCGGATGTGGATTCCCTCCGTCAAATCTACAAACATATTTAAGGCTTCTGGTCCGACGAACTTAAGTCACTGGTGTCCCACCACAAGAATTTACTCGTGCAACCAGACTGGCATTTTACAGTTAGATCAACCAAATGCAGCCGACAGTTCAACAAGTAATGGCAACCTACTCTGGGGAAATCTTCTATCTAACTAGTCATGTCTTTTTCGACGTGACATGATCACCCAAGCGTGTATCACTTACCTGACTGAACGTTGGATATCACGGCCATTTTGAGTCTATTTTTTGCAGTAATTTAATAAGGTTGAAATGACAACAGCATTATAGACCATAATTTTTGTAATAAATTTCGGGTCTTTTGTTGCTAAAGACACATTTGATTCGCTTTCAAAATTCTAATTCTGTGCTTCACATCTTTTTCTTAGGTGCATTTATTTGATACAAATCGGCTTAGGAAATTCAAATCTTCTACCAGTACGAGTGGTGTATCAAGATAGTAAAATGAAATTTAGTCAAGATGGTATTTGTGGTTGTCTGTGCAAAAGCAAAGGGGTTACTGATTGTAGAAGTAAAATAACAGGAGCATTAATAATGAGTGGGACGAGAAAGGAGTAATCATGCTGTTAGGGCGCCGCTCCTATTTGACTACAAATGGACTGTTCCCATTGCTATATATAGCAATGGTGGATTCTCTACAAGGGAGTCGTACCGAGTCACTAGACTGACGACTCTACGACACTGTCAGCCCTCTGCCTTCGGGTAGAGGGCGCTCTCTGCTTCCGAGCAGAGAGCATTAACCCAGTCGTGGTTCCGCCGAAGGGTAGAACCACGACTGGGCAAAAATAGACAGACATTTTTTAGCCCGGCTATATGGCCAGGAATACCCACTATAAAATGACCATGTGTCACATCCAGCCTTGCGTGGGAAGGCTAGTAAATACAGTCGTACAGGGTCACTAGACTGATGACTCTACGACACTGCCAGCTCTCTGCCTTCGGGCGGGGGGCGCTCTCTGCTTCCGCCGAAGGGTAGAGACACGACTTGGCAAAAATAGACAGACATTTTTTGGCTGGGCCATATAGCCCGGAAATCCCAGTCCAAACTGTCCATGTGTCACATGTTGCCCTTACTGGGAGGGACAACTCAATAATGACTCGTACAGAGTCACAAGACTGACGACTCTACGACACTGTCAGCTCTCTGCATTCGGGCGGGGAGCGCTCTCTGCTTCCGAGCAGAGAGCAGTAACCCAGTCGTGGTTCAGCCGAAGGGTAGAAGCACGAGTGGGCAAAAATAGACAGATATTTTTTGGCCGGGCCATATAGCCCGGAAATCCCAGATATAAACTGACCATGTGTCATATGTTGCCCTTACTGGGAGGGACAGCTAAATAATGAGTTGTAGAGGGTCACTTGAGAGTCTCTAATGAGTCTGTGCGAGTCAGTGAAGAGTTAGTCACACTTCCGGTGGCGTACCAGAAGTAATCACGTATACAAACGTCTTACGACGGATTGGACTCTTGTATCTTTCTATTGTAAATATTACTAATCACTTCTGTACATACTAACCGTCTTTCCGCGGAATACAACTTATATTCTGATTCTGTTGTTGAGTTATTCATTTATACTTGGCGACATAACACATACTTACCATTTTCCGTGAGTTAATAAAACATCAGGTGTTACATTCAAAAATTCATTGCGGAAAAGGTGTTGGATTAGGTATAAAAGTGCCCCGTGAGAGACACCAACTCTGTTTCAGATCCTTTTCTGAGGTGAAATTGTTTAATAAAAGGCTGCCTAAGTATAATCCAGGAAACCCTACAGAAGGTATGAAGAGAAAGAGAAAAAAAGGGGCTAGAAATAAATTAAACAAAAAAAAAAGATTTTAATCAGCCAAAAAACAAAGGCTCCAATATGACAACTGCAGGTGGGGGACACTAAAATCAATCAGGTGCAAAAATTAAAATACCTGGAATGGGTTCTAACTGAGGATGGAAAGTGCGGCACTGAGACCCGAAAAAGCATTGGCAATACCAAGGACGCAATTCAAAAACTAAGTAGTGTATTGAGAAACGTTAAGATTTCGTTGGAAACAACGAAAATAGGACTGCTATGTAATATCTGGTAGCGAATATTAGATAATCTCCTTGAAGATGAAGGAGGGACTCGAAGCAACAGAAATAATGTCCTACAGGTGGATGCTGATGATACCATGAATCAAAAATGTGAGCAGCGACGTGGTTTTGCAGAGGATCCAAGCGAAAAAGAAACTTGTATTGACATCAGGAAAAGAGAATTTAATGAGAAATTGGGGTTTGAGAATATAAAACTCACAAGACAGACTGAGGGAAAAAACACAAGAAAAAGCAGCGCAAGACATACTTAATGAGCTTAAACAAATGGATGACAAGGTGTTTTAGAGAGACACTAAATGATGATAAGATCAACAAAGGATATCGACAAGCAGAGGGCCATGACCACTTACCCCCTGAAAGGTCACGGCACAAAAAGAAGAAGATATAGAAAATTCTCTACTTCTTCATGTAATGGTAACGATAATATCAAACTCTGGAAAAATTATATATATCTGAAAAGATGGTAATACTACTTTTTTAGGACGTAGGCGATCATAGCTTTCCACATCTCCCTATCCCTGGTGGCTTTTAGCACGCCTTCGCCTGTTACACCATACAACCACCGTTCCGTCATCCATCTGATCAAGTCATTCAAATATGTTATCCGTTGTTTCTCCTGTCTCTTTTTCCCTCTATTTTTCCTATTAGTATCAGGTTCTCCAAGCCCTCCTTCCTCATTGCATGTCCCAGGAACTTTAGTTGTCTCTTCCTGATGCTCAATATTAAGTTCCTTTTTGTTTCCGTCATTTATAGGACCTCATCATTACTCACATGCTCGATCCATGAGATTCGCAGCATCCTTCTGTAGAACCACATTTCAATTACATCAAGTCTTTCCTTCATCTTTGATGATATTGTCCAACATTCGCTGCCATATTGAAGAACCGACATCACATAGCAATCCAGTACTCTCTTTTTTGTTCCTAGCGAAATTATACTGTTTCTTATACTCTTCTCACCTGCTGGAATGCCTCATTGTGCTTTTGGATCTCAGGAATATGAATGTATAGAAGTTTCTCTGACCACAAATTGAGGGATCAGTTTATATATTGATTGTAATATGGAATTGATCCCCCACTTTACATCCAGTATTGTTCTGTGGAACCACATTTCAGTTGCTTCAAGTTTTTCCTTCAACTTTGATGATATTGTCCAGCATTCACTGCCATATTGAAGAACTGACATCACATAGCAATCCAGTACTCTCTTCCTAGTTTCTAGCGAAATTGTCCTGTTTCTTAATACTTTACTCAACTTCTGGAATGCTTTCTTCGCCATGTCAATAATACATGTAGGAGTAAAACAAAGATTTGTCATATAACTGATTATATACAACACCTCATCTCTAGAGATTTATTGATTCACTTTCTTTGTAATTGCTGTGCCCACTCTTCAGTTAGATTCAGAAATTCACTCTAGTTCTTCTTTTCTCTTGTTTTTTAGACGGTTTTATGTAAATTATTTATGCGCCAATTGGGACAACTTTTGTTATTGGTATTAGGCCTATTTTTTTATCTTTGTATGTTTGTGAGCGAGTGTGTGTGGGTTTGTGTTATTGTGCATGCGCGTATTTTCTAAATTCTTTCTCCATAGAGGAATTTAGTAATTTGCTTGAAGCATTGTGTATATATGGTGTATGGGTAGGTATTTGAAGGCTATCACAATGCGTTTAGTATAATAAAGGAAGGTAAAGAAGTTGTTGGCTATCACCTATTTATTATTCATCTCTATTTCGAGACCAGAATCTGATCTTCAGAATGATAGGAGAGCTTAAATTCACGTAGACCATGCCTTTAAACGAATGGCCCTCTTTCGCTGTTATTGTTGTCGTTAATTGTAGTGTGTATGTGTGCGTGTGTACCTGTAAGTGCGTATTTTAAATTTTTGTGACATTTCCGGTTCGAACGCCATTGAAATGCTATGATGTACCCTTCATTTAATTTGACATTCTTCTTCTTCTTCTTCTTCTTCTTCTTCTTCTTCTTTTCTATATGCCCTGTCTTTTCAAGACGTAGGCGATCATGGCTTTCCACGTCTTCTTATCCTTGGTAGCTCTTAGCACGCCTTCTCCTGTTAAAAATGCAACCCTCAGTCCATTATTCACCCGATTAGGTCATTCATATATGGTATCCGCTGTTTTCGCCTGTCTCTTTTTCTATCTGGACTGTTAGAATCAGGTTCATCCATTTTTATCATTGCATGTCCCAGGAAGTTTAGTGTCTCTTCCTGATGCTCAGTATTCATTTCCTTTTCGTTTCCATCATTTCCAAGACCTCATCATTGCACACATGCTCGATCCATGATATTCGCAGAATCCTTTTCTAGAACCACATTTCAGTTACATCAAGTTTTTCCTTCATCTTTGTTGATATTGTCCAGCATTCACTGCCATATTGAAGAACTGACATCACATAGCAATCCATTCCTCTCTTCTTTGTTTCTAGCGAAATTGTCCTGTTTCTTAATACTTTACTCAACTTCTGGAATGACTCCTTTTGCTTTTGGATCTCAGGAATATAAATGTATAGAAACTGCTGTGACCACAAAGTAAGGGATCAGTTTATGTTTTGATTGTAATATGGAATTGATCCCCCACTTTACATCCAGTTTTCTTCTATAGAACCACATTTCAGTTGCTTCAAGTTTTTCTTTATCTTCGATGATATTGTCCAGTATTCACTGCCATATTGAAGAACGGACATCACATAGCAATCCAGTACTCTCTTCTTTGTTTCTAGCGAAATTGTCCAGTTTCTTAATACTTTACTCAATTTCTGGAATGCTTCCTTCGCCATGCCAATTCGCCTTCGGATCTCTGTGTCGCACTTTCCGTTTTCTATTTTAATACTTCCCAGGTATTTAAATTTTTGTACCTGCTTGATTCTAGTATCCCCAACCTGTATTTGGCATTTTGGGCTGCCCTTTTTGCTGATGACGATGCATTCGGTTTTCTTGCAGTTTATTTCTAGTCCTTTCTTGTTACTCTCTTCAGCTACCATCTGCAGGAGGTCTTGTAATTTCCTTTCTGTGTCTGCTATCAGCACTGTATCATCTGCGTACCGGAGGTGGCCTCCGTTGATAAATCCAGGCATAACTTCTAGGGTCCTCAAAATATTCCTGCTGTATAAGTTGAACACATGCGGTAAAAAGAGGCATCCTTTCTTACGCCCCTTTCTATCTTTGTATATCTGCTGAATTCGTTACCTTTTCGTATATAAGTGGTTTACTGCCAGTAAAATTCTTGATTACTCTAAAGTTTTTCCCAAATATGTCCAGGCTGACGAGCATCTCCATCAATTCTTTGTAGCGTATTTTGTCAAATGCCTTGGCATAATCAATAAAGCGCAGGTGTAAGTCTTTCTTCATTTGTATTGCCATTTCGGAGTGCATCCTAATCATAAATATGGCATTTCTTGTTCCAGTGTCTTTGACGAAACCGCACTGATCTTGTCTTATCTCTGGTCTGATTCTGACGACTAACTGCATTGCTTGTAACATTCAGACTGGCAGTTGGAACTGATTTTCTCCATAATTCTTTCTTTCTCTCTCTTATCTTTGTCTTTTGTAAAACGATAAACTGATAATTTATTCATTTCGCCTACAGTTCTATCTTCCTGGCTTCTGTAATTTGATACAAAACTTCCGAATCATTTCTGGAAACTAGGTGATATCTGAAATAATATATTACGCTTCTTAAACTCAATTATTTCTTTTAATACCTCTGCCTGCATTCACTTACGCACAAATACCCTTGGGAAAGGTAATCTATTTTTAACAACCAGTTATGGGTTAAATAACAGGACGGATTGGGTTTTTACTCAACTTCTGGAATGCGTCTTTCACCATGCCAATTCGCTTTCGGATCTCTGTGTCGGACTTTCCATCATATTGGGTTGCCTTTTTTAATGATGACCATGCATTCGGTTTTCTTGCAGTTTATTTCTAGTCCTTTCTTTGTTACTCGCTTCAGCTACCATCTGCAGGAGGTCTTGTAATCTTCTTTTTGTGTCTGCTATCAGCACTGTATCAACTGCGTACCGTAGGTTGTTTAAATTGTGGCCTCGGATGCCGACTCCAGGCATAACTTCTAGGGACCTCAAAAATCTCTCGCAGTACAAGTTGAACAGATCCGTTGAAAAGACATCCTTGTCTTACGCCCATTTCTATCTTTGTATATCTTTGTATATATATATATATTAAATTAATTTCTGTGGTAACTTCCTTTTTCTTAATATTTTGAATTAAATGATTTGATATTTCGCGACTTGAGGAGTTGGGGCCCACCCAGCCATCGAAATAAATCAGTATTTATAATCATTTTAAATATGTGTTGAGTTTTCTTTTACATATATATATATATATATTTTAATTCAGATACTTCAATCCAAGGGAAAAAAGCAGGAAGGTAAATTCCAAAAAATCCGATCCTAATTAATATTAAAAATTTATTTTAATATTAAAAAATGATACAGGAAGAGAGCTCCATGTAATAAAATATTACAGAGCAAATATATATTAAAAAAGGATTAATTCAAAGATGTGGAATTTATTTTTATTTTTATTTTATTTTATTATTTATTTTTTAATTTCTTTGCAATCTATTTAAGAAGGAAAAGTAGACTAATTTTTCTCCAGTTTCTGAAAGGTTTTTTCTGTTGCTGAGGTGATGTGTCGTCCCCCGTGGGGATCTTCATATCGAAATGGCCATTCAACATCTTTGAATTAATCCTTTTTTAATATATATATATATATATATATATATATATATATATATATATATAAGAAAACTGTGTGTGGGGGAATTATATGGGGCGTACAACCTTACAAAATAGAGAACATGTGTTTTCTTCCCTCTACAAATATGGAATCGGCTATTGCTCACCACCTAGTAGAGAATATAGCCTGTGCTAAGTCGTATGGGAAAGAGTGGTTCAAAGTTTTACATGTGGCTGGTTCCAATAATCAATTAAATATTTTGGAATCAGTCTGTATATCTTTACGTGAACCTTATTTTTGCCGGCAGAAGGCTTTCGTGAAATCTCTACATTCTTTGGGGGATATTTTATTTTAACTTTCCTTCGATAATAATTTACACGTGATTTCTCCTCCCTTCGTTATATATATATATTCATATGAATATTAATTTTATATCTTAATTTTATATATTTATATGTATATTTACTTTAACGTATTTTTCCCACCCTGTTTTTTTTTTTTTTTTTTTGCTTATCATTTTCGTTGCTGTTCATTTCGTTTGAATTATATTTTCAACGATTTTCTCTTGATGAGATGTTGGACAAAAGGGCCTTAGGGACTGTCAATAAATTCCTTGTTTTTAAAATAATACATATGAGTATATATATATATATATATATATATATATATGTGTGTGTGTGTGTGTGTGTGTGTGTGTGCGTGCGTGCGTGATAAAAATATAAATTGAATTTCGGTATATTTATGAGTTTAATCGCTCAGTGTCACGGATAGAGCCTATGTATATACCAAAGAACACATTTGCTCACCGGCGGGATGTGGCTTCCCTCCGTCAATTCTACAAATATATTTATGGCTTCTGGTCCGACAAACTTAAGTCCCTGGCGTGCCAGCACGAGAATTTACTCGTGCAACCAGACTGGCAACAAGGTTGCACGCATTTACAGTTAAACCAACCAAATGCAGCCGACAATTCTACTCAAGCAGCTTCTTTTCTTGCGCTTCCCGCCTGTGAAACTCCCTTCCGTATACTTGATTTCCTGACGGCTACAACCTCCAGGAATTGAAATGCAATGTCAATACCTATCTCTTATCTTGACTTTAGTTCTTTCTATACTACCCCGTATATCTTGTTCTTTCTCTCTACCTTCGCAAATGTCTTCACACCTATGTTTCTCTCCTTTTCTTGCGATTTTTCTGACACACCCTGTAACTGGACCGTCTTTCTCTTCACTCACCTCTTGTTTAAAATTTTACTCTTATGTAGCCCCCTGCGCATCAGTGGCGGTACCGCCTTGCTTAGGGTGAATAGATTTAAAAATAATACAAGAAGTAAACCTCCCAATCCAAATGGCAATTGAAACTCGTTGCCCGGTGATGTGCTTCGTAGCTAAACGATCAAAGAAAATAAGACTGTATGGTTGTTTTCCAGGGAAAATTAGGTTCGAGTGATTGACTAATTTGCATGTTTAACGGCATATCAACTCCGTATGGATCATTTCATGCTGAAATTTAACTGAAATATTTTGAACGCAATTTTACGGCTTCACCTAAATATAGATAGTGGATTATCCGTTATAGTGAAGTGTATTTGTGTGTTGGAATAGATTAACTGAATTTGGCCTTGTTAGTAGATAGCCCACTATAAGAGGGGTATAAAACAAGAAAACCAAATTGTGTATAGAAACGACATATATATATATATATATATATATATATATGTAATATAATAATCTGGCCCCACCCAAGAAGGCGATGAAGCGTGGGTGTTTTCGGTCATTGAAAGCAGCGGATGTCATTTTGACCCTATTTCCGGCAGAGCGGAAATAGCTCAGAGCAAACAGACAGGGTCTCTGAGAATTTACGTAGGCGTCGCGTAGGCGTCGCGTGATCAAGGCAAAACCGGAAGAAACGAGTCCCCGGTTTTGGAAGATATATAAAGACTGCGAAAAACACAGTCTTGCGAGTCAGTCTTGACAGTCTCCAGAAGTAGACAAGAAGAGAAGTCGAAGAAGAAGAAGTCAGTCAGCCTCGACAGAAGTCAGTCTCGGAAGAAGTCTCGAGAAGTCGAAGAAGAAGCTAGACGAGCTAAGCAGAGAGGCTACACTCCCGTCGTCACCCCTGTCAACCTTGGAAGAGCGCTCTCTCACTCTCTGTTCCTAGGCGACACGGTCCATCGGTCATTAATAAAAATATCACTTGATATATTTATATATACCCCCGTGTTTGTCTGTTTATTGGTATACAACATATATATATATATATATGAATGTTGTCGCTGTCTATCATTGGTAAATCTAATGTCAATATTTTTGTTGATATTCTCCTTATAAACATACATCTTTGGTAATTTTCATGTAAATATATATTGATGGTAGTTTTTCATAGAAATACGAGGGTCATTCAATAAATAAAGTGCATTTTTCGGTATAAGGGCTTCTAATACAGATAGAAGCTTACTTTTTTATTTTTATTTTTTTCTTTACTTGTTTTTCTCGGGGATTTAATACTTTTTTGCAGATTTGAAAAAAACAAACTTTCAGAGTTTTGGAGATTAACAAAGATGGTCGACCAAGAAGCATACTCCAGGATTGAACAGAGGTCAGTTATCAGGTGTTTGGTTGCTGAAGGGAGCAAACCAGTTGAAATTCATAGGAGAATGTCAACTGTGTATGGTGCCACATGTTTCAGCAAAAAAAAATGTCTACAAGTGGGCTAAATTGTTTAAAGAAGGACGGAGCAGTATTGAGGATAAAGTCAGTCCTGGGAGGCCTAGAGAAGTGAGGTCTCTTGAGGTGATCGAATCATTCAGTCTGACAGAAGGGTGACAGTGGATGATATTGCAAGGACTTTGAACCTATCTGTTTGGACAGCAGACAAAATTGTCCATGATGACCTTGCCTACTCGAAGGTCAGCAGCCGATGGGTGCCAAAGTTGCTTACTGCAGAGCACAAACAATAGAGCGTCGAGCTGGGAACTGCTCCCTCCCAAACACTTTACAGCCCAGACCTTGCCCCTTCAGACTTTCACCCGTTTGGCTCCTTGAAAGCGTTCACCAGAGGAACGAAGTTTGAAAGTGACGATGAAGTCAAAAGTGCTGTGAGCGATTGGCTGAGACATCAGTCCAAAGATTTTTACGCTGAAGGAATACGGAAGCTTGTGCACAGATGGGAAAAGTGTTTGACACTGCTGGGATACTACGTTGAAAAAATGTAAGCTTCTATCTGTATTAGATGTCCTTATACCAAATAATTCACCTGATTTATTGAATGACCATCGTAGAAGTCCTTATACTGAAAAATTCACCTTATTTCTTGAATGACCCTCGTAGAAGTCCTTATACCGAAAAATTTACCTTATTTATTGAATGACCCTCGTAGAAGTCCTTATACCGAAAAATTCACCTTATTTATTGAATGACCCTCGTAGAAGTCCTTATACCGAAAGATTCACCTAATTTATTGAATGACCCTCGTAGAAGTCCTTATACCGAAAGATTCACCTTATCTATTGAATGACCCTCGCAGAAGTCCTTATACCGAAAAATTGATGGAAAAAGTGTGTGACACATCTGGGAGACTATGTTGAAAAAAAATTAAAAAAAAGTAAACTTCTGTATGTATTAGAAGTCCTTATACCGAAAAATTCACCTTATTTATTGAATAACCCTTGCATATATCTTTGGTAACTTTAATATCAATATATATTGCTGTTATTTTTTCATATAAATATCTATCATTTTTAATATTATTGTCAATATATATTGCTAATATTCTGATAAAAATATATTTTTACATTTCCATTTCGTTTTCTTTTTGATTTAGGGCACACTATTTAACAAGAACAGTGATTTGGGATATTGCTACCCCAGATCAGTGTTGCCTGGGGTAAAAACACGATTAAAATGCGATTCCATGTTTTTCAACAGCTCCAATCTCTCAATCAGCGCCTTTAATTTCATTATTTCATTTCATATTACTCCGTGAGAGTAATAAACTACGCCTCCTTAGCCTCACAATGACAGCGGATCTCAAGTGGAATAACTCTATCGAATCCATTGCTAAATACTACTGCCACATCTGGTCGGGTGCCCTTGCTATTCACTACGGGGTCCTTGACAAAATGCAACGGAGAATTTGTAATGTGATCAATGTCGACTTAGCAGCTCGGCTGCAATCGCTAACTAATCGGTGCTACGTGGCTTCCCTGTGCCTCTTCTATAAACAATTTTACGGATTCTGCTCTAATGAACTTGTTGGGCCCTGGGTATGAATTTACACCAGCTATTAGATTAGCAACTAGGTCCCACGCTTTTACAGTGAAACCGATAAAATATAACTGCAATTTCTAATCTAACAGCTTTTTTTTCACGCAATTCCCTTCGATATACTTGCTTCCCCGACAGCTTCAATCTTCAGGAATTTAAATGTAAGGTCAATAGACATCTCCTATCACACTAACTCGCATCTATCGCTCTTTTTTTCTATCTACTCCACACCCCCCATTATCGGTATCCTCATCCGTCTATTACCCTCCTCCTAACATTTCCTATAACTAATCCCTCCTTCTCATCACTTTCCCCTATGTAATCCCTGCGCAACAGTGGCAGTAGAATGTCTTGCTTGGGGTGAAATGATTAAAAAAAATGTAGTATATAAATATACCTATTGAAGTACTAGCGGTATAGCCCGGCGTTGCTAGGATATGATGAAAGCTTTAAAACTAATCCATGGTCCTGGAGCTCAGACTCTTTGGACGTTGACACGAAAGATTAAAAAGCAATAGTTGTTTCCAGTTAAAGCGAAACCGTAGACTGAAAGAAAAATGATTGGATTTAAGTCAAATTTTGAAGACTAAATAAGTTCTCTGAGTAAATGGTATCATGGCTGAGACTAAGATCTACAATTATAGATACTTAGAGCCAAACCCGAAGCAAAAACTAAAATAAAGGGGCAGAAAAGAATATATATATATATATATATATATATATATATATATATATATATATACTAGCAGTACAACCCGGCGTTGCTCGGGTGTAATGAAAGCTTTTATATATATTATTGATTTTCTGCACTATTGTAAGAACCGCAACCTTGAAACTTGTGAATATCGTTTCTTATGTCTTTGTCTATGAGTGTATCAAATTTGATTAAAATCGGACCACTCCTTCTATAACCCGATTTTTTCGATTATCGATTTTCGATATTTATCGGGTGTAACTAGCTAAGAACACTCGCAGACGCTTATAGTACAACTGTGTAAATTTTCAAGAAAATCGGTTCAGCCGTTTCGGAGTCTATATGTATTGGACACACACACACAGACAAAGTTCCATTTATAAATGAGTTTAGATTTAAATATTCTGACCCTAGGAAACTCCACATTGACTTTATTCAGACAATTATAAACATTATTTTACTAGGGATTAATCATTTTGTTAAGATGAAAGAAATCGAAGTTTTATATTTGTGTCAGTAATTTTTCTTCTTCTTCTATGTGCCCTGTCCCTTCAGGACGTAGGCCATCATGGTTCTCCATGTCTCCCTATCCCTTGTGGCTCTTAGTATGTTTGCTCCTGTTGCTCCTGTCAACCCCCGTTCCGCCATCCACCTGATCAGACTCTGCAAATATGCTATCCGCTGCCTTCCTCTGTCTCTACTTCCTTCTATCTGACCAGTCAGTATCAGGTTCTCCAGGTTCTCCTTCCTCATTGCGTGTCCCAGGAACTTTAATTCCTTTTTGTTGCCATTCTTTCTAACACCTCATCGTTGCTTGCATGCTCAGTCCACGATATCAGCAGCATCCTTCTGTAGAACCACATTTCGGCCGCTTCCAGTTTTGTCCTCATTTTCGATGATATTGTCCAGTATTCACTGCCGTATTGAAGAACTGACATCACGTAGCAGTCCAGCACTCTTTTCTTTGTTTCTGGACACGAAAGAAAGTTATTAGAAAAAATCAACTTGGGAATAGTGTTACAAGAAAACATATAGAATGACTGTCCGGCAGTGGGGTTCGTTCATCTGTCGATAACAATCACTAAAGCTACTAGTCGCCATCCATTCCAGGCAGTATCCAAGAACTAGAGAATTTTTTCTGTGGTACTGCTGACGAGCACATATTTAACCAACATACACTACCGGCCATGATTATTAGGCCACTCCATTTTTTTTAAAGAAACTATATATTTCATACTATTTTAATATTTATTGCCAAGTGGATAATTCTAAATGAAAATAGAATGATTCTTTTGTTATTATTACTTCGAAAAATTTCAAAGTTTTACAAGGCAAGGGAGCAAAGATGAACTCGTTCAAATCCTCCTAAATTTTCTTCATTCTTTCATTGATGAAACTGCAATATAGGTAATTATTAAATATTTATAAATTCATTTGATAGACAGGTTATTGCGTGTTATTAACAAAAGAACCCTTCTATTTCCATTTACAATTAGTCACTTGGCAATAAATAGAATGAAATACATCATTTTTTTTAAAACACCGACGTAGCCTAATAATTATGGCCGGTTGTGTATACATAGCAAATCTACAGGGTGCGATGGGCAAATTGTCGCTATTTGCCTTGTAAAATTTTGCAAACTGATAATAACAAAAGAACCATTCTGTTTTCATTTACAATTATTCAGTTGGCAATAAATATTAAAAAATAGTATGAAATGCATCATTTTTTATACACTCCGGTGGCCTAATAATTATGGCCGCTGGTGTATGCATTATATTGTGTGTCATATTACGTTTCTGGTTGAATGCGTCGAACTAACCAGTTACTAGAATATGCTAGAACGGTAAAGAATGAAAAAGGACAGTGAATGTTCGAAAAACCGGAAGTCAAAATATCTACTGTTGCTATAAAGAAGAAAGTAAAAAGAAAACTGTGATTGTAAAGTAAATAAAATGGCAAAAAAAAAAAACAGAAATTAATAACGTCATTCTCAAGTAAACTCATGAAAGCAGATGAAACACGCGAGGTTACATACACACAAATGTACACGCCGAACGTATACACACACTATTGTATAGAGAATAACGGAATTATTTGCACTTGTGTAAATAGAAGTGAGAAGTAGGCGGCCATTTGTTTTTCAATGTTGATCATAAGCACGTCAAGCGGACATCTTCTGCACTTTACAACGATGATAAGAACTAATGAAACGTGCATATACATAAGAAAAATCGAAAAATATCACTAGTCAGTGATAAATAATTAATAATCAGAAATTAATACCTGGACTTCTGAAGGATTTGCTTCCGAAAAAATCGTAATGCAGAAGATAACATCGGATTGTTTTTTTCTATTTAAATGTAAATCATTTTCACAACCAGCAGCAACATTTTCCTGATGATGTCAATCTATCCCGAAACATAATAATATCCGTGTCGCAATGTACTTTTAATATATATATATATATATATATATATATATATATATATATATATATATATGAATTTAAATATAAGTCATTTTACACACCAACATCCAACATTGCCTCCTGACAAGATAGAAATCTCGAAACGCAGAAATTTCCGTGTCACAATGTACATTTAATTCATAACTATATGGTTATATAATGCTCTACAATATTTATTGTATTAAGCCCTTTTTATAAATGCCAGTGAATACAAAATCATAAAACCTTCGGTCCTCTTTACCTGCATATATATATATATATATATATATATATATATATATATATATATATAGTTATGAATTAATTGTACATTGCGACACGGAAATTATTATGTTTCGAGATAGATCATCATCAGGAAAATGTTGCTGTTGGTTGTGCAGATAATTTACATTTAAATGACAAAAACTTTACATACACAACAAACCAAAGGTTTTTGTCCTTTAAATGTAAATTATCTGCACAACCAACAGCAACATTTTCCTGATGATGTCAATCTATCTCGAAACATAATAATTTCCGTGTCGCAATGTATAATTAATTCATAACTACATAATTATATTAAGATCTATAATACTCACTATATTGAGCACTGTTCATAATAAAATGAATGCCGGAGCACTAAAAATAAAAATAAAAACTTTGAGTCCTCTTCACATGGAAATATATATATATATATATATATATATATATATATATATATATATATACTGTAGTCATCCGCAAACAGATCTGTTTCGCTGTATTACAGCTCATCAGTGTACGGCTTAGACTCCGTTCGCTTTCTACCCCAGGATTAGAAACTTAACCGAATCGGCATCAGTCGGCGATTCTACCCCTAGGCCACGTGCATCCGGCAGAAGAAGGCAAGCTTTTTAGCGCGTATAAACACGCCCATTAGATGGCGTGCTCCAATTCATTATCGAATGAGCGATATTGCAATAATTGTTACAATGGTTTACAAAATCACAGTATCACTACACTACATTTATTTTTTTTTTCATTTCCACTTATCATCAGCAGAGGGGCACTTGTGCTCCGAAACATGACGATTTTTGTGTAGTGATGATGTGCTTTTGTAAAACATTGTAACAACTATTACAATATAAAGTTCTACTTTGTATCGAGCACTCTTTATAAAAGTAAATGCAGGAACAGTGAGTTTAAAATCTACATGTTCTATAACTCTTTCTTACAATATATATATATATATATATATAGGTTTGATGAGTTGAATATATTTAAAAAATATTCATGAAATAAGTTATCAACAATGGATATATATATATATATATATATATATATATATATATATGTATATATATATATATTGGTGATAATTTATTTCATAAATATTCTTAAAAATATATTCAACATTATTTTTTAAATATTCATTAAGTAAGATATCACCAATGGATATATATATATATATATATATATATATATATATATATATATATATATATATATATTGCTTTAAAGAATATTGACGTCATTTTACTAACCTAACCTGAGGAACCTTTCGGCTAACACTTTTCAAAGGTTATCGTTGGCTTTTTTTTATGAATTATAAAGCAGAGCAAAGAAAAACAACAAAAGTTTAACTTAAATACACAACTCCTATTTTATCATGGAGCTGTGTATTTACACCCCCTTTACATTTTATTTATATGATTAAAATTTACTTTTAGACGAGCTCCTTCCTTCCCCCGTTAATGTTAATGTGTGTGTGTGTGTGTGTGTGTCTGTCTGTATGTGTGTGTCCTTTACCTATAGACTCCGAAACGGCTGAACCGGTTTTCTTGAAAATTTACACAGTTGTACGATAAGCGTCTGCGAGTGTTCTTAGCTAGGTTTTGTGTCGAGGTACCATCAATAAATATCGAAAATCGATAATCGAAAAAATCTGGTTATAGAAGGAATGGTTCGATTTTAATCAAATTTGATACACTCATAGACAAAGACATAAGAAACGATATTCAGAAGTTTCAAGGATGCAGTTCTTACAATAGTGCAGAAAATCGATAATATATATATTTATATAAAAGGCAAGATATTTGTATGATATTTGTGCCACGACTACTATCACCAAGCCCCTCACACTGGAGCATCAGAAGCAGTTACTAGCAACGATATACAGATGAGAAATTGTAGGATTTGAAATATTAAGTAATTCGTCGAGTCTTATTCAATCTGAACAGATTGCAGAAAGCCATAACGCAACTGTCTGGGTTTCAATTCCTGGTAGTGGATGCGCACTGCTGATGAGTCCCAAATATAGGACGAAACGGCCGTCTAGTGCTTTCTGTTAATGTCGAAAAAAACTCGATGAATTACTGATTTAATTATTTCAAATCCTCCTACAATTTCTCGTCTCTCTCTCTCTCTCTCTCTCTCTATATATATATATATATATATATATATATATATATATCTGTATGTATGTGTTCGTGTGTGTATGTGTGTGTGTGTACAGGGTGTCTTAATAACATAACCACTTTTTGAATGACAATAATTACAGTGTATATTGATGTTGGAGACTTTCAAACAAGGTTCATGGTTAAAAATAAGAAATATTAATGCTGAATGATTGACAAAGAAAATTAACGGTTCAACTGAAATGGGTACAGACCAGGTTCAACGATGCTTAATCTCTGTGGTCGTACGAAAACAGGTGTGTCAACGTAATATTGTGGTGATACCGACCGAGCAAAGCGATGGACTGGATGTTTGCACCCTCACGACCAAAAAGCAAATGACCAAAACTAGTCGGTGCGCTGCCGGATCGACGCAGATGTTCCGGTTGGAAACTGAAAATTAATTAAATATGAAATTCCAGTTCGCGAGACGACGCAAAGTTTATTTATCGGCCAATGGGAAGCCCAGAATCAAATACGGATGTGAATTCTCAAATCATCTGATGCTATCCGAAAAGAAGATATAAAAAGCTGATACAGAAAGCATCGCCAGAGAGACAGAAAGACAGACCAGGCAGACTTGAGGAGACGGGAGCAATTAGTAGATCTCTTGACCAAGTCAAGTGGCTTACTATACTCGTCGCCCTTACCTCCCTTTTCCTTCTTCGCTGTCTCAAATCTATTTACTGACCTAAGGAGAGAATACATCAAAGACATTCCTTACTTACAACGCTCCCACATTCCTAAGCATTAATTCTCTTTCCAGCATTTTATTCCCATGAACATTTTAACGTCCGTTGGACCCATATTTAAAGGAGTACTTTAATTCTAAAAACCTTAATTGATATGTGTATATATATAACATGTTATTTCTCAACTCAATTTGCTTTTCTTGATATACAATTTGTTTATGACTTATAGTGGGCTATCTACAACGAGGCCAAATTCCGTTCATCTGCAACAATATACAACTTCAAAAGATCGCCGTTCCCCCTATAATATTTCGGGAAACTAAGTGAAAAACTATAAAAGATTTAGAAAAACTGATTAAAAACAGAACGTATGATACATTCTTTTCACTCTCTTTTACTTAATCTTTTTTACTCTTATGTAGCCCCCTGCACATCAGTGGCGGTACCGCCTTGCTCGGTGTGATACGATTTAAAAAGAAATATCCCTCTCTGTCACGTTCAATGAAACATATATAAAAGAAAGTTTGCTGACGAAATATACAATATTTTTCGAAAGACACAACTAACCAGGCAGAAGATTTTCTATCCTGCTCTTTAAACTATAGCTGATGGGAGAAGAGACGGATTCCATTAATAAGTAGTAATTAATGGGGGGTCATTTTATTACTTAATAACAATAGAAAACAAATCCCCCACTTTATACCCTGTAGAAGCATTTACTTATGTTTCCAACTACTATCTTCAGTCAGTCAGTTAAGTGCCATACGTGATACACGCTTTGGGCGATCATGTCTCAAAAGAGACATGACTGACTGGGCAGAAGATTATCCCACAGCCATTGCTTTCTGCGGTAGAATGGTTGCCAGCCAAAGCTATAGAACCAGTCTGTCTTCTTATTTAATAAACAAGAATTTTAAAAAGAAAGTCAGTCAGTTAAAGTGCCATACGTGATACTCGCTTGGGCTATCATGTCTCGAAAGAGACATGACTGACTGGGCAGAAGATTATCCCGCAGTAGGTTGCACTTGCTTTCTGCGGTAGACTGGTTGCCTACCAAGGCTACAGAACCCAATCTGTCCTGTTATTTAATCCATAACTGGTAGGAATAGACGGATTAATACCTTTACCAAAGTTTATTTGCGCGTAAATGAATGCAGATTGCAAGGAATTCAACTGGAACTAGAACTCGGCTCTCCGATTTCTCGTTCCGAGTCGATATCCACTGCGCCGTAACGCACATAGTTAAAATGCTCTAGCCAAATCTCTCTCATCTTTGTCTTTACGAAAAGAAAAAAAGAGAGAGAGATAGAGAGATTCTCTTGTCTAGTTTCTCATCTTGTCTACGTTGGCAGCTATACCATTGATAGAAATGGTACTCTCGGGAAGCGGTTCTGAATTGTTGGACAAATAGGCCCAATAGTGATTCGAATTAAAGCGTCTAAGCTTACCATTTGTTCTCTGATCAACTTTGTTGATGTTATTACGTTTGTTTGTTGAACGTCAGCCATGTTTGTTTGCATTCTCAATGCAATGTTTGTAATGAACGAATCACTAATTTTTCTATTCCTGTGTGAAATGAAAAGATCACTTGTTCTATCTATCTATCTATCTATCTATCTATCTATCTATCTATCTATCTATGTCAGTCTGTTCCAATCTATCTATCTATCTATCTATCTATCTATCTATCTATCTATCTCAGTCTGTTCATATCTATCTATCTATCTCAGTCTGTTCATATCTATCTATCTATCTATCTATCTATCTATCTATCTATCTATCTATCTATCTATCTATCTAGCCATTGTCTTTCTATCTATCTATCTATCTATCTATCTATCTATCTATCTATCTATTGTCTTTCTACTATCTATCTATCTATCTATCTATCTATCTATCTATCTCAGTCTATTCTATCTATCTATCTATCTATCTATCTATCTATCTATCTATCTATCTATCTATCTATCTAGCCATTGTCTTTCATATCTATCTATCTATCTGTCTATCTGTCTATCTATCTATCTATCTATCTATCTATCTATCTTTCATATCTATCTATCTATCTATCTATCTATCTATCTATCTATCTATCTATCTATCTATCTATGTCAGTCTGTTCCAATCTATCTATCTATCTATCTATCTATCTATCTATCTGTCAATATCTGTCTATCTTACTCTTCGTGTATATCTCTTGACAAATCTATATGCTCACATCTATTGTTTAAGTTCCATTTGAAGGTAATCCCTGTCTCTGAATTTATAAATGAGGCTGAAAATGTCTCTGATAAGCGAACATGTGCACAAACATAATCTTCTTGTTCTTTATTTCATTCCAAATTTTTATGCAAAAATCACCGGAACTATATCATTTATATGATTATGTTTCTACACTGAATTTCGTATATCTGCACATATCATGTCGGGAGAAGCATAAGAGAAAGATGGGAATTAAGAAGATAAAAGAGGGCAATTGACGTTGAACTTAAACTTTTGGGGATTGAAGCTATCAGGGAAGTAATTATACGTAAGGGAGTTCCAAAGCCGGGTGTCCTGGGCATGATAATAAACTGCATCCGGCAGCAAGGCCTCTGACTGAGAGGATGTGGGGAGCATGGAAACACCTCTTAGTTGCTGTTGTTCCCAGTTCCAACCTGACCCGGGGTGGTAGCACCTATTAGGGTCCCAGCTATGAGCAAAAAGTTAACACGATCCACAAGATTAGCAACTACGTCCAACCCTTTTACTGTGAAACCAATAAAATGTAAACGCAAATTCTACTCATCAGCTTCTTTTCTCGCATTTCCCCATGTGGAATTTCCTTCCATTTACTTCCTTCCCCGACAGTTACTATGTCTAATAATTGAAATGTAAAGTCAATAGTCATCTCCTGTATCACTAACCTTCATCCTCTCTCTCATGCTTCTTTCTCCGTCCACTCCACTCTCATCAGTATTCTCATCCGTCTATTATCCACTTCCAGACACCCACTATAACCTGTCATTCTTTCTCATAACTTTCCTCCTATGTAACCCCCTGCAAAGCAGTGGCAGTAAAATGTCTTACTTGGGGCGATATGATAATAAAAAAAAGTTTTGAAAACGCTGTATGATAAGCAGAAACTCTTTATCCTTCTATGAACTTTTGAGCAAAAAGTTTCATTTAAATCTGAAATTATAACTAGTCGTTCATAATCAAAACGATAAATGCGATATATACAACAAGTTAAAATTTACTGTATCTGGTTCCATACGCCTATGGCTTACGGGTTAGCGAATCCGATTGCCACTGAATCGGTCGAGTTTCGATCCCGGCCAGAAGCATGTGGATGTCTCGCCACAATGATACAGTGAAACAGGCTTGTGTTTATATATATATATATATATATATATATATATATATATGCACGCATATAAGAGAAAGTGCAAGAAGCAGTGAATGTGTTGTTTAAAGTGTAGATTTATTATTATTATTATTATTATTATTATTATTATTAATATTGCTTTTTATATAATATATTAAGTGTCCATAATGGTATTTTTGTTGCTACACGTGTTTTAATTCCAAAGTTGACTTTCGTCAGGCGAATAAACTTGTGACTTTGCATATTAAGATCCGTTTTTTTTTTCTTCTGATGTCCGAAACTTCCGTCTATATATAGATAAGTGGTCGTTGAGCAGCTCAGAATGTTAATATACTTGTTTTTTTGTTTTGTTTTTTTTTCACACTCGCTCGTTAATTCTCTTCCGTTTTGGGAATCATTCACCTTTCCTTGGCCAGATTTTTACACTGACTTGCGAAATTTGATTTTGTCTTTATACTTCAAAACTGTTTTCAGCAATTTTGATTCAATTCTACGGGTCATCAAGTTATTTTTGTTGTTTTTGGAATAAGGAATTACTGTTATTTGCTATGGTCCACGAATTTTTTGGGTTTTCTATATATTGCAACTTGTTTTGCATTATTATTACCAAAGATTAGTTTTCTTGTCTTCTATCCGAGTCAAAATTGTGTATATTTATCAAGAGAAAATTTTTAAAAGCAAGCGTGTTTATTATCTTCAGTTAACCAAGATTTTTCAAGGAGTGTGTGATATAATGAAAAAAGAAGAAGCTTGATTTAGTCTGTTGTCTTCCCATATAAGAGCCTTTAAATCTGTGGTACAGAAGTGATGGCCTAAACAGTTTGTTTCAAACTGTTCAAGTAAAAAGGCTGATGTTAATTTCGAAATTGGAATCAGTCTTTTAAGAACTTTTAAAATATATCAACATTTACAACGTTCTATTTTGAGAAAGTTGATATGAATTGTCAACTGACTTACGAAAGTGTTGATATATATATATATATATATATATATATATATATATATAAGTGTGTAATAAATTGAATGTATGTGTGTGTATGTGTATGTATATATGTATTCTTATTCGTTAAATTGTGTGTGTATATATATGTATATATGTGTGTACTTCTATAGGTATGTATATATAATAATTGTAATTCATTTTTTTTTTTTTTTACCTAGTGTTGTCTTTATTTAGTTTAATTTCAAATGACCTAATTTTTTTAAAAATAATTTTATTTTAAATCCTATATCTTTTTATTCCCTTTTATTAATAATTATGCCTTTTTAAGTAAAGGCCTTTTTCTAATACTTCAACGTTTTGGGGAAATTAAGTTTTTGAATTTGTCCAGCGTCTGTAATATTTAAAAAAATTTTTTTCTTTAGTTTCTTTCTTTTTCCCTCCCTTCCTTCTTTTATCTCTCTTACCAACTTTTTTCCGTGTTGCTTTAACTGACGTCGATTTAACACGGCTGTCTGTTAATTTTTAGTTACATTCTCCCCTTTTTTTTTGCGAACCTAGACGATGTCAATTTTTTTCTTTTCTTATTTATTTGATTTTATTCTATCTTTTTCTTTTTCTTTTTCCTTTTCTTTTTCTTTCCCTTTATTTTTATTTTTATTTTATTTTATTATTTATTTTTTAATTTCTTTGCAATCTATTTAAAAAGGAAAAGTAGACTAATTTTTCTCCAGTTTCTGAAAGGTTTTTTTCTGTTGCTGAGGTGATGTGTCGTTCCCCGTGGGGATCTTCATATCGAAATGGCCATTCAACATCTTTGAATTAATCCTTTTTTAATATATATATATATATATATAATTCCTACATACATTGTCTTGGATAATTATGCACCCTTTTTTATTCACATAAAAGTGTTAGATAGAAAAAATATTTTTCATTAAATTTAAGGTTGCTAATATATCACTTATATCCATAATGAAAGACGTCAAACCGCATTTTTTTAATAAATTCTCAACAGAACGAGAGGGTTTGTTTATAATCATTTCACCCCAAGCAAAGCAGAAATGTCACTAGTGTGCAAAGAGCGACAATGAGAGAACAACATAAAAAAGGTGCAAGGGATGTCGAAGAAAAGATAATCGATGGATGGGAATCAAGTAGATTAAAGATGGCAATGGATATTGCATTTAAACTTTTGGAGATTGTAGCTATTGGGATATTGTAAAAACAAAAGTGATGGATGGGAATAAATTACATAAAAATGGTAATTGACATTGCATTTAAATTTTTTGGGATTGTAACTAATTGGGATGTCGAGGAAATGATAGTTCCAAAAACGGGAAATGCCAGGAAGAGAGCGTTAGAGTAGAAGACGAAGTTACATTTAAATACAAGGTGTCCGCAAATTTCGTACTTTAAAAAATGTACAACTTTATTTGAATTTGAGATTGAAATAAATTGTAAAAAGGATGAGAAAGTAAATCGATATTTTTTAAGGCTTTATTAAACTTTCTCCATGTCCTTCAAAATTAGCAATACAAAGAGTATTACGATTTTGCATTTCACAGAAAACATTTGCTGATTTATAGTAATGCCTGAAATCACCTTAGTTATTTTACAAAGTAACCAAAAATGTTCTGTCCATTTTTTGATTGAATGAAGTTGAAATATATACGAAATACGTGTAACAATTTTTTTCAAATTCGGAGAGCCAGAAGTAGAGACATCAGACGTTATAATAAACACGCGCACCGTGCCCGGCCATCAGTTATAAGCCGAACAGCTGTGAGAAGAATGGAAGTGTTTAGAAATCAAAGTGGGCTTATCCGCAGCTACATCAAGTCGACGCATATATCAAGCGTTTGGGTATAGTGCTGTAAATGAACGTACTGCAAAGCCTTGGTTTTGAAAATTCAAGTCGGGAGATTTGTCTCTCCATGATGAGCCTCGCAATGGGCGACCACAGGTCTTGAATGACGGAGTCCTGAAGGCGGCTTTTAAAGAGGACAGTAGTCTAACGTGTGGTGAACTTGCAAGTCAGTTCAACGTTTCCGATGAAGCAGTTAAACCTCACCTGGATCGCCTAGGTAAGACGTACAAACTGAGCAAGTGGGTTCCGTAAACGCTGTTGGAGGTCCACAAGGGACGAGTGGCAGCCTCGTATCGCTGCTTTATCGCCACCGTACCGCATCCTTATTCAAACAAGTGCTTACCAGTGATGAAAAGTGGGTTCTGTACGAAACTCCCAAGCCTTCCTTTCTTCTCAGGATGCTGTCCATCACACCGCAAGACCTACTAGGCACCAACGCAAGATTATGCTTTGTGTCTGGTGGATAGGTCTTCAAGTGGTTCATTATGAACTGCTACCAACGGGCCAAATGGTCACTGGAACCTATACTCGCAGCAATTGATACGTGCGCAACAGGCATTGTGCCAGAAGGAACCACCACTGGTGAATAGCAAATGTGTGCTTTTCCTCCATAACAACACCAGGCCGCATGTCGCACGAGTGGTCAGAGATACCATACAGCAACTTGGGTGGGAGAGTTTGTGACATCTACCTTATTCACTTGACCTTGCACCATCCGGTTGCCACCTCTTCCACTCTCTGGATAATTATCTTCGTGGGAAATCCTTCACCATTGAAGAAGACTTGCGCAAAGCCCTCACGGATTCTTTGCGTCAAAAATCCCCAAGTTCTACCGCAAGGTCATTGAACAGCTGGAGACACGTTGGCAGAAGGTGCTGGATGGCAATGGCGATTAATTCAAAAACTAAATATAAGTTACACATACTGTAAATCGTTTTCTTTTTTTCCTTTAAAAAAAGGAAAACACATTTTTGGCTACCTTGTATCTTTCAAATGTTCTTATGAACTAGGTTTGGTTGCATATACAATTCTTTTCACATGGCTCCATACAAAATCTAATGGAGTCAAATCTAGCGAACGTAGAGGCCAATTACAAGGTCCACCTCTTCCGATCCATCCGTTAGGAAATTCCTGATTTAGAAACTATCACGCAAAGCAAAGTGACAAGGAGTTCCATCTTGTTGAAACACTGTATTATCTTTCACGTTTACAGATTATTTCTATGACAAACACAAATAAAGTCAATTTTTTTAAAAAGTGCACACGGACTTTATGGACACCCTGTCATTAAACGGTAAAATGGTGGGACCTTAATTCTAATCTTGTAGCACAGGTAAATGCATGTCGGCGAGATACAAGGGGAGAAAAAGTTCATCAGAGCAGTTGCCGTGAAAATACTTGTAGAAAAGACAGAAGGAAGCCACATCACAGCGGTGAGAATGTGACTGAAGTGGGGATGCCAGGTTAGGATAGATTATATTGCAGATCATTCTTTGGATTTTATCGAGAGCCTCAAGATGAACAGCAGGAGATATGGCAACAGTATAAATGTGAAAGATGGATTCTGACGAGAACCTCGAGATGAATAGCAAGAGCTCCCGACCAGATATGGCAACAGTATTAAATGCAAGGACGAATGGTAAATTTATAAATGTGCAAAATAGATTCTTACGGGAAAAGCTCCCTGGCTTGGCAAAACATACAAAACTTAATGGCAGTAGATACAATAATGGATTCAATGTATTTCTTCCACTTGAAGTCACTTGAGAGTAGGAGGCCAAGGAGGCGCAGTGTGTTGCTCTCAAGATTACTAGCGTTATCCATTTTCATGGCTGGAAGGAATGTTTCCCAATTGTGGTTAAAAGGTGCAGCTTTTCGTAACATCGACAATTATTGACGACGGAACAGTTAAAATATTTCCAGCCAAAAATGTTACAACTGGACACAGAAATTCTTTTTTGTTTTTGCTTAGACCTTCTTTCAAATTTGTCTAATAAATTCTTATCTAATACTAAAAAACACATTAATTTCATCATCAGTTTCCTTTCGAGAGTCAGTCAGTCAGTTAAGTGCCATACTTGGGCGATCATGTCTCGAAAGAGACATGACTGACTGGGCAGAAAATTATCCCGCAGTAGGTTGCCATTGCTTTCTGCAGTAGACTGGTTGCCGACCAAGGCTATAGAACCCAATCTGTCCTGTTATTCAACCCATAACTGGAAGGAAGAGACGGATTAATACGTTTCCCAAGGGTATTTGCGCGTAAGTGAATGCAATGAATTCAACTGGAATTTGAACTCGGCTCCCCGATTTCTCGTTCTGAGCCGATATCCACTGCACCACAACGCACATATATATATATATATATATATATATATATATATATATATATATATTTGAACAGCAGAATTTGTTGTTATTTGAACTCATTGAAACATCGGGATATAAAGATGGTGAAAATTTGCGCCGTATTTTTCATAAGCATCCATGTTATCAAAATTTAAAAATCCCTGGTGGTTCTGAGCACGCCTTCTCCTGTTACACCATGCAACCCTCGTTCCGCCATCCACCTGATTAGGTCCTTCAAATTTGTTATCCGTTGCTTTCCCCTGTCTCGTTTTCCCTGTATCTGGCCTGTTAGTATCAGGTTCTTCATGACCCCTTCCTCATCGCATGCCCCAGAAACTTCAGCTGTCTCTTACTGATGTTCAGTATTAATTTCCTTTTTATTTCCATCATTTCTAAGACCTCATCATTGCTCACATGCTCGATCCATGATATTCGCAGCATCCTTCTGTAGAACCACATTTCAGTTGCTCCAAGTTTTTTCTTCAGCTTTGATAATATTGTCTAGCATTCACTGCCATATTGAAGGACGGACAGCACGTAGCAATCCAGTTCTCTGTTCCTAGTTTCTAGCGAAATTGTCCTGTTTCTTAATACTTTACTCAACTTCTGGAATGCTTCCTTCGCCATGCCAATTCGCCTTCAGATCTCTGTGTCGCACTTTCCGTCTTCTGTTATAACGCTTCCCACGTATTTAAATTTTTATGTACCTGCTTCATTCTGGTATCCCCGACCTGTATTTGGCATATTGGGCTGTACTTTTTACTGATGACCATGCATTCGGTTTTCCCGCAGTTTATTTCTAGTCCTTTCTTGTTACTCTCTTCTGCTACATTCTGTAAGAGGTTTTGTAGTTTTCTTTCTGTGTCTGCTATCAGCATTTGTATGATCTGCGTACCTTAGGTTGTTTAAATTGTGGCCTCCAATGACAAATCCAAGCATAAATTCTAGGGTCCTCAAAATATTCTAGTTGTACAAGTTGAACAGATTCGGTGAACAGACATATCCTTGTCTTACGCCCCTTTCTATCTTTGTATATCTACTCAATTCATTACCTGTCCGTATGGAAGCGGTTTGCTGCCAGTAAAGATTATTTATTACTCTCAAGTCTTTCGCAAATATCTCCAGGCTGCTGAGCATCTCCATCAGTTCTTTGTGGCGTATTTTGTCAAACGCCTTCGTATAATCAATAAAGCACAGGTATAAGTCCTTCTTCATTCGTATTACCCTTTCAGAGAGCATCGTTATCATAACTATGGCATCCCTTGTTCCTGTGTCTTTAACGAAACCACACTGTTCCTGTCCTATCTCTGGTCTGATTCTGACGACTAACTGCATTGCTTGTAACATTCAGACTGGCAGTTGGACCTAATTTTCTCCATAATTTTTTCTTTCTTTCTCTCCTATCTTCATCTGTTGTAAAACGATAAACTGATAATTTATTCATTTCACCTACAGTTTTGTCTTCCTGGCTTCTGTAATTTGATACAAAACTCCCGAATCATTTCTGGAAACTAGGTGATATCTGAAATAATATATTACGCTTCTTAAACTCAATTCTTTCTTTTAATACCTTTGCCTGCATTCACTTACGCACAAATACCCTTAGGAAAGGTAATCTATTTTTAACAACCAGTTATGGGTTAAATAACAGGACAGATTCGCTAGTAACCAGTCTATCGCAGAAAGTAATGGTAACCTATTGCAGGATAATCTTCTACCCGGTCATTTATGTCTTTTTCGAGACATGATCGCCCATTTGTGTATTATGTATGACACTTCAAACCAAATCAATTAAACTTTTAACCCTATATTTTAAGAAGCACCATGCGTAAAAATTAACAACAAAAATTTTAGATTGTTTTAATAAATCTATGTGACTATTTGTTATGTGCCGTGTCCCTTTAGGACGTTGGAGATCATGGACTTACCTCTTTCTTTTGTCGTTCTCAACATTTCTCCTAAACCCCGTTCCGCTGTCCACTTCTCCAAACCCATCAGTATATCTCACGCGGATTTCTCTTGAAAGACAGTGTATTTAACGACTAACTGCATTGCTTGTAACATCGTAGCTGGCATTTGGAACGGATTTTCCCCATCTCTCTCTCTCTCTCTTTCTCTCTCTCTCTCTCAAAATGATGAACTGATATTTTATTAATTTCACACACAGCTTTTTCCTCCTGCCTTCTGTAATTTGTTTAGCGATACAAAACCTCCGAAGCATTTCTGGAAACTAGATAATATCTGAAATAGTAGATTAAGATACTTAAGCTCAATGATTTCTTTTAATACTTCTCCCTGCATTCACTTACACGCAAATACCTTGGGAAAGGTAATAATCTATTTCTTCCTTCCAGTTATGGGTTAAATAACAGGACAGATTGTGTTCTAAAGATTTGGCTGGTAACTTCCTCTACTGAAATTTCCGTCTATTTACTTCCTGTAATGAAAGTAATACGCGTAGAAAAAATCGCGTATTACTTCCATTACAGGAAGTAAATAGGCCGAAAATATGCCGAAATTTGTTGCCTACGCCGAAAGTCATTCAGCAGTTAATTACATGACTGTGTTAGACTTACGGAAGACAAAATGAGCGAGATGTAGTTTGATTTTTTTCTGGACGTTCAGATCAATAAAGGTAGGTTTCTTCAATAACTAATTGTTGATTTGAGTTCAGCATATACATTTACACAGAAATAATGCTTTTTTGGATAAATTTGAAGGGGGAAAGCCTTCGGGATCTAAAAGGAATATTTGCTTTTTTTTTAATAAACTTTTAACAAAAAATGTTGTGTCACTGACTTTTTCACGCTACTTTTTATAAACTTTAGCAAACCTTTGAAAAATGATGACGCAGCAGGATTAATTTCGTTCACATTCACAGCGTTTATACAATACGAAAAATAAATATTGAATTGAATATTTAGAATTTAATTATAATTATATTTCAATAAATTATGTAAAAATATTCATTCATTTTGTTTATAGGTTTAATGACCTCTCAATCCTTATGGGATCATTTAAGGTCATAACCAAAGATTTTGGGTAAGGTTATTTTACGACATTTTTCTTTTCAAGTATCAAGATTCATTGGGATTTGTTTTTTAAAAGTAGAGCCCCCAAATCCTACCCTTGTAATTTACCCATAACTTGAGGGAGGGGACGGATTAATACCTTTCCCAAGGGTACCAGTGCTTAAGTGAATGCAGGGTATTCAACTGGAATTCCAACTTGGCTCACCGATTTTTCTTTCTGAGCCGATATCCACTGCACCACAACGCACATCCGTCACTATACGCTTACAGCACCTGGTATTCCCAAGCGGTCACCCATCTGATACTGACCAGGCTCAACTTCGGTGATCAAGCGAGAACCGGTGTATTTAACGTGATATGAGTAAGCCCCATTCGTTTATATATACAATAATATCACATTTGCTTTTCTTTTTATATTTAATGCTAGATTTTTTAAACTACAACAAGATAGTGTTTAAAATTAGAACACAAATGACTGATAATAAATTAAATTTTATCAATGAATAATTCTTATGAATAGCAATATCAAAGAAAATTATTAAAATACCTTTGTAGCCATTAGGAAATAATGGCATTTTATTATCATTTTAAATAAATAAATTTCTCGGTACAAACACAAGGTGTAAAAAATCTCGGAAATTATAAACTGGAAATAGCGAAGAACGTTTTTTTTGTAAGAACCTTAATTTAAATAAAAAAAATCTTAAATAATCTTAAGGAAGAATAATATTTAATAAACTTTAATTTAAAAATATTAAATAAGAAGCTTAATTTATTTACTAATTCCATATAATCAACTGTCATTATTTTCCTCCGGGATCTGAGCCTGATAAATGATATCAAGCCCCAACCTTTTTCATTTAATACAGAAATTTCAACTGTTTGTGATTCAAAAATTCGCAACGAGAAGCAATTTCGCCAATGGAAATATGTGTTTGTTGAATGGGATTTAATAGGCTTAATTTGGTGAAGTTCAGAAAATGATACAGAGTTTTTTCTAAATCAAATTAACTCCAATAGAACCAGGCTTGATTATCTCAATAAAATAAAACTAATTTTGTTGCTGAGATCCTTGGGGTCGGGAAGGCAATAATACAGTTTTATATTATCATCCCCTGCTAGAGTTTTATTCTGAAAAAGTCTTTCTGAAAGGCGAATCTGAAGAAGGCTAAAATAGTCAGGCGAAGCATTTTGAAAATTAGAAAAGAGTTCGAATTTCAATCGGGTTTGTTATATTTAATCACTAACAAACACCATTGCGAAAGGTATTTATCCATTTTTCTATCCCCAGCTATGGGTTGATGTAGAGAAATAAAGTGAAAACAGCAACCATCGAGTAAATTGTGGTTCTCCCGGCTGGTGTTCCAAACTAGAGGCGTTCCTTTTTGAGTTCTGTCTCAAAATCGCACTGACAGACTTTTCTAGCCGCCAACTGTGAACGTTACTCCAAGAAAAAAAACGCACACTGAGAAAAATTCGTTGCTTTTATATTTGTCCATATACCCATAATCCTTTGCGTCTTCATGCGATCCCATAATGCATTTCATTTTTATTGTATAAAAATGCAATGCAAGTCCCCCTTATTATTTTACGTTATCTGGCCGAGGACGGATTACGTCAGAGCGGTAAGTGCTTTTACTTTCTCCTTCATTTTAACTGCAGTAGCTTTACATGCTAAGCAAATACGGGCCCCTTTTTGGCGGGCCAAGGCAAGTCACAAACAGTTGTACTCGTCCCAGGTTCTATCTCATGTCTGCCACAGTTGAATAGCAGGAGAGAATGTGTCCCGCAGTTATGACAGGCAATCATTCTACCGTAGAGCAACCGTAGACAAGGTCTTCTGCCTAGTCGGTTATGACTGAAGGAAATATGATGACATAATCGTTTATCACATATAACATAAATTGACTGACACAGCTAAGGCGTCGTTGAACAATCAGATCACTATAACTGATCTAGTGATTTTAACTGTTGATTGGGTGATAACCGACTTAACAATTTATACTGAGTGTCAGGAAATACCGAACTGTTATGTGATATTTGTCCTCGTATATGTTATCGAATGCTGGACGATCTCTTCAAAGATTAAGAAGAGAGTTGAAGCAACAGAAATATTGTTCTACAGTAGAATGATTTTTTTTTTAATCATCTCACCCCAAGCAAGGCATTCCACTGCCACTATTGCGCATGGGGCTACATAGGGGAAGGTAAAGAGAAGGAGTGGTTAGACATAGATTTTCCCGCAAAAGGTTGCCACTACTTTCTGCGGTAGACTGGTTACCAGCCATGCTTTAGAACCCAATCTGTTCTGTTATTTAACCCATAACTGGAGGGAAGACATAGATTGTTACCTTTCCCAAGGTATTTGCCCGTAAGTGAATGCAGGGAGAAGTATTAAAGAAAAAATTGAGCTTAAGTATCTTAATCTACTATTTCAGATAATACCTAGTCCCCAGAAATGCTTCGGAAGTTTTGGAGTACCGAGAGTTTGGAAGATCTTATTGGAAACAAAGCAAATAATGCTAGATTACTATGTGATATCGGATCGGAATAAGATAATTTGAGAGCCGAGTTCGAATTCTAGTAGAATTTGTAGCTTTCACTTATTTACAAATACTCTGGAGAAAGGTATGAATCCATCAATTCTCCTTCAGGCGTCATTGAACAAAAGGATCACTATAACTGATCTAGTGATTTTCACTGTCCATTGGGTGATGACCATCTTAACAGTTTATACTGAGTGACAGGAAACACTTAACTGTTATGTGATATCTGTTTTCGTATATGGCGTCGAATACTGGACGTTCTCCTCAAAGATGAAGGAGAGACTCGAAGCAACAAAAATATTCTTCTACAGTAGAATGGTTAGGATAACATGATTCGAACATGCAAGCGAAAAGTAAACTTATACTTGGCATTAGAATGAGACAACTGAGGGTTCTGGGACATTTAATGAGGAAGGAGTGCTTGGAGAATATGAAACTCAAAAAACGGGTAGAAGAGAAAAGAGACATGGGGAAGTAACGTGAGACATACTTTTTAGGCTTGAGCGGAACGGTGTTTGAGAGAAATATCAAAAGGAGAAATGTTAAACGACGACAAAGGAGATGGGCAAATGTAAGTCCATGATATCCAACGTCCTGAAGGGACACGACACACAAAGAAGAAAATACTCATATATTTATTAAAACAATCTAAAATTTCTGTTCTTAATTTTTTTTCATGAAGGAAACACGACATAAGCGTTTATCATATATGACCCTTAATTGACTGACATGTCAGGCGTCATTGAACAATCGGATCACTATAACTGATCTGGTGATTTTAACTGTTCATTGGGTGATAACCGACTTAGCAGTTTTATAGTGGGTGAGTGGAAATTTTGTTTGGCTATATATGCCAAGTACAGATTGGAGAAATTAAAATAGAACAACTAAAAATGTTTAAATACCTGGGAAACGTTCTGACAGAGAAGGGAAAGTGCGACACTGAGATATGAAGACGCATTGGCGTGGCCAAGGACGAATTTCAGAAGCTAGCCAAACTACCGAGAGACGGGAAGATATTATTAGAAACAAAGCAAAAAGTGCTAGATTGCTTTGTGATATCAAATCGAAATGAGACGATCGGAGAGCAGAGTTTGAATTCTGGTTAAATTTCTTGCCTTCACTTATTTGCAAATACTCTGGAGAAACGTTTAATCCACCAATTCTCCCTCTATCTATGAGTTGAATAGCAGGACACATTGGTTTCTATAGCCTTGAATAGCAATAGAAAAAAATGGCAACCTGCTCCCGAAGTCAGTCATAGATCGATGATCGCCTAAGCGTGTATCACGTACGGGAAATCACTGACTCATTTGGAGGTGACCACATATTGTCAGAAGCTCAGGAAAATCTTATGAAAAGACGTGATCCAAAATCTCTGTAAAAGTGTGAGAATAGATTTTACAGTCGATCTATATTTTGAAACAATATAATGGTTTGGGGTACTTGCCGACTCATGTGATTTCTGTTAAGAGTTTTTGTTTCAGATAAATAAAATCATGGATTATTCAGTGAATAACTTAACTCAGTGAATTCCTGTACTATCGGCATGTTCTCACTATTTTACCGTTATTATGGCTAGATGCAACCGTAAGTTCTATGCAAACAGTTTCTTCTCTCCTCAATTTTACTTAAAGAAATCTCTCATGGCGGCTTGCTGTTTTGACATCTACGATCTACAGAAGTCTAAATGAAACGTCAACGTTGATTCCTGGTCTTTTATTGTCTAGATTTATATATTTTTATTTTTCTGATATCTTTTCACAATTAGTAAGTCACTGGCTCTTAGTAGATTTGTTACCTTGCTTTGGTTGAAGTGATTAAAAAACAATTATTTCTATGCAAATCTACCATTCGTCTTTGCATTGAATTCTGTTATTATATCTGGTCTGGTGCTTTTGCTGATTTTTGCAGAAATCTTGACTAAATCCAAAGAAGGATCTGTAATGGAATTGGTTTGTTTGTTTAACAACATATCAAATTCGTATCGGTCATTTTAATGCAGAAATTTTATTTTCTTGTGAGCTTTGATAATTAAAAAATATGTAGAGCTCGTAATTTTAATTTTAATATAAAATGTATTATTTCCAAAAAATTTTCAATGTATTTTTATAGTATTTACATTATTCGGACAATTGTCTTCATCTTTGTTACAATTTGTACAAAGTTTCGGCCGTTGTACGCTCCGGCCTGCTTCAGGTGCCAAGAATTTCGAACCGAACCCTTTATTACAATCACTGGGGTATATGAACACCGTTCTTTGCCTAGTGCCTCTTCGACGCACAATTTTTCATCAGTTTTTCTCGTTTTGGTATTTTTAACTTTTTGACTTTTTTGTCTACTTTAACTCACCTTTGTTAAAATGTAAAATAAAATATTTTTTTTTTAATGTGTTTTGATGCTTTACTCCTGTCTTTACGGTTAATTTTTAATTATTGATGATGATGATGGTGTTGATGATGATGATGATGATACAGTATTTACATTCTTCTTCTTCTATGTGCCCTGTCCCTTCAGGACGTAGGCGATCATGACCTTCCACATCTCGCTATCCCTGGTGGCTCTTAGCAGGCTTTCTCCTGTTGCACCATGCAACCCTGGGTCCGCCATCCACCTGAACAGGTCCTTCAAATAAGCTATCCACTGCTTCCCCCTGTTACTTTTTCCCTCTATCTGGCCTGTTAGTATGAGGTTCTCCAATCTCTCCTTCCTCATTGCATGACCACGCCTTCTCCTGTTACACCATGCGATCCTCGTTCCGTCATCCACCTGATTAGGTCCTTCAAATATGTTATCCGTTGTTTTCCCCTATCTCTTTCTCCCTCTATCTGGCCTGTTAGTATCAGGTTCTCCAGGCCCTCCTTCCTCATTGCGTGTCCCAGATACTTCAGCTGTCTCTTCCTGATGATCAGTATTTATTTCCTTTTGTTTCCATCCTTTCGTCATTGCTCACATGCTCGATCCATGATATCCGCAGCATCCTTCTGTAGAACCACATTTCAGCTGCTTCAAGTTTTTCCATCATCTTAGAAGATATTGTCCAACATTCACTGCCATATTGAAGAACCCATATCACATAGCAATTCAGTACTCTCTTCTTTGTTCCTAGTGAAATTGTCCTGTTTCTTGATACTTTGCTCAGCTTCTGGAATGCTTCTTTCGCCATGCCAATTCGCATTCGGATCTCAGTGTCGCATTTTCCGTCTTCTGTTAGAACACTTCCTAGATATTTAAGTTTTGTACCTGCTTGATTTTAGAATCCCTCACCTGTAATTGGCATTTTGAGCTACCCTTTTTGCTGATGACCCTGCATTCGTTTTACTTGCATCTTGTTTGTAGTTCTTTCTTGTCACTCTCTTCATCTACCTTCTGTAGGAGGTCTTGTAGTTTTTTATTCTGTATCTTTATCAGACTGTATCATCTACATACCTTGTATGGTTTAAATTTTGGCATCCGATGACGAATCCTGGCATAACTTCTAAGGTTCTCAGAATAGTTTCGCTGTATAAGTTGAATAGATCCGGTGAAAAGACAGATCCTTGTCTTACGCCTCTTTCAATCTTAGTATAATTGCTGAATTCGTTACCTGTCCGTATGCAGGCAGTTTACTGCCAGTAGAGATTCTTGATTACTCTTAGTTCTTTCCCAAATAGGTCGAGGCTGCTGAGCATCTCCATCAATTCCTTGTGGCGTATTTTGTCAAACGTCTTCGCATAATCAATAAAGCACAGGTATAAGTCCTTCTTCATTTGTATAGCCCTTTCAGAGAGCATCCTAATCATAAATATGACGTTTCTTGTTCCAGTGTCTTTGATGAAACTGCAGTGTTCTCGTCCTATTTCTGGCCTGATTCAGCTTCTCTCTCTATTCATCAGTATTCAGACGATCAGTTTTGTTACATGGATCATGATGGTTCTGTGGAATGCGCACTCGTTTGCTCCTGGCTTCTTAAGCAGCATTATCACAATAGACTAGCTGAGGTCATCTGGTATTACACCACTATTATTATTCAGACTATTGTTCTCATTTTTCTTTCCATTTGTATGACATTTTGGACGTTGTACGTTCCGGCCTTCTTCAAGTACCAGGAATTTCGAACCGAACCCTTGATTAAAATTACTGGGGTATATCATCCCCAGTAAAGACTCGGTTGGAAGTTATCTCCCTCTAACCCTGCAAGTAACTTGTTCACCACTGCTCTAGCTTGGACTCACAAATCTGAGCGTCAAGTCAGGATCTAACTAACGTTTATATTCATTGGGCCATGGGTCCTTAATGACAAGAACAATTTAACTTTTGAGACTTATAAACCTAATGTCCAGTAAAACTTTTTTTTATTAGAATTCATATTAGAATTTTTGATGTTAATGGTTTTCTCTAGTAATCCAATCGAGGCTTTCGGCAAGGAACGTGGATGATATACCCCAGTGATTGTAATAAAAAATTCGGTTCGAAATTCCGAACACCTGAAAAAGTCCGGAGCGTACAACGGCCGAAACGTCGTACGAATGCCAAGAATGATGAGGACAACAGTCCGAATAATGTAAATACTGTAAATACTACCTCATCTCAGAAAAATAGACAAATAGAATGATCTATTATTAAACGTCGTACAAATGGTAACAAGATGAGGACAATAGTCCGAATAATGTAAATACTGTAAATACTACCTCATCTCAGAAATATAGACAAATAGAATGATCTATTATTAAACGTCGTGCAAATGGCAACAAAGATGAGGACAATAGTCCGAATAATGTAAATACTGTAAATACTACCTCATCTCAGAAATATAGACAAATAGAATAATCTATTATTAAACGTCGGACAAATGGTAACAAAGATGAGGACAATAGTCCGAATAATGTAAATACTACCTCATCTCAGAAAAATAGACAAATAGAATGATCTATTATTAAACGTCGTGCAAATGGCAACAAAGATGAGGACAATAGTCCGAATAATGTAAATACTGTAAATACTACCTTATCTCAGAAATATAGCCAAATAGAATGATCTATTATTAAACGTCGGACAAATGGTAACAAAGATGAGGACAATAGTCCGAATAATGTAAATACTACCTCATCTCAGAAAAATAGACAAATAGAATGATCTATTATTAAACGTCGTACAAATGGCAACCAAGATGAGGACAATAGTCCGAATAATGTAAATACTCTAAATACTACCTCATCTCAGAAATATAGACAAATAGAATGATCTATTATTAAACGTCGTACAAATGGTAGCAAAGATGAGGACAATTATCCAAATAATGTAAATTATTAAACTCTATTTTTTAACAGCTGACTTAGTAATGGATTCAGTATTGTAATTCCTCTTTGTGTCATCTGTGAACGTTAAATCGAGACCTACTGAAAAAGATATTCTATTATTGTTAGTGTCGATCTCTTACGTTCATGGAAATCCAAATCTTTTTTAAGTGTACAGACTTTGAAGAGGTAAGATAATAGCAAGAATATTTAATCGAAACTGACTTATTTTTTCTGTGAGTTAAAAGAAGTTATATTTAAGAATTAATTTTTCTTAGATAAAAATCTCTTACATGACAATTACATAAGATAGAATAATTTTTGCATAAATCTTATAGACTTGGGAAAGTTAATTTATTTATAATTCATGTTCAATCATCTGTTTTACTTCTGCTATCTTGCTCTTTCTCTCTCTCTCTCTCTCTCTCTCCCCTCTCTCTCTCTCTCTCTCACAGACCTAGGAAAATAAAAATAAAAATTTTGGCTTAGAATTTTGAATTATGATTTGATGTATAAATTTGCTGGTGACATTAGTCACGTGTTGTTTTGTTTGTATTAAACTTCTCCTCCCACTATATCCCGGCAAATGGAAACGGAAATACTTCTTATAGTGGGCTATCCTATGTTGCCTCCCCCTCCGCCTGGCCTTGACTGAACTTTCATTCCGTAGTAATACGACATGAAACAAGTCGAATAGGGCCTTCCGTCTGATGAAGTCGGTGATTGTTGGCAACAACAATTATTGACTGAAATAAATTTATTACGGAAATATGACCGGTGTTTAAAGTTTTTCTTAAAAGAAAACAGAAAATATATATATATATATATATATTCTAAACAGATACTGTTAAATATAAGACACAATGTATGTTTACCATATTTAATCATGTGCCGTTCTAAACATCGTATTGAGGCTTTAATTCCAGTTGAAAATAAAGACAAAAATTCTCCAAAATTTTATTAATTTTTTATTAATTTGGTTCTAAACTTTCGGCTCACACGAGCCATCTTCAGAGAGGTTACAAGGACGTTAACACAAAACATCCACCATCAGCGACGATTTTATCTTGTGTTGACATAAACCTCTGCTAAGCAACGGCAATAGTTACCAAAAATAACAAAAGCAGTTCGCAAATTTGCAATGCGGTTCTATGACGTCACACCGCGTGATAGCGCGAAATGACAACCATGTATTTAAATGCAATGTAATGTGTTATGACCAGATTTAAACGTGATATGTTTAGAATATATTTGATGCCTCGGTACACTATCTATCTATCTATCTATCTATCTATCTATCTATCTATCTATCTATCTATCTATCTATAAGTATATTAGGTGTTGGTTGGACTAGCACAATCAAAAACAAAATGAACTGAATATACAGAGCTAACATGTCAAAAGCAGAACACACACCACTAATTTTTACCTAGGTTTCGACCACTCCGGTCTCTACAGGAAAACTATTTTGACTGAAAGGAGCGACGTGGTCGAAACCTAGGTAGCAAGTTAGTAGTGTGTGCTCCTGGTAGCAAGTTAGTAGTGTGTGTTCCTTGACATATATATATATATATATATATTGAAGGAAATGAAAAATAAATTCCGACAATGTGAGACAAAAAAAATAAAATATTTGAGGAAGAACAAAATATGGATTTATTTTGTGGTAGTCAACATTATAATGTTTCTGTTGGTATAATCTTCATCAGTGCTTATGTTTACTATTGGGAAATTTTTGTTGTTTCGGCCTGTGAATAAATTTATAAATGAGATAAAAAAGTTAAAATATTTTAAGGCCGTTAGAATTTCAAATTCACCGTCACTATATTTTAACTCCTTTAATATCGATCCTACCTTAAATTATAATATATCTAAATTGAAATAACACACAAACATCAAGAAAACGTAAATAATTGAAGAAATATTCAAAAAAACTGTCAGCGAACTATTTAAATTTCATCTCGACGACTTTTTAAATGTCAAACTGTTAAAAATAGTTCGTGAATGACGTCATAGTTTTCTGAAATTCTTTCTAACGGCCTTATTTTTCTTGGCTCAGTCTACATATTTGTCAACTGTTGTAATGATATATGTATCATTAAACTGACAATGTAGAACGATATATATATATATATATATATATATATATATATATATATATAGATAGATAGATAGATAGATAGATAGGAATAAAATGAGATTAGATAGATAGATAGATAGATAGATACAGAATGAGAGAGATAGATAGATAGAAATAGAATAATATAGATAGATAGATAGATAGATAGATAGATAGATAGATAGATAGATAGATAGAATGGGACAGAAAGATAGAAACAGAATGATATAGATAGATAGAAATAGAATAAGATAGATCGATAGATAGATAGATAGATAGATAGATAGATAGATAGATAGAAATAGAATGAGACAGAAAGATAGAAACAGAGTGAGATAGAAAGATAGAAACAGAATTAGATAGATAGATAGATAGATAGAGAGAGAGAGAGAGAGAGAGAGTTTATAAAGGAAAACTCAACACGTCATATTAGTTATAAACTATAGCTAATTTCAATGAGTTCAATTAACTCATATCATCAGACCTTTTAAAATATTTCCTTCATCTGGTACAAAATGTCTGCTAAGTAGTGAGCTAATTAAACTCATTGAACTGAGCTATAGTTTATAACTGATATGACGTGTTGAGTTTTCCTTTATAAACTTCATATTGCTCTGGTTAACACCCATCGAGCTCTCTATACGGATTTACCAATTAATATTTTATATTAAGGTAATTTTTTTGGATTATCCTCACCGCTTACGGACTGACACCTATATATATATATATATATATATATATATAATACTCAGACTATCCAAAATCACCGCAAAATCTGAAGTTGAACACCGTGCTAAAATTGTCAAAAAACTTAATTCACTATACAATGGCACGATCACTCTTCCAAAAAAATTAGATAAATTCATAAATCTTTCCAACCACGAACTAACTAAGCACCAAAAAGAATTACTCAACCTTGGACCTAACTGCCATATATACCGTAAGTATAACCAGCTTACTAAAAAAAATGAAATAGAAACGCTCTATCAAAGCATCACTAAACTACAAGATGAAAAACTTATAACCGTTAAACCCGAACTGAAAGATCTACTTAAGGCTGAGGCAATCAAAGATCGCCATGATAAAAGCAGAAGCTCCTCAAAAATTCTATCGAAACAACTAAAAAGTGCCGCGCACGAACTACGCAATCACCCTCACATAATTGTAAAAAAAGCTGACAAGGCTAACATCTTTGTTGTACTTAACAAATCAGATTACAACACAAAACTCAACCACATACTTCATGACCACACAAAATTTTAAAAAATTAACAAAAACCCGACACACCAACTAAAGTCTAAACTTAATAAACTCATTAGTGCCAACAACGCTGATCAGAATTCCTTAAAACTCCCTAAAATTATTGGTGACTATAAACCTGGTTACATATACGGAACCATAAAAACTCGTAAACCTAACTATCCTCTCCGCCCTATCATATCCCAAATTCCTACTCCTGTATACCAGTTAACTAAACATATTAACCAGCTTATCACACCCTACCTTCCGAGTAAATACAGCATAAAGTCAACCCTAGAGGCAATCCAAATCCTCAAGAGTGAAAAACCTAATAATGAAATCATAGCTTCACTTGATGTGGAAAACCTTTTTACTAATGTACACGTCAGTGAAACTATTGATATAATTATAAGAAATGTTTACAGTAATCTTTCATTACCCCCACTCAAAATTAATCCCAACATCCTAAGAAAAATTCTACTAGCTTGTACTACTGAAGTGCCTTTTGTTGATCCAAACAACACCATATATATACAACGTGACGGAGTCTCCATGGGTTCAGTGCTTGGTCCGACTTTTAGTAATTTCTACATATCTAACCTTGAAAATACTACCTTTGCAAAATTTACAAAACCATCAATATATCTACGATATGTTGATGATATCCTACTATTAATTAAAAATACTGATGAAATCTTGCAACTTCAAAAACAGTTTCAAAATAACTCAGTTTTAAAATTTACTTATGAACTTAGCAAAGATAACAACATTCCTTTTCTTGATATATTAATTAATACTGACAACAATAAATTTACTATCTCACCGTATCAAAAGCCCACTAATAAAAATCCCTCCACACTCAATTATATTAGTGAATGCCCCCACTATTACAAAATAGCCATTATAAAAAATCTATTATATCGTGCAAAAGTCAATTCATCTACAAATCAGATCTTCCACAGTGAACTAAAAAACATAAAACAGACACTCATCAATAATAATTTTCCCAACTACATAGTTGATGAACAAATACGTTATTTTCTTAAAAAGCTTAACATAGAAAAAACAACACGTGATACTAACCTAACCAATCCTAAACATATCACTCTCTTATACCGTAGCCAGATGCACTCCAACTACCAACTAGATGAAAACATCCTAAAAAAACTCATAAATACTAATATTTCTCCGACAGACTCTAACAAAAGAATTAAGTTTATTATATATTACACTAAATCCACTACATCTAATTCATTCGTCCGCAACGACTCTTCATTTGTCCATTTAGAGAATGTATCTCTAACAACCTCAATAATATCTACATCGGCCACACCACAAATTCGCTCTCACGGCGTCTGACGTTGCACTTAAATAAAAATTCAAATATATTCCGTCATTTAAAACAACACGGTTATCAACGCACACTTCTGATAAAAACGCTCGTTGATAACACGTACATACTTAAACAAGAAAATAATAAGCAGAAACTAAAAATCCTCGAAGCACTCTACATTAAACAATTTAAACCTGGTTTGAATACAATCAATTTCGATATTTCCAATAACGTACTCAAATGTCTGTAATCAGACCAGGGACCATAACACCACTATTTTGTCACTGTCTTCGGCCATCCGCCACAGTAGGGATGGACTTATATTTTCAATTCAATTCTCTTTATTGTTAATAGCTTAAGTGTTCTATGTTTACTGTGTGTTAATATTTATTCTTTGATAATGGCTTATGTGAGCCGAAAGCTTAGACCCGATAAAAAATTCAACAAATACTGTGATTTCTTGTTGTCTTTCAACGACATCACCATCAAGTATATCAGACGGTATGAACGCATCCTACACAAAATTAATAGACAAAACTTGTCTATATTATTCAATGAAACCTGCATTAATATATATATATATATATATATATATAATTAAAATGACAATATATATATATATATATATTGATACTAATCGTGCTACCTTGTCAATTTAATGATATATATATCATTACAACGGTGGACAAGAAAAAGTAATTACAAATTATGATATACCCAAATAAAGACGAACTGCTAAATGAAAGAACGGAAATTATGACTAAATGCATCCACACTAAGAAATACTTCTTAGGTTCATACAAACATGGATGAAAACGTCATAATTCGTTTAAATTTAAACAATGTGCATTCATAAATTCTTTGCCACGAATTCTTATATATGGATTTACTTGAGATTAGCAACTAGGTCAGATCCTTTTACTGTAAAACCGACAAAATGTAAACGTAAATTCTAATCCTCAGGTTCTTGCACTTCCCGCCTCTGGGATTCCCTTCCTTTTACTTGCTTCCCCGACAGCTACAATCACCAAGAATTTAAATGCAAAGTCAATAGTCATCTCCTATATCACTAACCTGCATCCTCTTTCTCATGGAATTCCCTTCCGTTTATTTCCTTCGCCGACAGCTACAATCTCCAAGAATTTCAATGTAAAGTCAATAATCATCTCCTATCTCACTAACCTGCATCCTCTTTCTCATGGAATCCCTTCCGTTTACTTCCTTCCCCGACAGCTACAATCTCCAACAATTTAAATGTAAAGTCAATAGTCATCTCCTATCTCATTAACCTGCATCCTCTTTCTCATGGAATTCCCTTCCGTTTACTTCCTTTCCTGACAGCTACAATCTCCAAGAATTTAAATGTAAAGTCAATAGTCATCTCCTATCTCACTAACCTGCATCCTCTTTCTCATGGAATTCCCTTCCGTTTACTTCCTTTCCTGACAGCTACAATCACAAAGAATTTAAATGTAAAGTCAATAGTCATCTCCTATCTCACTAACCTGCATCCTCTTTCTCATGGAATTCCCTTCCGTTTACTTCCTTTCCTGACAGCTACAATCTCCAAGAATTTAAATGTAAAGTCAATAGTCATCTCCTATCTCACTAACCTGCATCCTCTTTCTCATGGAATTCCCTTCCGTTTACTTCCTTTCCTGACAGCTACAATCACAAAGAATTTAAATGTAAAGTCAATAGTCATCTCCTATCTCACTAACCTGCATCCTCTTTCTCATGGAATTCCCTTCCGTTCACTTCCTTTACTGACAGCTATAATCTCCAAGAATTTAAATGTAAAGTCAATAGTTATCTCCTATCTCACTAACCTGCATCCTCTTTCTCATGGAATTCCCTTCCGTTTACTTCCTTCCCCGACAGCTACAATCACCAAGAATTTAAATGTAAAGTCAATAGTCATCTCCTATCTCACTAACCTGCATCCTCTTTCTCATGGAATTCCCTTCCGTTTATTTCCTTCCCCGACAGCTACAATCTCCAAGAATTTCAAGGTAAAGTCAATAATCATCTCCTATCTCACTAACCTGCATCCTCTTTCTCATGGAATTCCCTTCCGTTTACTTCCTTCCCCGACAGCTACAATCTCCAACAATTTAAATGTAAAGTCAATAGTCATCTCCTATCTCATTAACCTGCATCCTCTTTCTCATGGAATTCCTTTCCGTTTACTTCCTTTCCTGACAGCTACAATCTCCAAGAATTTAAATGTAAAGTCAATAGTCATCTCCTATCTCACTAACCTGCATCCTCTTTCTCATGGAATTCCCTTCCGTTTACTTCCTTTCCTGACAGCTACAATCACAAAGAATTTAAATGTAAAGTCAATAGTCATCTCCTATCTCACTAACCTGCATCCTCTTTCTCATGGAATTCCCTTCCGTTTACTTCCTTTCCTGACAGCTACAATCTCCAAGAATTTAAATGTAAAGTCAATAGTCATCTCCTATCTCACTAACCTGCATCCTCTTTCTCATGGAATTCCCTTCCATTTACTTCCTTTCCTGACAGCTACAATCACAAAGAATTTAAATGTAAAGTCAATAGTCATCTCCTATCTCACTAACCTGCATCCTCTTTCTCATGGAATTCCCTTCCGTTCACTTCCTTTACTGACAGCTACAATCTCCAAGAATTTAAATGTAAAATCAATAGTCATCTCCTATCTCACTAACCTGCATCCTCTTTCTCATGGAATTCCCTTCCGTTTACTTCCTTCCCCGACAGCTACTATCACCAAGAATTTAAATGTAAAGTCAATAGTTATCTCCTATCTCACTAACCTGCATCCTCTTTCTCATGGAATTCCCTTCCATTTACTTCCTTCCCCGACAGCTACAATCACCAAGAATTTAAATGCAAAGTCAATAGTCATCTCCTATCTCACTAACCTGCATCCTCTTTCTCATGGAATTCCCTTCCGTTTATTTCCTTCCCCGACAGCTACAATCTCCAAGAATTTCAATGTAAAGTCAATAATCATCTCCTATCTCACTAACCTGCATCCTCTTTCTCATGGAATTCCTTCCGTTTACTTCCTTCCCCGACGCTACAATCACCAAGAATTCAAATGTAAAGTCAATAGTCATCTCCTATCTCACTAACCTGCATCCTCTTTCTCATGGAATTCCCTTCCGTTTACTTCCTTTCCTGACAGCTACAATCTCCAAGAATTCAAATGTAAAGTCAATAGTCATCTCCCATCTCACTTACCTGCAATATCTTTTTCATGGAATTCCCTTCCGTTTACTTCCTTCCCCGACAGCCCAAATCTCCAATAATTCAAATGTAAAGTCAATAGTCATCTCCCATCTCACTAACCTGCAATATCTTTTTCATGGAATTCCCTTCCGTTTACTTCCTTCCCCGACAGCCCAAATCTCCAAGAATTCAAATGTAAAGTCAATAGTCATCTCCCATCTCACTAACCTGCAATATCTTTTTCATGGAATTCCCTTCCGTTTACTTCCTTCCTCGACAGCTATCATCTCCAAGAATTCAAATGTAAAGTCAATAGTCATCTCCCATCTCACTAACCTGCAATATCTTTTTCATGGAATTCCCGTCCGTTTACTTCCTTCCCCGACAGCCCAAATCTCCAAGAATTCAAATGTAAAGTCAATAGTCATCTCCCATCTCACTTACCTGCAATATCTTTTTCATGGAATTCCCTTCCGTTTACTTCCTTCCCCGACAGCCCAAATCTCCAAGAATTCAAATGTAAAGTCAATAGTCATCTCCCATCTCACTAACCTGCAATATCTTTTTCATGGAATTCCCTTCCGTTTACTTCCTTCCCCGACAGCTATCATCTCCAAGAATTCAAATGTAAAGTCAATAGTCATCTCCCATCTCACTAACCTGCAATATCTTTTTCATGGAATTCCCGTCCGTTTACTTCCTTCCCCGACAGCCCAAATCTCCAATAATTCAAATGTAAAGTCAATAGTCATCTCCCATCTCACTAACCTGCAATATCTTTTTCATGGAATTCCCTTCCGTTTACTTCCTTCCCCGACAGCCCAAATCTCCAAGAATTCAAATGTAAAGTCAATAGTCATCTCCCATCTCACTAACCTGCAATATCTTTTTCATGGAATTCCCTTCCGTTTACTTCCTTCCTCGACAGCTATCATCTCCAAGAATTCAAATGTAAAGTCAATAGTCATCTCCCATCTCACTAACCTGCAATATCTTTTTCATGGAATTCCCGTCCGTTTACTTCCTTCCCCGACAGCCCAAATCTCCAAGAATTCAAATGTAAAGTCAATAGTCATCTCCTATCTCACTAACTTGCATCCTCTCTCTCGTACTCTTTTCTTCGTCCACACCACTCTTATCAGCATTCTCATCCTTCTCATACCCTCTTTTTGACACCCCCTGTAACCTGTCACTCTTTCTCATAACATTGCTCCTATGTAACCCCCTCCACAGCAGTAGCTGTGCTTGGGGCGACACGATTATAAAAAAAGTGCCTTAGTTACAGTTTTGGCATCCTTTACAACAATTTAAATCAAAGGTAGGTTACTGATCTTCCCAAGAATTTTTTAAACACCGAAAATGATCACTCTCACTCCTGTTGTCTTCTCTTAGATTTCTTCTACTTATGTCATTGCATATTAATTCTGTATCTTAGCGATCTAGAAAGAGAGTCAGACAAGCCATCCATTCCATAATTTTGTTTCTTTATTGACTTCATGTAATTTTGACATAATTTAGAAGGGTGAATTGGAGTGTTGTCTTTTTGAATTGTAACATTTTGGCTTTAGTATTATATATATATAGTACAGTGCAAAAGTATGAGCACAAGAACTACTTTATCTTTTATGAGGCATATTGACAGAAAATAAAGAATTTATTTAAAGTAATTTGATTTACACAACAAAAACTTTAACAAGAAAAAATACTAGTTACAAAATCAATTTAATATTTAGTATAATAGCCTTTTGCTTTGATCACAGCCTTCATTCTGTCAGGCATTGACATCACAAGCTTCTTCAATGTATCTAATGGTATCTGCTGCCAAGCAGCTTGTATTTGTTTCCAAATTGTGTCTTGCAAAATAACATTAGATTTATCAATTTTTTTATCCAAAATATCCCATGGATGTTCAATAGGATTGAGGTCAGGGTTTCGTGGTGGCCCCTATTCATATTTTGAAGCTTTTCTTCCTCTTCCTTTTTAGTTAAATAATTGTTACAAATGTTTGGCTTTTCATTCTGTATTTGAATTTCAGTAACGTTTTTCAGAAAATCACCTATGACCTAGTATTTCTGCACACTACCGGTAGTGTGCAAAAGTTTTATGACAGGGGTGATTTTAAACTTTATTTTTATTCCTCTTGTCCTAATACTATTGCACAGTACTATATATATATATACATAAAATTAATATATATATATATATAAAATTAATATCGATTTAATATATTAATATTACAAACTTTTAGGTAACTTGTTTCATGATTAGACTCTTCGGGCGCTGCAGTTAGAATTGAATCATGTACATCGATTATTTCAACCCTAAGGTATTTGAGGCATTTAATAAAAAAATCCCTTTCACAATGCCATAAATGCAGATATATTGCGAGAATACATACATATATCTACATGGGTGCGGCAAATATCTCTCTCATTTGAACTGCCTGAGGTGCTTAATGGCGAAACTTAAGTTACCTCTCTACTTTTAATATTTATCATTTAATAATTCACGTATGGCTAGACATTTCTAAATGCCTCTAGCTTGCCTCAGTAGAATAAGACATGCACACTATTAACAAGTAAGCTTTATTCACACTGTCAATATTTTATATGTATTACTAAAAATGGGTTTAAAAGTAAAAAATAACATTGTTAAATGTAATTTTGGCTTTTAAAATATCTTTTGTTTTTCTTCAGAAACGAGTATAAAGAAACTATTCGAGAAATATTAATAATTTATTAATATTTTTATTTGTTTTGAGAAATATGTATCAGATTTTAAATACGTGTATGGGTTACTCAATTGAGTAGATAGCATATTTATTGATTTATTGTATTTCAATCAGTCAGTTAAGTGCTATACGTGATACACGCTTTGGGCGACCATGTCTCTAAATGGACGTGACCGACTTGGCAGAATATTATCCGACAGTAAGTTGTCATTGCTTTCTGTGGTAGACTGGTTTTCAGCCAAAGCTATAGAACCCAATCTGTCCTATTATTTAACCCATAACTGGAGGGAGAAGAAATAAATTATATTATACTATTAAATTAAGTATAATTAATGGGGGATCAGTTTATTACTACATAACAATAGAAAACAGATCCCCCACTTTATAACAAGTAAAAGCTTTACTTATATTACCGTCTAGTATTTTCAGTCAGTCAGTTAAGTGCCATACGTGATACAGGCTTTGGGCGATCATGTCTCGGAAGAAACATGACTGACTGGACAGAAGATTATCCCGTAGTAGGTTGCCATTGCTTTCTGCGGTAGATTGGTTGCCAACCAAGGCTATAGAATTCAATCTATCCTCTTATTTAACCCATAACTGGAGGGAAGAAACTGGTTAATACCGTCCCTAAGGGATTTGTCGTTCCGAGTTAATATGCAGTGCACCACAACGCACATCATACTGTAATTAAGCCATTGCATTATTTTAGTCGGTAATGGACCGAACGGGGAAGGAAATCCAGATAAATTAGGATGATTTACTTGAGGATCTATGATAGTTTAGGGTTGACTATGCGGGTAGGTTTAGTTACAGATTTAGTATCGCTATGGGATTGATATTTAATAGGTAAAAGAGGGACATAAAAAATGCAATAAAGTTTCCATTGTACAGCGAGAATATTTTGAGGACCCTAGAAGTTCTGCCTGCATACATAACCAGAGGCCACAATATAATTAACGTAAGGTACGCAGATGATACAGTGCTGATAGCAGACACAGAAAGGAAACTACAAGACCTCTTACAGAAGGTAGCAGAAGAGAGTAACAAGAAAGGACTAGAAATAAACTGCGGGAAAACCGAATGCATGGTCATCAGTAAAAAGTACAGCCCAATATGCCAAATACAGGTCGGCGATACCAGAATCAAGCAGGTACATAAAAATTTAAATACCTGGGAAGCGTTATAACAGAAGACGGAAAGTGCGACACAGAGATCCGAAGGCGAATTGGCATGGCGAAGGAAGCATTCCAGAAGTTGAGTAAAGTATTAAGAAACAGGACAATTTTGCTAGAAACTAGGAAGAGAGTAATGGATTGCTACGTGATGTCCGTTCTTCAATATGGCAGTGAATGCTGGACAATACCATCAAAAATGAAAGAAAAGCTTGAAGCAGCTGAAATGTAGTTCTACAGAAGGATGCTGCGAATCTCATGGATCGAGCATAAAAAAATTACACCAAAAACTTTTTTGTGTAAAATCCTTTGTAAAATAAAGAAGGAAGCTGATGATGGTTCGCCTGAAATAGGCCACACTTCCGATTTACCATGAAATAACGTGCCTGCCTTAATTTTTATTATATTTGCTCTATATGTATTTATATGCATATATGTTTAGAGCTCTCCTAGAGAGTTATCCTACCACTGTATGTACAGCATACTTCTTTGGATACTTCTATACCCACACTGCATGCTTATATATATATAGTTACGTGAATTTATAAATATAAAGCAGGTACACATGTATAATGTTATTATTCAAGTTTTAATAAAAGAGTGTTCAATGTAGTACCAACAGTGTTAATATATACATATATAATATACATATTTTTTCTAAATATATGCTGTTAAATATAAGAGACAATGAATGTCTATTATGTTTAAACATGAGCCGTTCTAAACATCGTATTTTGGCTTTCATTTTAGGGGAAAATAAAAGAAAAAAGTCTCCAAGTTTGGAATCATTTTTTATTAAGTTGGTTCTAACCTTTTGGCTCGCATGAGCCATCTTCGGAGAGGTTACAAGGACGTTATCAAAAAACATCCACCATCAGCGACGATTTTATCTTGTGTTGACATAAAACTTTGTCTCTTATATTTAACAGTATATGTTTAAATAATTATCTGTTGCCTCGATACATATATATATATATATATATATATATATATATATATATATATATATATATATATATATCTTCTTTTTTACTTCATTCCTTTCTCTTTTTATACTTTCCCCAACCATTTCTTTCGACGAAACCAGTCTAAATTTCAACTTTTAACTATCGACTCAGTGAAGGAATAGGGGGTTAAAAAAAATCTAAAATTCCCCTGTCTCTTTTCCCCTCTATCTTGCCTGTTAGTAACAGGTTCTCCAAGCCCTCTTTCCACGTGGCATGTCCCAGGAACTTTAGTATTCTCTTCCTGATGCTCAGTATTAATTTTTTTTTCGTCTCCATCGTTTCCAAAACCTCATCATTGCTCAGATGCTCGATCCATGATATCCGCAGCATCCTTCTGTACAAACGCATTTCAGCTGCTTCAAGTTTTTCCTTCATCTTTGATGATATTCTTCAACCATCACTGCCATTTTGATGAACCGACATCACATAGCAATCCAGTATTCTCTTGTTTGTTTCTAGTGAGAAATTGTCCTCTTTCTTAATACTTTACTCAACTTCTAGAATGCCTCTTTCGCCATGCCAATTCACCTTCGGATCTCAGTGTCACACTTCATTTTTGGGCCGAAATGGAATTTCAACCTAGTTCGTAACATTCAATTTTGAGAAAATATCTTTGGTTTAAGATTTGATCTTTCACCTCAGCCAGCTCTTAGGATAGTTAGATTGCCACACTGCTGTAGCCTGGTATTGAACTCAGAACTCCAAGAGTCACGTCAGGAACTAACCAACGTCTATATCCACTGGGCCATATGTACCTAAGTCACAGTGGTGAACAAGTAACTTGCATTGTTAGAGGGAGATAACCCATGACTTCTAATCGAAGCTTTATGTAAGGAATGAGGATAATTTACCCCAGTGATTGTAATAACGGGCCCGGTTCCATTTTGCCGTCACCTGAAGAAGGCCGGAGTGTACAACGGCCGAAAAATCGTACAAATGGCAACAAAGATGAGGACAATATGTCTGAATGTCATTTATAAGATTATGCAAGGCCAAATTTGCATTTTTTTGAATATGCATATGTTATTAAAAATAAAAATTTACATCGATTATTTTTGTATTGGAGTTTTAAAATTTAATTACAAGGAGTTTTAATCTGTGAAATTTTAACAATTTTCTTATTATAATTTTCTCAGGAATCTTAATTTTTCAGTTACTGATTGAATAATTGCATGGCGAATTTCATGACAAGCTGAAAAAATTCCCCTATGGCATCATTAGATATTTGAATCTAATAATTTTAGCAAATATTAAAATAACAATGATAAATATAAAGTTCTCTTTCTTCTTTGTTCATATCATTCTTCCTTGCTTGTCTTCGTTCTTTATTATCTATACAGATTGTTTGTTTCTCTTCTACTCGTAATCGTTCTTGTCTTCTTCTCTGCCGTTCTTTTGTTGCCTCTCTTTGTTGTCTTTTAATTTGTTCCATTTAATTTCATTCGTTACAGCAAAAGCGTGACACACGTAGGTGCTTCGGTAGGTATTACTGTATTATAATAAAAATAAATACGACTTGCTATGTTGTTCACAGCGAGAACCGAAGGAACGATTGGGTAAAATAAATAAAAATAAACGGATGAAAATTATTTTTCTTAGTTAAAGTAGAACCAAGATGAAAACAGCAAAGAAAGATTTGAAATCTCTCTCTCTCTCTCTCTCTCTCTCTCTATATATATATATATATATATATATATATATATATATATATAAAAGGCAATCTGTGGGTCTCTGTGTGACTGTAAGCTATCCACGCCTACATTTTTGAAGATACGCCATTCAAACTTTTTAGGAACACATATCTGCAGGGAAGCCAGATCAAAACATAGTTTGTGAGTTTAAGTTCAGCAATTTTCTCTTTCGCACTTTTTGGACAATGCAGCCGATTGTTTACATTTGCTCCGTAAAACATCTAAGATCTAAGATGGTTGCTAGAATAAGTCACAGAAATCAAATCACACATGTCAAAAGCGACTAAAATATTTTTTATTAAAAAGGAAAATGAGACTTCATATTTAATTTTTATTCCAACGTTTTAAAAATTCATTTGGTCAACAGAAAATGTAAATATTTGTCCCCGTAATTTTGAAACGAAAGAAATATTTAAAAAAGAAAGTATTTTTTCAAACAAAAACAAAATATGTAAACAAAAAAAGTGCCAATTGTTAATTGAATTATTTAAGTCTTTTTTTTTTCAGATTTAATATTTCATACTTCAGAAAATAAATTTAAAAATGATAAAGCAGTAATGTAACTTTTTCCTCTAAAGTTAAATGTCTACATTTTTAAATATTCTTTGAAAATTTCTGAACTGAGAGCGTAATAGTTTTTATATTTCTAATTTCAGTAAAACAAAATAAATAATTTTCATTTTTATGTTAAATTCATTTAGTCAACAAAAAATGTAAATATTTTCCCCCGTAATTTTGAAACAAAAACAAACGCAATGTTGTTTACAATGTCACACAAAACATCAAATCACGTTTACGCAAAACAAAAAAAAAAAGATTTTTTAATGGAATTTTTTAACAATTTTTAAAAAACAATTTTTTATATAATTGTTTTTTTTTTATATAACCGAGTTCTTCTAAAATCTTCTGAGTTGCATGGGCAACGTCGGGCTAAGATGCTAGTTATTATTTAAAGCATAAAAATGCTATAAGTAAAACAATACTCTTCTCTCTCTTTCTCTCTCTCTCTCTCTCTCTCTCTCTCTCTCTCTCGTTATAATATATGATATATATTTTACAGTAATTCTCTTTTTGTCTTATATCCTGTTCGACGTTTTCTTAAATTTATAATGTGTGTTTGAGTGTACGTCGTTTCGTGTTTCTGTGATTAATCTTTTGTGTCTGTGTGTACATTCAGATCTCTTTCTAGGGCGTGACACACGTATGTACTACGGTATTAATATATAGAAACACGATGTGAATGAATTTACAATAATTTGTTTTTAATTCATAGCTATTAACATTTTCTGAGCATTTCCCTAGCGTTCAGAAAAGGTATTTGCTCTTTTGAGGATGAACATTCCGTGAATGATGCTCCAACAATTTGTTTTGCAAATAATCTGTTGTTAAACGGTAGATTTCTGTTTGGTTTCGGGTACACGTGGGTTTGCAGCTTCCAGACGAAAATAAACAGAGTCTTAACTCAATACTGATCTCTCTATCAGCGCACGTCACCACTTTCCCAACGACACTGGCAGCCATTCTCTCAGACCCGTTTTATGGACAAAAACCCCTGCCGACGAACCAATCATCGCCGTCGGCCTCGTTCTCACTCAGCATAAAATAACAGGTCGGAGAATATTCCTTTCTTTGACCAAACTTGCGAGGGGAGAGGACGCAGCTGACAAAAACGACGAACTGTCTGGTGTGGGTTTACGCACGCATTCATCACAACACAGCAGCCCGACAAGCAAAACACCTTAGACGCTTTGGCTCTGGTAAGTGTGAATGTTTATGGTCACATAACCATTTAACAGAGTTTTAATAAAATACACACTGAGTCCTTTCTACACCAGTGATGATAATGATGATGGTGGGTGCATTGATGATGATGGATGCGGATCAATATTAAAGATCTAGTTCATCATATCATCATTTTTGATGGGGTGGGGAGAAGTATCTCGACGTAGTGTAATGGTTAACAAGCTTGTATTGCTACAATCGTTACAACTGAGTAGTGAGATCAATCATAACTGATAGCTCTATACATTCGGGTTTCTGCCATGTCGAAGATGCGCTTAGAAAATTACTATCATATCTTCTTTTTTGGCTGATAAGTATCTCCAAACATTTATAGATTAAAAACAATTAAAATATTCTTCCCTTAATTGAGAACCCCTTATAGATTGGGATATGTAACATTAAACAGCAGAAGTAATTGACAAGTATATTTGGTCACCGGTGAGTTCAACAAAGTTTGATTTAAGTTTCGGTTTTGTTTAACGGCATATCAATCTCTGGGTTATTTAATGCCAAAATGGTAAGATTTTAAGATATTTATTTTATGTTCGATTATAGTGAGAAGGTTGATTTAGTCAGATTTCGATTAAATTTTATTATTTTAGAAACTGAAAATGTCTTCCGGTTTTGTATTCAAAAGTGTATTGCTGGTAATAATATTTTTCTCCTTCAAAAATGTGTTATAGTAATATTTCTTTAAAACTGTCTTGTTGGTAATATTTTTCATTTAAAAATGTATATCTTTCTATAAAAGTCTATTTTTATAGTTTCATGGTGTTTTGACCCCAGTTTGGAGGTTAACAATTTGCCAATAGCTTGGACTTTAACAGGTGCTACCACCCGGGTCTGGGAACAGCAACAACTAAGAGGTGGTTCCATGCTCCTCACAACCTTTTAATCAGAACCTTTGCTGCCGGATTCAGTTTACGGTCATACCCAGGACCAGTCAGCAAAGGACGAGGGTAATTGATATATATATCCGGCCACAGATGATGGCAAATTCCAACGAAAAATGACAACAGGCTTAACAAATAAGTGACAGCCGAGTGTGTTTTACAGACACATTCAATCGTATATAAGTCAACAAAGCGACAAACCTATAAGGCAAAACTTAATGACACATGGCCCAGTGGATATGGACGTTGGTTAATTCCTAACTTGACTTTTAAAGCTGTGAGTTCAATACCAGTATACAGCAGTTGTGAACAAGTAACTTGCAGGGTTAAATGGTGATAACTAATGACTTACAATCGAGTCTTCACGCAATAAACGGTGTTCATATACCCCAGAGATTATGATGAATAGTTCGTTTAGAAATTCTTAGAACCTGAAGAAGGCCAGAGCATACAACGGCCGAAATGTCGTACAAATAGCAACAAAGATGAAGACAATAACCCGATGAATGTAAATACTGTAAATACTAACTCATCTCAGAATTATAGACAAATACTAAAGCAAAACTGTTTAACTTTATAGTTTTAAGACTATATAAAGTATAGATTTTTTGGCTGAAGACTCTCTGGCCTCCGACTCCAGACGGCTCCTTCGTGTTCGTAATATCTCTCCGGCTGCCCTCCTGCTCTACACAAGCGTCATATTAGATTATATTTTTATATATACGTGTTTCTCGTTGTATGTCTAGATTTATATATATAACACTATCTAGATAAAACAAAAAAGAGTGAGAAAGAGACTGAAGTCGAAATGGCAGGAACAAAACCAGGTCGGTTACAGTACTGACCTTTCTCTGGAATTTGTCAACAAACGCGTGATATATAGCCGCGGCACCAGACCACATAAACAGCAATATTGAATGCGCGTACGAATTGGTAGATTTCTAATGAGAGAAATAGTCTGATTCGACATAGTGTACGAACTTCCTTAGCAATAGACTTAGCAAGTGATTCAATATAATCAGTAGTGATTCCGATATGTACTGAAGGCATATCTACGACGGCCTCGAATAAAATAGAGAGAGTTTTGTAATTTGTTTGAAGCATTTTGTATATTAGGTGCATGGGTAGGTTTTGAAGGCTATCACAATGCGTTTAGTAGAATAAAGGAAGGTAAAGAAGGTGTTGGGTATTACCTATTTATTATTCATTAATATTTCGAGATCAGTAGGTATTTGAAGGCTATCACAATGCGTTTAGTAGAATAAAGGAAGGTAAAGAAGGTGTTGGGTATTACCTATTTATTATTCATTAATATTTCGAGATCAGTAGGTATTTGAAGGCTATCACAATGCGTTTAGTAGAATAAAGGAAGGTAAAGAAGGTGTTGGGTATTACCTATTTATTATTCATTAATATTTCGTGGCCAAAATCTCATCTTCCGAATGGTAGGACGTGAAAACAAGCTCTCCTACAACACTGAAGATGAGATTTAGATCTCGAAATATTAATGAATATTAAACAGGTAAAACCCAACACCTTCCTTTCCCTTTCTTTATTCTACTAAACGCATTGTGATAGTTTTCAACACCTACCCATGCATATTTTGATGTGTGTATTTACGAGGGTCATTCAATAAATAAGGTGAATTTTTCGGTATAAGGATTTCTTATACAGAAAGAATTAAAAAATTACTTTCTTTACTTTATTTTTAAAGGGATTTAAGTTTTTTGCAGATTGAGAGTTTTGCAGCTTAACAAAGATGTCCGACCAAGAAGCATGCTCCAGGATTGAACAGAGGTCAGTTACAATTCTTTGGTTGCTGAAGAGGGCAAACCAGTTGAAATTCATAGAAGAATGTCAATTGTGTATAGTGCCACATGTTTCAGACAAAACAATATCTAAAAGTGAGCTAAATTGTTTAAAGAAGGACGGAACAGTGTTGAGGATGAAGACAGGCCTTGGTGGGGGGCCTACAGAAGTGAGGTCTCCTGAGGTGATCGAATCAGTCAATGACCTCATTCAGGCTGACAGAAGTGATGGACTTTGAGCCTATCTGTTTGGAAAGCGCACAAAATTGTCCATGATGACCTTGCATACTCGAAGGTCAGCTGCCTGTGGGGTGCCTGAGGGTTGAGTTGTCCCACTAGTGTCTCTCCCGCTTACAGCCCACACTTAGGCCGTTCAGACTTGTTTGAGGGAATACGGAAGCTTGTGCACAGATGGGAAAATTGTGTGACGCTGCTGGGAGACTCCGTTGAAAAATAAATTAAGCTACTATCTGTATTAGAAATTCTTATCCCGAAAAATTCACCTTATTTATTGAATGTCCCTCGTGGTAAGATCATTTTAAGTGTGTTAATAAATTGGATTTAAGTCAAGCCCATATCTTTTTTTGAGACGAACAAGTTTGAAATTATATCATGGTGACTTTATGGAAACAAAAAATAAATTTATACTTGACCAGAGGAAAGGTAGTTTATAATTTCTAGGACATGTTAATGAGGAAAGACGGTTTCGAGAACTTCATAAAATTCAAATTGAGAGAAAGAGGAGTAGACAAAGGCCTTGTTTAACAATCTTTGTGAATTTGAGGAAATAGATGGTAGAACAGGATTTTTTAGGCAAAATAAAAATACAAACAAAAAGAACTACAAATGATCTACAGACGTACAGAAGAATGATCACCTCCGTCCTGAAGGAACCTGCAGACTACACCTCCTCGGGTTAACTATCACAACAAAACTCAAGTGGAATGTCTACGCAGAATCCATAGCTAAATCTGCTGCTAAGAAGGTCAGTTCTCGGTGTAGGACAAGGAAGTTTTCCCGTCTGAAACCATCCTGTACATATACAAGTCTACCATCCGTCCTTGCATCGAATATTGCTTCCATATCAGGTCTGGTGCTCCTGCTATCCACCTAGGGGTTTTTGACAAAATCCAACGGAGAATCTGTAATGTGATCGATCCCGACTTAGCAGCTCAGATACAGTAATCTTCTCACCGGCGCAATGTGGCTTCCCTGTGTCTCTTCTACAAATACTTTTACAGCTACTGCTTCGATAAACTTAGGTCACTGGTGTCCCCTATGTATGAATTTACTCGAGCCACAAGATTAGCAAATAGGTCTAACCATTTTACTGCGAAACCAATAAAATGTAAACGCAAATTCTACTCCAGCAACTTCTTTTCTTGAATTTCCCGCCTGTAGGATTCCCTTCCGTTTACTTCCTTTCCTGACAGCTACAATCTCCAATAATTTAAATGTAAAGTCAATAGTCATCTCCTATCTCACTAACCTGCATCCTCTTTCTCATGGAATTCCCTTCCGTTTACTTCCTTTCCTGACAGCTACAATCTCCAAGAATTTAAATATAAAGTCAATAATCATCTCTTATCTCACTAACCTGCATCCTCTTTCTCATGGAATTCCCTTCCGTTTACTACCTTTACTGACAGCTACAATCTCCAAGAATTTAAATGTAAAGTCAATAGTCATCTCCTATATAACTAACCTGCATCCTCTTTCTCATAGAATTCCCTTCCGTTTACTTCTTTCCTGACAGCTACCATCTCCAAGAATTTAAATGTAAAGTCAATAGTCATCTCCTATCTCAATAATCTGCATCCACTTTCACATGGAATTCCCTTCCGTTTACTTCCTTTCCTGACAGCTACAATCTCCAAGAATTTAAATGTAAAGTCAATAGTCATCTCCTATCTCACTAACCTGCATCCTCTTTCTCATGGAATTCCCTTCCGTTTACTTCCTTCCCCGCCAGCTACTATCACCATGAATTTAAATGTAAAGTCAATGGTCATCTCCCATCTAAATTGCATCCTCTCTCATGCCCCTTTATCTATCCATTCTACTCTCGTACCATAGCACCCTAATATTTATTAAGAGTATTGGAACGATATAGGATCAGGCGACAACAAGGGCGAAACCAGAAAATTCGATGAGACTCTAGAAAGTCGCTAAACAAAAGTGTGTGTAAGGTATTTGAGGCGCTGAGATTAGTATTTACTAGCACTTTCTCTTTATGACAATAAGGGAGGTACAGCCACTATATAGGGATCTCCGTAACTAGGCATCCGTCATATTAAGAAGAGATGAGCAGATACAATACTTTTCAAAACGAAGCGGTTTTTTCTTCAACCCTGTCTAAAAATCCATTTGATGGGCTTGGGCCAATGGCTGGTAAAACAGGTTTCGGGAGATAAAACTAAAGAAAAAACATATTAATATCTACAATAGAAAAATGTGGAGAGCCATGATCACTTACGTTCTTAAGGGACACGTCACATAAAAGAAGAAGACCTTCGTACGACAAGCTATAAACATAAACAAACTAGCAGCATAGCCCGGCGTTGCTCGGGTGTAATGAAAGCTTTAAAACCAATCCATGGTCCTGGAACTCAGACACTTTGGACGTTAGCACGAAAGACTAAAAAGCAATAGTTGTTTCCAGTTAAAGCGAAACTGTAGACTGAAAGAAAAATGAATGGATGTAAGTCAAATTTTGATTTCCTGGTATCGACATCAAATAAGTTTTTTTCGTTGTAAACTGAATTTTGAAGGCTAAATAAGTCCTCTGAGTAAATGGTATCATGGCTGAGACTAAGAACTACAATTATACCTACTTAGAGCCAAACCCGAAGCAAAAACTAAAATAAAAGGGCTGAAGAAATACAGACATGCAGGCAGATAAACAGACACACACACAAACATCTTGCCTTTTATAGCTCAGAGGTAGAGTCGCCGAATGACGCCATTTCGGTCGGGTTTCAATCCTGGGTAAAAAAGCAATCGGAGTCTAACCATACTGATGAGCTGTGATACGGCGAAACAGATCTGTCTGCGGATGACGATATATATATATATATAATCGATTTTCTGCACTATTGTAAGAACTGCAACATTGAAACTTCTGAATATCGTTTCTTATGTCTTTGTCTATGAGTTAATTTGATTAAAATCGGACCACTCCTTCTATAACCCTATTTTTTCGATGTTCGATTTTTATCGGGGGTAGCTCGACACAAAACCTAGCTAAGAACACTCGTAGACGCTTATAGTACAACTGTGTAAATTTTTAAGAAAATCGGTTCAGCCGTTTCGGAGTTTATAGGTAACTGACACGCACACACACACACACACACACACACACACACACACACACACACACACACACACACAGACAAAGTTCCAGTTATAAATAAGTTTACATTTAGATTTAGAAAAGTGAAATATGGAAAAAAGTTATGCCACTCTCACGATAGAAGTCACAAAGTATGTATTATAAAATATTATAGCACCTTCGTATTTATTTAAATTATTGACACGATATAGAACCGGGTGATAACGATGTTGGCTTCAGAAAAAATTGATGTGACTTGAGAAGGTCGCTAAAAAAATCGAACAAAGAAGAAACACTAACATTGGTTAGAATCTAACATTGTTGTTCGCTAACATTGAAATTTATAAACATTTCCTCTTTATTGGGGATCTCAGTGATTGTCAGCACACATATTAAGAAGAGATGAATAAACTAGTTTTCAGAGATAGGACAGGAACAGTGCGGGTTTGTCAAAGACACTGGAACAAGGAACGCCATATTCATGATTAAGATGCTCTCCGAAAGGGCAATACAAATGAAGAAGAACTTGTACCTATGTTTTATTGATTATGCAAAGGCGTTCGACAAAAGACGCCACAATGAACTGATGGAGATGCTCAGCAACCTCGACATATTTGGGAAAGGCATAAGAGTAATCAAGAATCTCTACTGGCAACGAACTGCCTGCATACGGACAGGTGACGAATTCAGCAGATATACAACGATAGAAAAGGGTTTAAGAAAAGGATGTGTCTTTTCACCGGATGTGCGTTGTGGCGCAGTGGATATCGGCTCGGAACGAGAAAACGGGGAACCGAGTTCGAATTCCAGTTGAATTCCTTGCATTCACTTACGCGCAAATACCCTTGGGAAAGGTATTAATCCGTCTCTTCCTTCCAGTTATGGGTTAAATAACAGGTTCTATAGCCTTGGTCGGCAACCAGTCTACCGCAGAAAGCAATGGCAACCTACTGCGGGATAATCTTCTGCCCGGTCAGTCATGTCTCTTTCGAGACATGATCGCCCAAAGCGTGTATCGCGCATAGCACTTAACTGACTGACTTTTCACCGGATCTATTCAACATGTACAGCAAGACTTTTCTGAGGACTCGAGAAGTTATGCCGGGATTTGTCATCGGAGGTCACAATTTGAACAACATACTGTACGCAGATGTTACAGTGCTGATTGCAAACACGGAAAGGAACCTACAAGACCTACTACAGAATGTAGCTGAAGAAAGTGCCAAAAAACTTCAAGAAAATCGAATGTATGGTCATCAGCAAAAAGAGCAGCCGATAATGGCAAATACAGATGGGGGATACTAAAATCAAGCTGGTACCTAGGAAGAGATGGAAAATGCAACACAGAGATCCAAACGCAACTTAGCATGGCAAAGGATGCATTCCAGATGCTGAGTAAAGTACTAACACACAGAAAAATTTCATTAGAAACAAAGGAGAGAGTGCTGGATTGCTTTGTGATGTCAGTTCTTCAATATGACAGTGAATGCTGGACAATATCATCAAAGATGAAGGAAAAACTTAAACCTGTAGAAATGTGGTTCTCCAGAAGAACACTGGATATAAAGTGGGGGATTACTTTCATATTACAATCAATATATAAACTGACCCCTCACTTGGTGGCCACAGCACTCTATATACATTTATATTCCTGAGATCCAAAAGCACAAGGAAGCATTCCAGAAGCTGAATATAGTACTAACACACGGGGAAAATTTCACTAGAAACAAAGAAGAGAGTGCTAGATGGCTATGTGATGTCAGTTTTTCAATACGGCAGTAAATGCTGGACAATATGATTGAATATGAAGAAAAAACTTAAAGGAGCAACTATGTGGTTCTACAGAAGGATGCTGCGGATATCATGGACCGAGCATGTGAGTAATGATGAGGTGTTGGAAAGAATGGCAACGAAAAGAAGATCAGTGAGCATCAGGAAGAGACAGCTAAAGTTCCTGGGAAATGCGATGAGGAAGGAAGGCTTGGAGAACCTGATAATGACAGGCCAGATAGAAGTAAAAAGAGACAGAGGAAGGCAGCGGATAACATATTTGATGGGACTGAGCAGGTGAATGACGGAACAGGGGTTGCGTGGTGTAACAGGAGAAAACATACTAAGAGCCACCAGGGATGGGAAGACGTGGAAAACCTTGATCGCCTACGTCCTGAAAGAACAGGGCACAGAAAAGAAGAGGAAGATCAGTTCTTACACTTTGATGTTAAAACGAAAGCTAGTAAGTGCGCTTTTTTCTCAAGACATGTTTGAAAACTGTCCTCTAATAATCTAATTTTAGTACATATCATTCATTAAGCAATTAAACAATGCCTATCGTCTTACGTCTAAATACTCTTTGAAAAGGTATTAATCAGTCTCTTCCCTGCAGTTATGGATTAAAAAACAGGACAGAATGGATTCTATAGCCTTGGCTAGCAACCAGTCTACCGCAGAAAGTAATGGCAACCTAGTGCGGGATAATCTTCTGCCCAGTCAGTCATGTCTCTTTCGAGACATGATCGCCTAAAGCGTGTATCACGTATGGCATTTAACTGACTGACTAAAGATAATATTTGGAAACATAAGTAATGCTTCTACTGGTTTTAAAGAGGGTATCGATTTTCTATTGTTATTAAGTAGTGAACTGATCCCCCACTAATTACAACTTATTAATACAATCCGTCTCTTCTCTCTTCAGCTATAGTTTAAAAAGCAGGATTGAAGATCTTCTGCCAAGTCAGTCATGTCTGTTTCAAGACATGATCGCCCAAAGCGTGTATCACGTATGGCACTTAACTGAGTGACTGAAGATAATATTTGGAAACATAAGTAAAGCTTCTACTGGGCATAAAGTGGGGGATCAGTTTTCTATTGTTATGAAGTAATAAACTGACCCCCCCCCCCCCACTAATTATTACTTGTTCATACAATCCGTCTCTTCAGTCTTCAGATCTAGTTTAAAGAGCAGGATAGAAACTCTTCTGTTCAGTCAATCATCTTCCTTTCAAGACATGATCGTCCAAATGTATATCACGTATGGCACTTAACTGACTGACTTAATATAATAAATGGAAATATAATACATATAATGTAAAACTTCTTTTGAGTGTAAAGTGGGGGATCGGTTTTCTAGTGTTATGAAGTAATAAACTGATCCCCCACTATTTGCTACTTATTAATATAATAATATAATCTATCTCTTCTCCCTCCAACTATAGTTTAGACAGAACAGATGATTTTCTATAGTCTTGCGTGGCAACCAGTCTACCGCAGAATGTAATGGCAACCTAGTGCGGGAAAATCATCTGTCAAGTCAGTCATGTCTCTTTGGAGACATGATCGCCCAAGCGTGTATCACGTATGGCACTTAACTGAGTGACTGAAGATAATATTTGGAAACATAAGTAAAGCTTCTACTGGGCATAAAGTGGGAGATCAGTTTTCTATTGATATTAAGTGATAAACTGATCCCCCACTAATTACTAATTATTAATAATATCCGTCTGTTCTCTCTTCAGCTATAGTTTAAAGAGCAGGATAGAAAATCTTCTGCCGGTCAGTCATGTCTCTTTCGGGACATGATCGTCCAAAGCGTGTATCACGTATGGTATTTAACTGACTGACTGCTGTTTGAAAGAAATTTATTAAAAAAAAAACTTTCTATTAAAACAATTTTTCCAACTTATCCGCGGATTGACATAATCTTTATTATTCCATTTCAGCTCTGTCTGCTATCCATTTTAGTCGTCGCTACTGCTGAAAAACCTCAAATAATCTGGTTTCTGTTATTCCTTAAAGTTGTTTGAGAAGATAGATGGTAAACCCTCAAATGTTGCTAAGCACTAAAACTTGAGGAAGGTTATTGATTGAAATGATGGCCGAAGTCCTGAAGAGCGTTGCCTCACGAATAAAAATAATTATTAGTTCATGTTTGTATGTTTAGGTGGACGGAATATTTGGGTGGAAATGTCACCAAGAAATTTAATAGAAAATAACCTGAAATTGTGTAAATCCTAATAAACTTTTGTCTTCTGCTTTCGTTCAAGTAATCTTAAGCAAACAAGCATTTTAATTCTACGTCTCTCGGCTTATTAACGCACGGTTCATGTTTTTAATTATACCTCATGAAATTATTCCAACTTGGACATCGTGCTAAATTGATGAGTAGGAAGATATCGCTTGAAATGACAGCGTGACTGTAAACAAAATGGACGCAATAATCTGACTAAACACAGCGGCTCGACTGCAGCCACTTCCCCACCGTCGAAATGTGGCCTCCCTTTGTCTGTTCTATAAATACTTTCATGGCTTCTGCTCGGACGAACTTAAGTCACTGGTGCCTCCTCAACAGGTGTTTACTCGTGCAACCAGACTGGCAACTGGGTCCCACCCATTCACAGTCAGGTTAGCCAAATGCAGACGACAATTCTACTCCTGCAGCTTCTTCTCTCGCACTTCCCGCCTGTGCAACTCCCTCCCATATTCTTGCTTTCCTGACGGCTACAACCTCCAGAAATTTAAAAGCAATGTCAATACTCATCTATTAACCACTGAAATCTAGCTCTCTCCCCACCCCTGTATATCCTTCCCTTTCTCTCCACCTATGTATCTGTCATCGCACCTGCATTCTCAGCTTTCTATTGCTCCTTCCTAACTAGTTTGTACTCCTCACTCTTTTCTAATTAATTTTGAATATCTGGGAAGTGTTCTGACAGAGAACGGATAATGTAACACTCAAATCTGAAGGCCTATTAGCATGGCCCAGGATGTATTCCAAAAGCTGAGTAGAATATTGAAAGGCATGAAAACTTCATTGGAAACAAATTAGGAAGTGTTGGATTATGTGATGTCTTTCCTTCAGTATGGAAGCGAATGTTGGACAATCTCATCAAAGATGAATGAAAGACTTGAAACAACTAAAATTTGCTTCTACTGAAGGATGCTGAGGATACCATAGACAAAACATATTTGCAACGATAAAACATATAGTCAAAATCTATGCTTAGAGCAGCCTCACCAATAAGGCACTAAAAGACATCTTCCTTGTTTTCTGATTGTATAAAAAACTGATATTGTGTTTTGTTGTGAACCTTTATGTAGCCTGATATTTTTTATCAACAAAATTATTCTCAGCAAAACATTTTTGAATACAAAACTAAAAGACAATAAAGCAACCTTCTCACTATAACTAAACATTAAAAAAAATACCTTAAAACCCCACCTTTTTGGTATTAAATAACTCATAGAGGTGTTGATATGCCGTTAAACAAAACTCAAATGCATGGTTATCAATAAAAAGAGAAATCCAGAAATCCAAATACAGGTCAGGGATACTAAAATCAAGCAGGCACAGAAATTTAAATACCTGGGAAGTGTTCTAACAGAGAATGGAAAGTGTAACACAGATCTGACGATGTAATAGCATGCCCCAGGATGTATTTCAAAAACTGAGTAGAATATTGAAAGACATGAAAACCTCCCTAGAAACAAAGAAGTGAATGCTGGATTATGTGATATATTTCCTTCTGTATGGAAGTGAATGTTGGACAGTCTCATCGAAGATGAAGGAAAGACTTGAAACAACCAAAATTTGGTTCTACTGAAGGATACTGAGGATACTATGGACTAAACATGTTTGCAACGATAAAACATAATCCAGCACTTCCTTCTTTGTTTCCAGGGAAGTTTTCATGTCTTTCAATACTCGACTCAGCTTTTAGAATGCATCCTTAGCCAGCCAATTCGCCTACGGATTTCTGTGTCTCAATTTCTGTCTTCTTAAAACACTTCCCAGGTATATATATATATATATATATATATATATATATATATAATAACAAGACCGACTCTGTAAGTATCTAAATCCTAAAACTATACGAAAATAAACTTTAAGGACAACAAATAACAGACAGAATCTAATTCCGTTACTATCCGTCGCTGTAAGGCGTTGGACAAGAGGGGGGAAAAAAAGAAAACTGCGGAATACAGACAATACATACAATACCCCGCAGTAAAGAAAAAAAAACCCCAAACGGAACCAACCACAAAGAAAGAAAAAGTGCTCGATACAGAACTAACCAAAGCGAAATAACAAATCGGAAGCAATGTAGAGCAAAGACACGTAAAAAAATCACAAGATCGCCAAAACCTACCGGTGTGAAACCGCGGTAGGTTTTGGCGATCTTGTGATTTTTTTACGTATGTATATATATATATATATATATATATATATATATATATATATATAGACTTTTATAGAAAAATAGACATTTTTGATGAAAAATTTATTACCGTAACACATTTTTAAAGGAAACAGAAATATTCTCAGCAAAACATTTTTGAATACAAAACTAGAAGACATTAAATCAACCTTCTCACTATAACTAAACATTACAAAAAATACCTTAAAACCCCACCTTTTTGGCATTAAATAACTCATAGAGGTGTTGATATGCCGTTAAACAAAACTCAAACGCATGGTTATCAATAAAAAGAGAAATCCAAAATTCCAACTACAGGTCAAGGATACTAAAATGAAGCAGGCACAGAAATTTAAATACCTGGGAAGTGTTCTGACAAAGGATGGAAAGTATAACACAGATCTGACGATGTAATAGCATGTCCAAGGATGTATTCCTAAAGCTGAGTAGAATATTGAAAGACATGAAAACTTACCTGGAAGCGAATGTCGGACAATCTCATAAAATATGAAGGAAAGATTTGGTTTTGGAGAGAATACGAACGAAAAGAAAACATTGTTGGCTAAGATTATTACAACACATGTGAGTTGTGGTGCAGTAGATATCGATTCAGAAGGACAAATCAGGGAGCCGCGTTCGAATTCCAGTTAAATTTCTTGTATTCACTTAAGCACAAATACCTTTAGGAAAGGTATTAATCCGTCTCTTCCTTCCAGTTATGGGTTAAATACCAAGACAGATTGGGTTCTATAGACTTGGCTGGCAACCAGTCTACCGCAGAAAGCAATGACAACCTACTGCGGGATAATCTTATGCCCAGTACGTCATGTCTCGGAAGAGACATGATTGCCCAAAACGTGTATCACGTATGGCACTTAACTGACTGAGTGAAGATAATAGTTGAGAAAAGAAGTAAAGCTTCTATTGATTATAAAGTGAGGGATCGGTTTTCTATTGTTGTGAAGTAACAAACTGATCCCCCACTAATTACTAATTATCATTACAATCCGTCTCTTCAGCTATAGTGTAAAGAGCAGGATAGAAAATCTTTTGCTCAGTCAGTAATGTTTCTTTCGAGGCATGATCGATTAAATTCTATTGTAAAACAGTTTTTCCCATTATATCATTGATAAAAAATAAAATTATTTTTACAAAAATAAACGACACCAGTATTTAAAATAAAACATAAAAACACATCTTACTGCAATCAAATGCTCAATAATTATATATAGGACGAATTTTCTATGTAAAACATTATTAACCCTCTAGGGCCATTCGTATCATATTTGATACAGTATGAAAACAAGCCTTGAAAGAAATATTTTCCTGAAAAAATTTTTAAGTGAAATATTTTATAAATTTCAAATGAAAGCAGTACTGACTGCTCAGTCAATGAATACCAAATGTTTCCTTATAGGGAAATACCAAATGTTTCCTTATAGGGAAATACTGTATCAAATATGATACGAATGGCCCTAGAGGGTTAAACACCATTTTCTGCTCTAATTACTTAAAGACATATTAAATTTATAATATATTATACTAAAAACTTGTTTCTAACCCAAATAACCTCATCAACTCCAAAGTTGCGATCACTAATATAGTGCAAGAATTTTAATGCCCTGTACAAGATTGAGTTTCTTGTCCGATATCAACTACCAATTTTGGCCATACTACCACTTCTTTCAGTAGACGCATTACATGCCACCAATGGAACATCAGTGCCATAAAAAACACTTATTCATCCAATAATTTACAAGAACGTTTAACAAAAATGATGGTCGAAAATATAAAAATACTACTTAAATCACAATATCGAAAGCATCTCGTTATAAGAGAGGCACTATATACCACACAATTTTTCCTGTTATCAGCCTTTCATTATTTAACAATGGAAATAAAGATTTCAAAGTTTTCAAAAAAGTAGACAGAATCTTAAATGATATTTATTCTCGAGTGTCACGTGATAACTTTTAACGAACGCCAAGTTTCAAAAACACAAAATTTACGTTGCAGTCAAAACAATACGAAAAAATCGAAAAAATAACATCCTTGAAAATGGCCAGTGAAGTGGCTGAAAGCTCTTGGAAAGTGAAAAATTATGGAAATGTTTTGCATTTCCTATTCCCATCAAAAAGGAAAAATAAATAAAAAACTGGAGAAATTAAATAAAATTTAATAAAATCTTCCTTGTTGGTCGTTTTTAACGAGACATGTTTAAAAGTGAGATTGCTGTCAAAATATACGTTATTTATTTTTTATATAACCAACTCTTTTATATATATATATATATATATATATATATATATATATATATATATACAAGTATGGATGGAATAATATTCCTTGTCCAAAGAAACACTATTTTTAAAAAAGTGCTCAATACAAAGTAGAGCTAATAATATTTATTCAAAAATTATAACATGGATATGTTACAATATCACTAATATATCCATGTTATAATTTCTGATATATATATATATATATATATATATATATATATATATATATATATAAACTATTTCGATTCTAGTCTAAATTCTAGCAATATTACAGTAAGCTTTACCTACAACCACCCTTTTACTAATGCAGTGTTTCCATGACGTCTAGATTATTCTTCCTCTACGTGCCTTGTTTTTTCCGGACGTAGGCGATCATGGCTTTCCACCTTTCACTATCCCTGGTGGCTTTTAGCATGCTTTCTGCTGTAACATCTTGCAACCCCCGTTCTGTTACCCACCTGCTCAGGGCCTTCAAATATGTTATCTGCTGCTTTAACCTGTCTCCTTTTCCCTCTATTTGCCCTATAGTATCAGGTTCTCTAAGCCCTCCTTCCTCATTGCATGTCCAAGGAACTTTAGTTGCCTCTTCTTGATGCTCAGTATTTATTTCCTTTTTGTTTCCATTCTTTCCAAAACCTCATCATTACTCACATGCTCGATCGATAATATTCGCAGCATCCTTCTGTAGAACCACATTTCAGCTGCTTCAAGTTTTTCCTTCATCTTTGTTGATATTGTTCAACATCACTGCCATATTGAAGAACTGACATCACATAGCAATCTAGTACTCTCTTCTTTGTTTCTAGTGAAATTGTCCTGTTTCTTAATACTTTACTCAACTTCTGGAATGCTTCCTTGTGCTTTTGGATCTCAGGAATATAAATGTATAGAAACTGCTGTGACCACAAAGTGAGGCGTCAGTTTATATATTGATTGTAATATGGAATTGATCCCCCAATTTATATCCAGTATTCTTCTGTAGAACCACATTTCAGTTGCTTCAAGTCTTTCCTTCATCTTTGATGATATTGTCCAGCATTCACTGCCATATTGAAGAACTGACATCACATAGCAATCCAGTACTCTCTTCTTTGTTTCTAGCGAAATTATCCTGTTTCTTAATACTTTACTCAACTTCTGGAATGCCTCCTTGTGCTTTTGGGTCTCAGGAATACAAATGTAGAGAAACTGCTGTGACCACAAAGTGAGGCGTCAGTTTATATATTGATTGTAATATGGAATTGATCCCCCGCTTTATATCCAGTATTCTTCTGTAGAACCACATTTCAGTTGCTTCAAGTATTCCCTTCATCTTTGCTGATATTGTTCAACATCACTGCCATATTGAAGAACTGACATCACATAACAAACTAGCTCTCTCCTCTTTGTTTCTAGTGAAATTTTATTTACTTTTTCTTTTTCTCAACAGTTTTTTAAAGATATAGATTAGAGTTTAATTTAATATGTAATTGATTTTTTTTTTTGCATAGTTCCCTATTTCTACCCCTTTCTTTCCCAATCAAGTATTGTTCTGTTTATCTCTTTCTCTTGTTCCGTCTTCTTAAAGTAAAGATTGACTGGCAAAGTTATCGAAAGCAAGAACATTTTCCATTAATTTTTGCCGTACCCTGTGCGTCAGTTTGCATATCAGGACATCAGACCTTGATCTACTAATAACTCAATTTTGGTTGAGGTTGAATGAAGCGTCTTGGAAAAAATGCATAAAAGTAAGAAAAAGACCCCCACCACCGAAATTACGTTGTTCGTTGATTTTTGACAAACCCTGTACACTGATTGGAAATATTTTTGTACATCTCTAGAAATTACCCGATTTTGCTTTAATTCGCGTCTCGGAGGAGAAGAGTTCGTAAATTCTAAGCGTTTAGGCGATTTCTGCCGTCCACTGTGTTTGATTCGCAAAATTATTGCAAACATGAAAGGTTCATGTCATGATCGACAAGTGATATAATTTAGGTTGAAATCGGACCAAGCCTTTCGGAGTAATAGGGTTCGTTAGATGTGGAACTCGTAGGTTTTTTAACCTGCTGTTCATGCATTTACTTTTATAAAGGGTGCTCGATACAAACGTAGAGCGTTATATTGTAATAGTTGTTACAATGGTTTATAAATTAATAGTATCACTACACAAATATTTTCGCATTTCGAAGCTAACCTTGTTTTTAGGTACTTATCATCGGGTGAAGAAGTTGGAATGAAAATTATCTGGTAAAAAAACGGTTTATTTGTGGTGAATATGCTTTTTTTTAAAATCATATTACCCCAAGCAAGGCAGTCCACTGCCACTATAGCGCAGGGCATTACATAGAGCGATTGGTTATAGGAAATGTTAGAGGGAGGGTGATAGACGAGTTAGGAGGTACGTAGGGAGAGCGTTGGAGGGAATAGGTGCGACTTAGTATGTTAGGTGGTGTCTATTGACCTTACATTTAAGGTTGTAGCCGTCGGGGAAGCAATCATGCGAAACATAATTCCACAAGCGGGAAGTGCGAGAAAAGAAGCTGTTGGAGTAGAAATTGCGGTTAAATTTCATCGGTTTCACTGATAAGTGGTGGGACCTAGTTTGCCAATCTAGTATCTCGTGCAATTTCACACCTAGGGGGCACCAGTGATTTAAGTTCATCCGAGCAGAAGCCGTTAAAGTATGCACAGGGAAGTCACGTCACGTTGGTGAGAGAGTGACTACAAGCGGTCAGCTAAGTTGGTATCGATCACATTCCAGATTCTCCGCTGTATTTTGTCAAGAACCCCGAGGAGAATAGCAGGGGCACCCAACCAGATGTGGCAGCAGTATTCAATACACGGGCGGACGGTAGATTTATATATATACAGGATAGATTCAGACGGAAGGAATTTCCGGGCCCTGCACAGAGAGCCGAATTTCATAGCAGCGGATTTAGCAATGGATTCGACGTAGTCATTCCACTTGAGGTCCGCTGAGAGTGTCAGGCCAAGCAGGCGTAGTGATTTACTCTCTGGGAGCCAAGCCTGTTCCATGCTAATGGGGGGGGGGAGGTGCGGTAGTTTGTGGTGGTTAATTGACAGCAGCTTCGTTTTGGAAGAATTTAATTTTACGAGCCATTTCTTACCCCAATCCACCACGGATTGGAGGTCCTTTTCAAGCTCGGCAGCGAGGTTCGCCTTGTCACCAACACCAGATTTTTGATTGAGGCGAGAGTAAGTTGTGGTGCCATCGGCGTACATACCTACTTGGGATGTTATGGCATCGAGGAGATCATTGATGTTGAATAGAAAGAGCGTAGGACCTAGGATAGAGCCTTGGGGGACACCCGCGTTTGTAGGATAGTTCTGAGAAGCATGTATGGTGAAAGTGGGGTTGGGAGCTTATTTGGATTCTGTTGGCCATATTGTAGTCTTAGAGTTAGGTGCTTGGGGGGAGGTGGCTTAGTTCAGGACAAGTTTTCTATTTATCTTCTCTGGATGTAGTAGTAGTGGCGTCGTTGTTACTGATGTGAGTGGTGTGTGATTTTTGGATGGTCTAGTCGATTCTTTTATGGTTCTTAAGGTGCTGCTATTCGGTTTGCAGGAGGATATGTGTTATGGCTTAGAGGAGGATATATATATATATATATATATATATATATTGTCATCCGCAGACATATCTGTTTAGCTGTATCACAGTTCATCAGTACGGTTAGACTCCGATTGCTTTTTTACCCAGGATTGAAACCCGACCGAAATGGCGTCAGTCGGCGACTCTATATATATATTATGAGTAATGGTTATTAATGTATGTATATTCCACATTTAAAAAATGCTCAATACAAAAGTAGACCATAAATATATGGTTATTATTATTATTGTTATTATTATTATTATTATTATTATTATTGTATACTGCAACTTGGTAGCTATCAGCAAGAAAATACTGCCTGATGATGGTGTTTTAACACCGAAACTTTATAGAGATCAAGTTGCCGTATGCCATTATCATCATAATGATGATAATTTCCACACCCACGCACGCACACACACACACACACACACGCACACACGCACGCACACACACACACACACACACACATATATATATGTAAGTGTATGTATACAATTATAAATATAAATATATTTATGCAATTTGTTATATATATTATATTATTTATATATTATATATGCGTGGTACTTATTTGAAAGCGCTCAATATCAGTGATAGAGATGACATTCATATAGATAGGTGTGAGTTTGTAAGCCTGGGTTTCACGCTTTGTCTGTCGATCGACAGAGCGTGAAACTCAGCGTTACAAACTCATGCCTATATATATATATATATATATATATATATATATATATATATATATATATATGAGCTTGTAACCCTAGTTTTGTAACTCTGTCATGAAGAGAGATTTTCCTCCCATTTCCGCAAAATTACACGAATATCCGCAACTCTACATATAACCAATTTAAAAAAAAGTTAATCAGTTTGTCTGACGATCGCAAGAGCGGGAAACCCAGGGTTAGAAACTCACATACACACACACGCAGACACACATATATATACACACACACACATACACATATATATATATATATCTTGCAATTGTAAACCGTATTCTCTGTGTAAGTCTCAAGCATGAATATCGCTACGACGCTATTTCACTATTCATATTCGGAATATTGCTAACTTAGTTGCTGTTATCGCTAGGTTTAAACAACTGTACCCTCCGCCATTTCTAAGGTGTGTATCGAATAACCAGATAGATATAATCCCGAGGAAGACCGGTGTGCACAATAGCCGAAACGTTCAGACAACAATAAAGATGTGTACAATAGTACGAAATACTGTAAATAATGAGGACTCCTCAACTTTTTTACAGGGTGTTTCTCAACAATATGTAACTATGAAAGTAACGATTAATGTACTTGATAATCATCTAGGATAAGAAGAATCTGAATTTATTATATGACTAGCAGTATAGCCCGGCGTTGCTCGGTTGTAATGAAAGCTTTAAAACTAATCCATGGTCCTGGAGCTCAGACTCTTTGGACGTTGGCACGAACGACTAAAAATCAATAGTTGTTTCCAGTTAAAGCAAAACCGTAGACTGAAAGAAAAATGAATTGATGTAAGTTAAATTTTGATTTTCAGGTATCGATATCAAATAAGTTTTTTTCGTCGTAAACTGAATTTTGAAGGCTGAATAAATCCTCTGAGTAAATAGTATCATGGCTGAGACTAAGAACTACAATTTTACCTACTTAGAGCCAAAGCCGAAGCAAAAGCTAAAATAAAAGGGCTGAAAAAAATACAGACATACAGGCAGATAAACAAACACGCACACAAACATCTTGCCTTATATATATATATATATATATATATATATATATATATATATATATATAAATACATTATCGATTTTCTACACTATTATGAGAACTGTAACCTTGAAACTTCTGAATATCGTTTCTTATGTTTTTGTCTATGAGTGTATCAAATTTGATTAAAATCGGACCACGCCTTCCATAACCGGATTTTTTCGATTATCGATTTTTGATATTAATCGGGGGTACCTCGACACAAAACCTAGCTAAGAACACTCGCAGACGCTTATAGTACAACTGTGTAAATTTTCAAGAAAATCGGTTCAGCCGTTTCGGAGTCTATAGGTAACGGACACACACGCAGACAGACACACTGACGAAGTTCCATTTGTAAATAAGTTAAGATTAGATTAGATTTAGATAGATTTAGATTAGATTATGACATTATTTATCTTGGAGTAAATAAAAGTTCTGCAATAAATAACATCGTCCATAAACGTTCTAGAATATATGGCATCGCCCCTAAAGTTTCTCAAATAAATGGCATCGCCCCCTACTCCATATTCTAACGAATTTTTCTCACTCGCTTTCGGAATGCTATTGTATTTCAAATTTCGTTTCTTTCTTCGTTTTTTCCATTCTTGGAATGACTTTGCCAATGTCTTGGCGAGAGTTTCGAACGATGCGATAATGATTAATACAATTGTCACCTTTAAATTCTAAAATTCTTTTTTCCGTTCTTACTAAGTCGACTGATATTTTCAATTTGACTCCGCCATCACGTGAAGCAATACAATCTACCAGCAGATCGTCTTTTCATTGTTTCAGATGATTAAATCTAGTTTCCTGGTAATCGGTTTGAATTGCAAATTCGAAATAATTTCATTTTACGGATTAGTATCTTCATAATTGCAATCTCAGATCAAGAATTTTGAACTATTCTTTGCAATGCTTGAAGTAACATTAGCAAATTATCATTTGGAGTTATGAGAAAAATTGTCTATGTTATAAGCGACCGTTGGCTGCAACTGCAATACAGAGGTCACTGCAACTGTAGGCGAGCAAACCATTAAAAAAGAGGTCACATCCCCAGTATAATTTCAGAGACAGAAATATACATACCAATTTGTGCTTACGGCCATATCACATTGAATACACCGGGTCTTGCTCGATGACCGAAGTTAAGCAACGATGGGCCTGGTCATTATTTTGATTGGTGACCGCTTGGGAATACCAGGTGATGTAAGTGTATAATGACGGATGTGCGGGCTTACGGCCATATCACGTTGAATACACTGGTTCTCGGTCGATCACCAAAGTTAAGCAACGTTGAGTCTGGTCAGTAATTAGATGGGTGAACGCTTGGGAATATCAAGTGCTGTAAGCGTTCAGTGACGGATCTGCGTGCTTACGGCCATATCACGTTGAATACACCGGTTCTCGCTCGATGACCTAAGTTAAGCAACGATGGGCCTGGTCATTATTTAGATTGGTGACCGCTTGGGAATACCAGATGGTGTAAGTGTATAATGACGGATGTGCGGACTTACAGCCATATCACGTTGAATACACTGGTTCTCGGTCGATCACCAAAGTTAAGCAACGTTGAGCCTGGTCAGTACTTAGATGGGTGAACGCTTGGGAATATCAGGTGCTGTAAGCGTTTAGTGACGGATCTGCGTGCTTACGGCCATATCACGTTGAATACACCGGTTCTCGCTCGATGACCGAAGTTGAGCCACCTTGAGCCTGGTCATTATTTAGATTGGTGACTGCTTGGGAATACCAGGTGATGTAAGTGTATAATGACGGATGTGCGGACTTACGGCCATATCACGTTCAATACACTGGTTCTCGCTCGATGACCGAAGTTAAGCCACCTTGAGCCTGGTCATTATTTAGATTGGTGACCGCTTGGGAATACCAGGTGATGTAAGTGTATAATGACGGATGTGCGGACTTACGGCCATATCACGTTGAATACACTGGTTCTCGGTCGATCACCAAAGTTAAGCAACATTGAGCCTCGTCAGTACTTAGATAGGTGACCGCTTGGGTATACCAGGTGCTGTAAGCGTTTAGTGACGGATGTGCGTTGTGCTGTAGTGGATATCGGCTCGGAAAGAGAAATCGGTGAGCCGAGTTCGAATTCCATTTGAATACCCTGCATTCTCTTAAGCAGTGGGACCCTTGGGAAAGGTATTAATCCATCCCTTTCCTTCCAGTGATGGTTTAAATAACAAGGGTAGGACTTGGGAACCCTGCCCTTAAAAAAACAAAACAAATCCGAATGAATCTTGATACTCGAAAAGAAAAAAAATTATTACTAGACACAAAACTTATATAAAAAGTAAATTGTTGGAAGAAAATGGTATTAATAATAATAATAATAATAAAAATTTGTTGGCAATAAATGACCCGCCGAGGTTGATATGCCATAAAACAACCAACCAATTTGCAAAGTTAGTAAATGCTTATAGGCATAATTTTTTCTTTTTTTATATAATTGTTTCACTGTAAGCAAACAAACCACAGATCGTAGGGGTCAACATAAGAGGAAGAGAGAAAAGAGAGAGGAATATGATACTATTGTGGAGTTATTGTTGAAATAACAGTGAAATAACTAACGGGAACAGTGAAATAACTAACGAGAAGACTCGGGAACAGTGAAATAACTAACGAGAAGACTCGGGAACAGTGAAATAACTAACGAGAAGACTCGGGAACAGTGAAATAACTAACGAGAAGACTTGGGAACAGTGAAATAACGAACGAGAAGACTCGGGAACAGTGAAATAACTAACGAGAAGACATGAGAACAGTGAAATAACTAACGAGAAGACTCGGGAACAGTGAAATAACTAACGAGAAGACTCGGGAACAGTGAAATAACTAACGAGAAGACTTGGGAACAGTGAAATAACTAACGAGAAGACTTGGGAACAGTGAAATAACTAACGAGAAGACTTGGGAACAGTGAAATAACTAACGAGAAGACTTGGGAATAGTGAAATAACTAACGAGAAGACTCGGGAACAGTGAAATAACTAACGAGAAGACTTGGGAACAGTGAAATAACTAACGAGAAGACTTGGGAACAGTGAAATAACTAACGAGAAGACTCGGGAACAGTGAAATAACTAACGAGAAGACTTGGGAACAGTGAAATAACTAACGAGAAGACTTGGGAACAGTGAAATAACTAACGAGAAGACTTGGGAATAGTGAAATAACTAACGAGAAGACTTGGGAATAGTGAAATAACTAACGAGAAGACTTGGGAACAGTGAAATAACTAACGAGAAGACTTGGGAATAGTGAAATAACTAACGAGAAGACTTGGGAATAGTGAAATAACTAACGAGAAGACTTGGGAACAGTGAAATAACTAACGAGAAGACTTGGGAACAGTGAAATAACTAACGAGAAGACTTGGGAACAGTGAAATAACTAACGAGAAGACTCGGGAACAGTGAAATAACTAACGAGAAGACTTGGGAACAGTGAAATAACTAACGAGAAGACTTGGGAACAGTGAAATAACTAACGAGAAGACTTGGGAATAGTGAAATAACTAACGAGAAGACTTGGGAACAGTGAAATAACTAACGAGAAGACTTGGGAACAGTGAAATAACTAACGAGAAGACTTGGGAATAGTGAAATAACTAACGAGAAGACTTGGGAATAGTGAAATAACTAACGAGAAGACTTGGGAACAGTGAAATAACTAACGAGAAGACTTGGGAACAGTGAAATAACTAACGAGAAGTCTTGGGAACAGTGAAATAACTAACGAGAAGACTCGGGAACAGTAAAATAACTAACGAGAAGACTTGGGAACAGTGAAATAACTAACGAGAAGACTTGGAACAGTGAAATAACTAACGAGAAGACTTGGGAACAGTGAAATAACTAACGAGAAGACTTGGGAACAGTGAAATAACTAACGAGAAGACTCGGGAACAGTGAAATAACTAACGAGAAGACTCGGGAACAGTGAAATAACTAACGAGAAGACTTGGGAACAGTGAAATAACTAACGAGAAGACTCAGGAACAGTGAAATAACTAACGAGAAGACTTGGGAACAGTGAAATAACTAACGAAGACTTGGGAACAGTGAAATAACTAACGAAGAGGAACTTGGGAACAGTGAAATAACTAACAAAGAAGACTTGGGAACAGTGAAATAACTAACGAGAAGACTCGGGAACAGTGAAATAACTAACGAGAGACATGGGAACAGTGAAATAACTAACGAGAAGACTTGGGAACAGTGAAATAACTAACGAAGACTTGGAACAGTGAAATAACTAACGAGAAGACTTGGGAACAGTGAAATAACTAACGAAGACTTGGGAACAGTGAAATAACTAACGAGGAAGACTCGAAAAAAATTAAAATAACTATGCAGAAGACTTTGGAACGTGGACTTAATATGGCAAAAAGGACGTTGAGACAATGAAAATCGTTTGACGAAAACGGAGGATAGTAAATAAACTAACGAGGAAGAACTGGACGATAGAAGTATTAACCATAACGAGGACAGGAACAATGGAAAATAATACCTAGCAGAAGACTTGAACAATGAAATAACTAACGAGAAGACTTGGAACAGTGAAATAACTAACCAAAAGGAAGACTTGGAACAGTGGGAAATAACTAACGAGAAGACTTTGAACAGTGAAATAACTAACGAGAAGACTCGGGAACAGTGAAATAACTAACATGAAGGCACCAGGAACAGTGAAATAACTAACGAGAAGACTTGAGAACAGTGAAATAACTAACGAGAAGACTTGGGAACAGTGAAATAACTTAACGAGAAGACTTGGGAACAGTAGAAATAACTAACGAGAAGACTTGGGAACAGTGAAATAACTAACAGAAGACCGGGAACAGTGAAATAACTAACGAGAAGACTTGGGAACAGTGAAATAACTAACGAGAAGACTTGGGAACAGTGAAATAACTAACGAAGACTTGGGAACAGTGAAATAACTAACGAGAAGACTTGGGAACAGTGAAATAACTAACGAGAAGACTTGGGAACAGTGGAAATAACTAACGAGAAGACTTGGGAACAGTGAAATAACTAACGAGAAGACTTGGGAACAGTGAAATAACTAACGAGAGGTTGGGAACAGTGAAATAACTAACACGAGAAGACTCGGGAACGATGAAATAACTAACGAGAGGACTTGGGAACAGTGAAATAACTAACGAGGAACTTGGGCAAGTGCTGAGAACCGGACGGTGGGTAATTCTTGGAACATGGGACCCCATGTGGATAATAACTGGAAACTTGAACAGAAAGTAGTACTGTTTGGAAAACAGGACAGTGGAAATATAGAAGACGGGTAGACAACTGAGGAGGCTGAGACGGTGGTGCTGCTGGCAAGGAGAACTCAGAATTGAAATAATGAAGATGGAGCAATTGATAACCAGTGAAGAAATTCTGAGACAGTGGGAAAATGACTGCAGAGAACTCAGAAGACAGAGAAGATGAACTATACTGAAACTTTGAGACAGTGATGAGAACTGGCAGAAGGCAGATAGTAATAATGAAGAAACAGGACAATGGAAGCAGCATGTGGAGATTGAGAACAGTGGAGAATAACTAACGAGAAGACTTTGAAACGTGAAATAACTAACAGAAGACTTGGGAACAGTGAAATAACTAACGAGAAGACTTGGGAACAGTGAAATAACTAACGAGAAGACTTGGGAACAGTGGAGAATAACTAGCAGGAAGACTTGGGAACAGTGAAATAACTAACGAGAAGACTTGGGAACAGTGAAATAACTAACGAGAAGACTGGGAACAGTGAAATAACTAACGAGGAAGACTTGGGAACAGTGAAATAACTAACGAAGACTCAAGTTTTGATATGAAAACTTTGAAAGTGAAATAACTAACGAAGACTCAGGAACAGTGAAATAACTAACGAGAAGACTTAGGAACAGTGAAATAACTAACGAGAAGACTTGGGAACAGTGAACTAACTAACGAGAAGACTTAGGAACAGTGGGAAATAACTAACGAGAAGACTTGGGAACAGTGAAATAACTAACGAGAAGACTTGAACAGTGAAATAACTAACGAGGAAGACTTGTTAACAGTGAAATAACTAACGAGAAGACTTGGGAACAGTGAAATAACTAACGAGAAGACTCGGGAACAGTGAAATAACTAACGAGAAGACTTGGGAACAGTGAAATAACTAACGAGAAGACTCGGGAACAGTGAAATAACTAACGAGAAGACTTGGGAACAGTGAAATAACTAACGAGAAGACTTGGGAACAGTGAAATAACTAACGAGAAGACTTGGGAACAGTGAAATAACTAACGAGAAGACTTGGGAACAGTGAAATAACTAACGAGAAGACTTGGGAACAGTGAAATAACTAACGAGAAGACTCGGGAACAGTGAAATAACTAACGAGAAGACTTGGGAACAGTGAAATAACTAACGAGAAGACTCGGGAACAGTGAAATAACTAACGAGAAGACTTAGGAACAGTGAAATAACTAACGAGAAGACTTGGGAACAGTGAACTAACTAACGAGAAGACTTAGGAACAGTGAAATAACTAACGAGAAGACTTGGGAACAGTGAAATAACTAACGAGAAGACTTGGGAACAGTGAAATAACTAACGAGAAGACTTGGGAACAGTGAAATAACTAACGAGAAGACTTGGGAACAGTGAAATAACTAACGAGAAGACTCGGGAACAGTGAAATAACTAACGAGAAGACTTGGGAACAGTGAAATAACTAACGAGAAGACTTGGGAACAGTGAAATAACTAACGAGAAGACTTGGGAACAGTGAAATAACTAACGAGAAGACTTGGGAACAGTGAAATAACTAACGAGAAGACTTGGGAACAGTGAAATAACTAACGAGAAGACTTGGGAACAGTGAAATAACTAACGAGAAGACTCGGGAACAGTGAAATAACTAACGAGAAGACTTGGGAACAGTGAAATAACTAACGAGAAGACTTGGGAACAGTGAAATAACTAACGAGAAGACTTGGGAACAGTGAAATAACTAACGAGAAGACTTGGGAACAGTGAACTAACTAACGAGAAGACTTAGGAACAGTGAAATAACTAACGAGAAGACTTGGGAACAGTGAAATAACTAACGAGAAGACTTGGGAACAGTGAAATAACTAACGAGAAGACTTGGGAACAGTGAAATAACTAACGAGAAGACTCGGGAACAGTGAAATAACTAACGAGAAGACTTGGGAACAGTGAAATAACTAACGAGAAGACTTGGGAACAGTGAAATAACTAACGAGAAGACTTGGGAATAGTGAAATAACTAACGAGAAGACTCGGGAACAGTGAAATAAAATAATGTATTTACAAAAATACAAATAGTTGTTAAGGCTGAATCGTATCTCCACTCAGCTACAGGACAAATCAGCTTACGAACTTTACTCTCTCAGTCTCTGAATCTGACTGCCGGAAAACAGAAACCTGGTAACCGGACGTGACGTCAGGAATAGTCCATTAGTCAATCGACTGACAATCGGATGCCACCCTAACAGATACAGTTGGTGTTGATTGTAGCTATCAGGGAAGCAAGTATACGGAAGTGAGCTCCACAGGCCGGAAGTGTGAAAAAAGAAAACGCAAGAGTAAAAGTGGCAGCTACATGATTTGACAGTCACGAAGGTTTTCATGCCGAGGGGGGACATCATGGAGATAAGCTCGTCGAAGCATAGCCGCGGAAATATTTGCAGAAAAGACAGAGGTAAGCCGCATCCCATAGGTGAGAAAGGAGGCTGGAGTCTGTTATAGTGGAACATCCTGCCATCCCCGAGAATGGAATGCTCTAGCCTATAAAGGACGGATACAAGCGGTACGAGGAGAAGCGAACGTCTTAGGCACTCGCCTGACGACGCTATGACACTGTCAGCGCTCTGACTTCGGGTAGAGGGCGCTCTCTGCTTCCGAGCAGAGAGCACAAACCCAGTCGTGTTTCCGACAAAGGGTAGAACCACGACTCCGTAAAAATAAACAGGCATTTTTTTTGGCCCGGGTATATGGCCGGGAATACTCACTATAAAATGACCATGTGTCACATCCGGCCTTGCGTGAGAAGGCTAGTAAATACAGCAAACGTCTTAGGCACTCGCCTGACGACGCTATGACACTGTCAGCGCTCTGCCTTCGGGTAGAGGGCGCTCTCTGCTTCCGAGCAGAGGGCACTAACCCAGTCGTGGTTCCGCCGAAGGGTAGAACCACGATTGGGGAAGAATAGACAGACAATTTTTTGGCCCGGGTATATGGCCGGGAATACCCACTATAAAATGACCATGTGTCACATCCAGCCTTACGTAGGAAGGCTAGTAAATACAGCAAACTTCTTAGGCTCTCGCCTGACGACGCTATGACACTGTCAGCTCTCTCCCTTCGCGTAAAGGGCGCTCTCTTCTTCCAAGCAGAGTACACTAACCCAGTCGTGGTTCCGCCGAAGGGTAGAACCACGGCTGAGGAAAAATAGACAGACATTTTTTGGCCCGGCTATATGGCGGGAATACCCACTATAAAATGACCATGTGTCAAATCCGGCCTTGCGTGGGAAGGCTAGTAAATACAGCAGACGTCTTAGGCGAAGGCATTATCTATTTGATAGCTTATTCCGCTCCTACTCGTTGATTGCTTATCAGTATGTTATTGTTAATTGTACAGTAGTACAGTAAATCCGTTATATCCATTTCCTGTGTCGAGTACCATTCTTTCACTAATCTTTATACTGATAACCCTTTCTGAGATATATTATCCTCGAACCACCCAATATGGATTGCAGACCTTTTTTTTTAATTTTGTCGCGAACCCCCATATGAGGATTAAGGGCGCCCGACCGCATATGACAACAGTAATCAATGCACAGACGGAATTATTCATATTTATTCACCAGAACAAAAAGCGTATTAATCAAGATATAAACGACAAATATTTACCTATCCACAAACCAAATAAATGCGTACAGTCGCAAATAAATATTGACCAATACTTTACAGACTGTATTGTAAAGATGAATATTTACGTATCACTGATAAAATGTGACGATAAACATTTATACTTACCAGAGCCAAAACGTCTAAGGTGTTTTGCTTGTCGGGCTGCTGTGTTGTGATGAATGCGTGCGTAAACCCACGCCAGACAGTTCGTCGTCTCGTCAGATGCGTCCTCTCCCCTCGCAAGTTTGGACAAAGAAAGAAATATTCTCCATATTGTCATTTTATGCTGAGTGAAAACGAGGCCGACAGCGATGATTGGTGCGGCGGCAATGGTTTTTGTCCATAAAACGGGTCCGAGGGTCCTTGGGACGGTGGTGACGTGCGCTGACATAGAGATCAGTATTGAGTTTAGACTCTGTTTATTTTCGTCTGGAAGCTTCAAACCCATCTGTGGAGCGAGCGGTGTACCCGAAACCAAACAGAAACCTACTGTTTAGCAACATAAAACTCCTATAAACTTCAGTTTAGACTTGTGAAACAGACTTTTTAAATCTCAGATAACATTCACAAAGTCTGACCTCTCAATATGATGTCGAACATTTCCTTAGCACGAATATTAACTTTAAAATTAAACATTTGTGGAACATATACTACAATTTGATCCCAAAAACGGTTGTTACAAAACTACCATTAATTTTAGAGAGGAGGTAAACAGATTCTGCACTTCGATCCCAGATCCATGGCTAGGGATTAAAGAAAAGTGTAACTATTGTAGCAAATCTCTGTTCTGTCAATGAATGCCGAATGCTTTCTCATATTACCATTAACGTTATAGAGGGGAGCAGATTGTTCAGTTTGATTCCAAATGTGCGTTGTGGTGCAGTGGGTATCGGCTCGGAACGAGAAATCGAGGAGCCGAGTGCGAATTCCAGTTGAATTCATTCCATTCACATACGCGCAAATACCCTTAGGGAAGGTATTAATCACTCCTCCTTTCAGTTATGGGTTAAATAACAGGACAGATTGGATTATATAGCATTGGCTGGCAACCAGTCTACTGCAGAAGGCAATGGCAACCGACTACGGGATAATCTTCTGCCCAATCAGTCATGTCTCTTTCGAGACATGATCGCCCAAAGCGTGTTTCACGTATGGCACTTAAATGACTGACCAATAAACAGAGAGTAATAAAAATCATTACAAGTCTTGGGTGGATTTTGCTTAGCGGCATATAAACACCTCTGTGGTTATCTTTTGCTTTTTTAAACCTGTATTGTTGCTAGTTTTACTATAAATAAGTGTTGTTGCTTCGTTGGTTTTGTTTAGCGGCATATCAACGTCTCAATGGGTTTTTTAATGACGGAATCTAAATATTTTAAAATAGTTTTCTCCTTGAATTACAGATAAAATTCTCGTTGCACATTTTTTATTACATATGAATTATTGGCAATTTTACTATAAATACGTATTTTTGGTTGGTGGATTTTGCTTAGTGACATATCAACATCTCTATGGGTTATTTAATGTCGAAACCAAAATATTTTGAACGCAATTGTATGCCTTTAAAGGTGAGACTGCCTAAATAAAACTATGTTTTAAGTATATATTGTTGCTAGTTTTAATATAAATAAGTATTGTTGGTTGGTTGATTTTATTTAGTGACATATCAACATCTCTATGGGTTATTTAATGACGGAATCTAAAAGAGTGGAACCTGTCGAATGCGACTACCCCTACTGCCATCAAAAACTGGTCGCATACGACATGTGGTCGCTCACTAAAGGCTCATATATTCTACTCATCAAAATGTACACATTAGAATTTTACCATGTTATCTGGTAATAAATAAATGAGAACATAAGAAAATGGCCTAACTTTAAAGAAATTTATTCAGCATAATTCATTTAAAATTTTTAAAAACGTATTTACAACGGTTGACAAGAGACCAAAATATTTATTCACAAAAAAACATTTATTAAATGTGCAAAAATATGTAGGTTGGAAAAATTCGCGACATATATATATATATATATATATATACGGTTTCAGTTTTTTTCTTAAAGAGAATATGCGATGAAAAAAATGAACAAAAAAACTGACAGCGATCGTGGGTGGGGGGAGGGTAGAGAAACAGAGAGATAGAGATAGATATACCCAGATAGAAATAGAGTAGATAGATACACAAAAAAAATAAAGGCACGAAAGAAATAGACATTTGAGAAAGTGGCATAATTGTGATTTTCCCCATCCCTAAATTTATCCAAGTCAGTACAGAGACTGCTATAAATTCCTTGAACATGTCAAACGAAATAGATGTTGTAAAAAATAGCCGATGTTTGACCGTGAGGTGAAATCAGGCAATGTACATTTCAACAAGAAATAACAGTTTGATACAACACTACAATAACAAAACAATGTGGAATTGTTCCTGGCTGTGACCAAAGCAAAATGAAATAGATTACTCATTTAGTTTCTCCTAATTAAGAAGTTCGCAGTGTACGACCAAAATGGATTTTTTTCAAAGCAGTCGCTTGATCAGTGATTTTCTCTCGTTGATGTTAATCGCTGGTCGCGTTCTGGAGATGGTCTCTCACTAAGGGTCAATTAACCTTAGCAAATCATCCGTGCATGGAAAAACGGTTGTAACCAACATGTGGTCACTGACGAAGAGGGTCACATACGGCAGGTTCCACTGTATTTTGTACGTAATGTTAAGCTTCCAATTTCGGATATTTTCTACATAATTGATACTTTCAAAGCAAAGATATGTTTTCGATATCTTCTTCTTCTATGTACCGTCTCTTCAGGACGTAGGTGATCATAACCGTTGAGCTCGTGGAAGTTCAGCCCCTTAGAGAGAAGTATAGCGGGTATCTTATCTATTCTTTTCTAGTTGTAGTAGGATTCCGTTTTAGTGAAGGGTAATTGTATACCGTTGTAGGTTAACGGAATTTGGTTTTGTGGTAGATAGCCCACTATAAGTCATAAAATGATTATAAAATCAAGAAAAGCAAATTGAGTTGAAAATAACATTTATATATGCACATATGAATTAATTTTTTTTCAATTAAAATAATACTTGAATATAAGTCCAACGGAGGTTAAAATGTTCATGAAAAATAATAAGCTGAAAGATATAAATTAGTGTTCAGGAATGTGGGGAGCGGAGGTATGTGAGGAATGTTTTTAAAGTCGTCGCTCCTTAGGTCAGTCAGTACTTTTGAGACAGTGGCCAGCGTAGTAACCGTAGTCAAGGGGATATTAATTACACTCTTCTCCTCTCGTTTACCCGTCTGCTGGGGTCTTGTTTGTATCCCCTTTTTATATCTACTTTTTGGATAAAAAAGCAGCTCGTTTTGGGATTTCATACTTGTATTTATTTTGGGCTTCCCATTAGCTCGTAAATAAATTTCGTGTAGGTTCGCGAAATGTAAATATGATATTTGATTAATTGCGGAGATGATTTTTGTTCATTTGCTTTCTGGTCGTTATAGAGCAAACATTCGGTCTCTTGCTTTTGCTCGGTATCACCACAGAAGGACATTTCTGTCCCTTTTTTACTTCTTCGCTTCCGTTTTATTGTGGATCGGTTCTTTACCTTCCTGACCACAAGGGCGCCGGCTCTTTACCTTCCTGACCACCAATACGTCGGCTCTTTACCTTTCTGACCACCAATACGTCGGCTCTTTACCTTCCTGACCACCAGGACGTCCACATACGTGGCAACTAGCCAGCATGTGCACAGACAAGCGGAGAGAAAAAAACAATTTCTGTTCACTTATCCACGGACGGTAAAAGGCCCTAAAGTTAGTATGTTATTTCCTAATCTTTATTCTGTAAACACCCTCGTTTCTTTGGACTGCACGAACAATCATTTGTTTTGGGGCGTATGTAAATCCTTCTATGTTTACATAAATAGATTGCCTTATTAAATGTTTTGTTTGTTCCAGTCGTATATCTCGTCTCTCTATATTCGGATTCGGTGTTAGTGTATCAATGGCTACGCTAATGCTAATATTAGGATTGCTGCTACTAGAAGGCTAAAATGTATTATTCTTTCTATCATGAAATCGCCGGTAAATTATGGCTGGCTGATAAACCCATACTGACATCGTAAACCTCTCCCTATCTCTTTTATCTCTTAGAAGCCCTTCCTATGTGAGCCTACTCAACTCCTCTCCCCCACTTGAAAATTAGAAAACTTATTGCTCCCAGTTTTACTATAAAATGTATTTTAATATTTTTTTAGTGTGACATTGATTGTAATTTTGCTATAGGAATGTTGGTTGGTTGGTTGGTTTTATGGCATATCAACCTCGACGGGTCATTTATTGCCAACTAAATTTTATATATTGCTGGTAATACCTTTTTTTTTTCAACAATTTGTTGTTGATTTGAATATAAGTTTAGTGTCTCGTAATATTTTTTTCTTTTTTGAGTATCAAGATTCATTGGGATTTGTTTTTAAGGGCAGGGTCCCCAAGTCCTACCCTGTTATTTAACCCATGACTGGAATGAAAGGATTAATACCTTTACCAAGGATACCAGTGCTTAATTGAATGCTGGGTATTCAACTGGAATTCGAACTCGGCTCACATATTTCTCTTTCCGAGCCGATATCCACTGCACCACAACGCACATCCGTCACTAAACGCTTACAGCACCTGGTATTCCCAAGCGGTCACCCATTTGAATATTGACCAGGCTCAACGTTGCTTAACGTCGGTGATTGAGCTAGAACCGGTGCATTCAACGTGATATGGCCGTAAGCCTATAGAAATGTATTTTTGGTAATTTTTCAATAAGATTTACTGTTGAATTTTATTAGGGTTTACAATTTACACATAGTTATTATCCTAACAATTTCAGCAACCTGATAAGCAAGATCATTTTCTTCATCTATATGCCGTATTCATTCAGTATCTTGGTGATCATTGCTCTCCACAATGTTCGGTTATGGTAGCTTTTAATAATATTTCTTGTATTGTTTCCTCTCATAAAACTTGTTCTGCCATCCGTTTTACACAAGCACATGAAGTCGTTTACAGAACTTAAGAGGTGTTACCACGCTCATCAAAATTTACAATCTCCAGATCCGAGGACTTGCTGCCGGACATAGTTTAACGTCATGACCAGGCCGTAGCGAGTGAAGCTCGTTCAAGGAATACTAAATGTTTGCTTTTTTGTGGAAATGGCAAATATTAATATTCTTTATCTTCATCTATGTGCTGATCTTAGCCCTCCAAAATTTCCCGTTGTTTTTAGCTGTTGCACTTTAAAAAAACCTCTCCTATATCAATTTTTAAGATATTTAGCCATGTTATTAACGGTTTTCATCTGTCCATCTTATCTTCAGGGTTTCCTGTGAGCATAAAATTTTCTATACCCTTTTTCCTCGTGCCGGAGAAATATGAACATTATCTAAGAGGATCATTCACCAAATACGGTGAATTTTTCGGTATAAGGACTTCTACGAGGGTCATTCAATAAATAAGGTTTTAAATGTTTTTTTTATATAAGGACTTCTACGAGGGTCATTCAATGAATAATGTGAATTTTTCGGTATAAGGACTTCAACGAGGGTCATTCAATAAATAAGGTGGATTTTTTGGTATAAGTACTTCTACGAGGGTCATTCAATAAATAAGGTGAATTTTTCGGTATAAGGACTTCTACGAGGGTCATTCAATAAATAAGGTGAACTTTTCGGTATAAGGACTTCTATGAGAGTCATTCAATAAATAAGGTGAACTTATCGGTATAAGGACTTCTATGAGAGTCATTCAATAAATAAGGTGAACTTATCGGTATAAGGACTTCTACGAGGGTCATTCAACAAATAAGGTGAATTTTTCGGTTTAAGGACTTCTACGAGGGTCATTCAATAAATATGGTGAATTTTTCGGTATAAGGACTTCTACGAGAGTCAGTCAATAAATAAGGTGAATTTTTCGGTATAAGGACTTCTACGAGAGTCATTCAATAAATAAGGTGAATTTTTCGGTATAAGGACTTCTACGAGGGTCATTCAATAAATAAGGTGAATTTTTCGGTATAAGGACTTCTACGAGGGTCATTCAATAAATAAGGTGAATTTTTCGGTATAAGGACTTCTACGAGAGTCATTCAATAAATAAGGTGAATTTTTCGGTATAAGGACTTCTACGAGAGTCATTCAATAAATAAGGTGAATTTTTCGGTATAAGGACTTCTACGAGGGTCATTCAATAAATATGTTGAATTTTTCGATACAAGGACTTCTACGAGGGTCATTCATTAAATAAGGTGAATTTTTCGGTATCAGGACTTCTACGAGAGTCATTCAATAAATAAGGTGAATTTTTCGGGATAAGGACTTCTACGAGAGTCATTCAATAAATAAGGCGAATTTATCGGTATAAGGACGGCTACGAGGGTCATTCAATAAATAAGGTGAATTTTTCGGTATAAGGACTTCTACGAGAGTCATTCAATAAATAAGGTGAATTTTTCGGTATAAGGACTTCTACGAGGGTCATTCAATAAATATGGTGAATTTTTCGATACAAGGACTTCTACGAGGGTCATTCATTAAATAAGGTGAATTTTTCGGTATCAGGACTTCTACGAGAGTCATTCAATAAATAAGGTGAATTTTTCGGTATAAGGACTTCTACGAGGATCATTCAATAAATAAGGTGAATTTATCGGTATAAGGACTTCTACGAGGGTCATTCGATAAATATGGTGAATTTTTCGATACAAGGACTTCTACGAGGGTCATTCATTAAATAAGGTGAATTTTTCGGTATCAGGACTTCTACGAGAGTCATTCAATAAATAAGGTGAATTTTTCGGTATAAGGACTTCTACGAGGGTCATTCAATAAATAAGGTGAATTTTTCGGTATAAGGACTTCTACGAGGATCATTCAATAAATAAGGTGAATTTTTCGGTATAAGGACTTCTACGAGGGTCATTCAATAAATATGGTGAATTTTTCGATACAAGGACTTCTACGAGGGTCATTCATTAAATAAGGTGAATTTTTCGGTATCAGGACTTCTACGAGAGTCATTCAATAAATAAGGTGAATTTTTCGGGATAAGGACTTCTACGAGAGTCATTCAATAAATAAGGCGAATTTATCGGTATAAGGACGGCTACGAGGGTCATTCAATAAATACGGTGAATTTTTCTGTATCCTTACGTTAATACACTTATTTTCTATCTGTATTGCTGGTCGTTGTTCATTTATTTGTGCGGACCCTATTCCGGGATCCTCAACAATTAACATTAATGGCAATAATTAATCGGATAGACTTTTTTTCTAAATGGTCGCTTTTGAGAACCCTGTACTATTTTCTCTCTAAAATGTTTAGGTCTGCATGTACGCCCGTACGAATAGTAATCTATTCTCAAACTTTAAATGTGTTCGCTGTAATTAATTTTGCACCCGGAATTCTAGAGACCAGGTCGACACTGCGAAGTGAATAAGCGACGCTTATACGCTCACAGCTCCAGAAATGTCATTTTGGCAAAGTGAAGCGATGCTGGACTCGTCCCAAAGATCTGTCCAGCTTCTCTTGCACACGTGGGTGTGACTGTACGGTGTCGGTTTGACTTGGGGTTTAGACAAGCGGGTGCGAGACGAGCGAGTTTCGGAAGACGTCGACAAGATGCATATATTAACATTGCACGATACACCGTTGCATCTTGGCCGGGATCCATATTCCCCTTCGAATGTGTCTCGTTTCCGTCCCTTCCCCAACAGCAAAGACAACCACTTCGCCGAAACAAGGAGTATGTAATTTTCACACTCCAACACATGACAATGTCTATAGAATCGTTATTCAGCCAGAGGCGGTGGAGGTTTCTTCTGGTTCGAATTTGATACGAACCCCAAAAAAGAGAAGGTGAGAGAGAGAGAGAGAGAGAGAGAGAGAGAGAGAGGGCGAACGACGAATAGAATGAGGGACAGAATGAAAAGGATAGAAAGAAAGATAAAATAAAGGAGAGAAATAGACATAAACTGGAATCTAGAGAGAGAAAGAGAGAAAGAGAGAGCGAGAGAGAGATAAAGAAAGAGAAAGAGAAAAGGGAGAAAGAGAGAGAAAGAAAGAGAGAGAGGGCGAAAGAAGAATAGAATGAGGGACAGAATGAAAATGATAGAAAGAAAGATAAAATGAAGGAGAGAGACGCGAGAGAGAGAGAGAGAGTGAGAACGATAGAGAGAGAGAGAGAGAGAGAGAGAGAAAGGGAACGAGAGAGGAGCAGAAAAAGTGATATGACGTCAAAGAAAGAAAAAGACGACAAAATAAATAAAAATAAAGCGATGGACGGATATAAATAGACTGGAACCTAAAGAGTGGGACAGAGTAACAAGAGAGAGAGAGAGAGAAAGAAAGAAAGAAAGAAAGAAAGAAAGAAAGAAAGAAAGAAACATACGGTCAAAAAAGAAAAGGGCAGTGTCAAAAAGTAACAGATGAAGAGAACAAAATAGACTGAAACCTAGAGAGTGGGACTTAGTAACAAGAAAGAAAGAAAGAAAGAAAGAAAGAAAGAAAGAAAGAAAGAAAGATCGGGTCAAAGACAAAAATAGAGGGCGAAAAAGAGGAAGCAATGGAGAGATAAATCTAGACTGGAAGCTAGTGAGTAGGAGAGAGTAAAAAAGAAAGAAAGAAAGAAAGAAAGAAAGAAAGAAAGAAAGAAAGAAAGAAAAAGTTATATGACGTAAAAAAGACAAAAAAACAGCAAAATGATAAAAAGAAAGTGATGGACGAAAATAGACTGGAAACTAGAGATAGGGATAGAGTAACAAAAGAGAGAGGGGGGATAGAAAGAGAAAAAGAGAAACAGAGGGATAAATAAATAAATAAAAAGAAAGAAAGAAAGAAAGAAAGACATTAGGTCAGTGAAAAAGAGAAAGGGAGAGAAGGAAAAATTAACTTGAAGCTAGTGATTAGAACAGAGTAGCAAATGAAAGAAATAAAGAAAGAAATAAATAAATAAAGAAAGAAAGAAAGAAAGAAAGAAAGAAAGAAAGAAAAATTGGGTCAAAGAGAAAAATAGAGGGCGAAAAAGAAGAATCAATGGAGGAATAAATATAGACTGGAAGCTAGTGAGCAGGAGAGAGTACAAAAAAGAAAGAAAGAAAGAAAGAAAGAAAGAAAGAAAGAAAGAAAGAAAGAAGACATAAAATCAAAGAGAGAAATCGAGAAAAAGGGAAAACGCTAGACGGATAGAAATAGACTAAAACCAACGGAGTGGAACAGAGAAACGAGGGTGAAAAAGAAAGAAAGAAAGAAAGAAAGAAAGAAAGAAAGAAAGGACAGATCCAAAAGAGAAAAAGACAGCGAAGAAGCGAAAGCGTTTGATGTGTAAAAATAAACTAGATAAAAAGTGATTTAGACACAGAAACGAGGGTGAGGGGGAATGAGAGAGAGAAAAAAAAGGAAAAGAGACAATACGTCAAAGAGTGAAAACGAATGATATAGAGAGTCAGTCAGTTAGTTAAGTGCCATACGTGATACACGCTTGGGCGATCATGTCTTGAAAGAGACATGAATGACTGGGCAGAAGATTATCCCGCAGTAGGTTGCCATTACATTCTGCGGCAGACTGGTTGCAGGCTAAAGCTATAGAACCCATTCTGTCCTGTCATTTGACTCATCGCTGAAAGGAGAAGAGATAGATTTTATTGCATATCATATTAAGCATAATTAGTGGGGGATCAGTTTATTACTTCATAACTATAGAAAACTGATCCCCCAATTCATACCCAGTAGAAGCTTCGCTTATACTGTCATCTATTATATTGAGTCAGATAGTTAACATACGTGATAGACGCTTGGGCAATCATATCTCGAAAGAGACATGACTGACTGGGCAGAAGATTATCCCGCAGTAGGTTGCCATTGCTTTCTGCGGTAGACTGGTTGCCGACCAAGGCTATAGAACCCAATCTGTCCTGTTATTTGACTCATAGCTAGAGGAGAAAGAAATGTATTATATTATTATGTAGTAATTAGTGGGGGATCGGTTTCCTATTGTTATGAAGTAATAAACTGATCCTCCACTTTATGACCAGTAGAAGCCTTAATCATTATTCCAACTATTATATTCAGTCAGTCAGTTAAGTGCCATACGTGATACACGCTTGGGCGATCATGTCTCGAAAGAGACATGACTGACTGGGCAAAAGATTATCCCGCAGTAGGTTGCCATTGCTTTATGCGGTAGACTGGTTGCCGACCAAGGCTATAGAACCCAATCAGTCCTGTTATTTGACACATAGCTGAAGAGAAGGGACGGATTAATGCCTTTCGCTAGAGTATTTGGGTGTATATGATTGCAACGATTTCAACTGGAATTCGAACTCGGCTCTCAGATTTCTCGTTCCGATTCGATATCCACTGGACCACGACGCACTTCTGATATAGAGAGTAGGAAGGCGAAATGCAAAAGAAAAAGAGAACATGTAGAAAGAGTGAGAGAAAGAAGGCAAGAGTAAAAGAAAAAAAAATAAATTGAGGGAAACGAATAAAGAGAGAGAGAGAGAGAGAGAGAGAGAGAGAGAGAGAGAGAGCAGAGTGAAAGAGGAGGAGCAGAAATATAGAAAAGATTTATCTTAAAATATTTCTTAAATCTGGGGTGAGAAGAATTAGATTCCTACGGACCTCCAAGGAATTATTCACGAATGCTAGTGTCCCACAGGGCTCTATCCTGGGCCCGACGCTCTTCCTTATTTTCATCAACGACCTCCCAGATGAGATCAAGTCCCAAGTAGACATCTACGCAGATGACACTACAATATACTCCCGCACCAGTAAGAAACCTGTCGTGGCGGACAGACATAATCTCGCTGCTGACCTTGAACGGGATCTACACTCTGTGGTGAACTGGGGCAAGAAGTGGCTTGTCAACTTCAATTCATCTAAGACCAAGCTCTTGTCTGTCAACCATTACAGGCAACCTCTCCTGCCTCCCATAAGCATGGACCAAGCGATTCTCCAGGAGAGTAATACACTACGCCTCCTCGGACTTACCCTGTCCTCAGACCTCAAATGGAACCACTATATTGAATCCATAGCAAAATCTACTGCTAAGAAGGTTGGGTCACTATGTCGATCGAGGATGATTTTTCCACCTGAATCCATCCTGCATATATACAAGTCAACCATCCGTCTGTGCATGGAGTACTGCTGCCATTTATGGTCAGGTGCCCCTGCCGTTCTACTCAGTGTTATTTGACAGGCTCCTCTGTAATGTGATAGGTACTGATCTGGCGGCTCGACTGCAGCCACTTCCCCATCGTCGAAATGTGGCCTCCATTTGTCTATTCTATAAATACTTTCATGGCTTCTGCTCAGACGAACTTAAGTCACTGATGCCTCCTCAACAGGTGTTTACTCGTGCAACCAGACTGGCAAATTCTCAGTCAGGTTAGCCAAAAGCAGACGGCAATTCTACTCCTGCAGCTTCTTCTCTCGCACTTCCCGCCTGTGGAACTCGCTCCCGTATTCTTGCTTTCCTGACGGCTACAACCTCCAGAAATTTAAATGCAAAGTCAATACTCATCTACTAACCACTGGACTCTAGCTCTCTCCCCACCCCTGTATATCCTTCCCTTTCTCTCCGCCTATGTATCTGTCATCGCACCTGCTTTCTCAGCTTTCTTTTGTTCCTTTCTAACTAGTTTGTACTCCTCACTCTTTTCTAATTAATCTGTTTACATTTATGTAGCCCCCTGCACATCAGTGGCGTTTCCGCCTTGCTCGGGGTGAAATGATTAAAAAAAAAAAACGTAAATGAAATTTATTCGACTGGAATAAGATGTCACACCTTCATTTACAACATACGAATTACAAATAATCACTATATTGTCCCTTCCGTACAAATGAATTACAACTGCTATCCAGAGCTATAGAACTTAGCCGATTTAAATATTTACCCATAGCCGGGGGTGAAGTGTGTTTCATTCCATGGGTCTTAGCCCGTAAGCGAATACATTAAAATTGACTGGAATTCGAACTCATCCTTCAGGTTCCTCAGTCAAAGCCGCGGTGAATTACACTAGTGATCCTCCCTAAAATAAGATTACAAGAATAACGGAATACAGGTACAAAGATATAGAACCTGTAGTCGGGGGTGAAGTTTGTTTCATTCTTTTTCCAAGGGTATTAGCCCGTAAACGAATATAATAAACTTTGACTGGAATTCGAACTCGTTCTCCAAATTCCTCAATCCGAGCCCCAGTCAATTACGCTAGTTGTTCTCCAAAAACTAACTTTTATTGGTGTAACCCTATACAGGTACAACCAAAGATATAGAACCTACTTTGTTTTGCTATTTACCCAAGGAAGAAGAGTTAGTTTTCTATTACGTGTTCCCCCTCTTTTTCGAAAGATAAACTGTCTATGCAGAAATTCGGTTATAAACAAGTTTAAATGCCGCTACGATGCCGTGTCGATAGGACAAACAAATCTTCGAATGAAAATACGCCTCTCTCAACATGTTCCCGCATATATTCGTTCCAGTAATCCTGGACTTTCTACCAGACCTACTCATGCTGTCCAGGAGTCGGCTAACGGTCAACAATTTTTGAATAATCAAAAATGTGCCTCCTTATATGAGTACACTTGGTTCTCTGTCCTGCATAGTGCTCAAACCGCTTATCATCTGCGTGTTCTTGAAGCAATTTATTTGAAGTTACATCGTCCTTGTTTGTGCAGTCAGAAGGACCACTTTATACAATCGTTGAGTCTTTTAGAAGTACGCTGAGTTATTTTTGTTTTTAATGTTATTAACTCTTGTTGAACTGTGGTTTACACCCCACTTACGTTGTATGAACCTAATAAGTATTTTTAGGCATGGTTACACTTAGTCATAATTTCTGTTCTTTCATTTAATAATACATTTTTGTTTGAGAATAGCATAATTTCTAACGTTTCTTCCGGGCAGTTTATATATTTTGCCACTGTTGTAAGGCTTGGTTGTTTTTCACTATACTCTACGTTATGTTTGGGTCTTTTCCATATTTTGATTTCAATTTCCACACGTGGCTAGCCAACGTAAGCGTTCAAAAAATATATAAACACTTTTACGGGAACGTTTTTAAAAACGGTAAAGGGTAAAATCAGTTATTCAGAAGCGTCTAAAGACACCACTTATGGTAGAAACCTGGGTCGCGTAATAACTCGTTTACAAATGGAATATATATATATATATATATATATATATATACTGTTAAATATAAGAGACAATGAATATATGTTATGTTTAATCATGAGCCGTTTTAAACATCGTATTTTGGTTATAATTTCAGGTGAAAATAAAGACAAAATTTCTCCAATATTTAGATATTTTTTTATGCTGGTTTTAAGCTTTCGACTCACATGAGCCATCTTCAGGGGCGTTAACATAAAGAGATCCACCTTCAGATTTGATTTTATCTTGTGTTGACGTAAAACTTTGCAAGGCAAAAATAACAGTTACCAAAAATAGCAAATACAGTTCGTAAATTTGTAATGCGGCTCTATGACGTCACACCACGTGAGTGACAGAAATGTTAACAGAACCATATGTCTAAAAGCACTGTAATGTGTTGTATTGAGCTGAAAGCTTAGAACTAGCATAATAAAAAGCTTATCCCATTGTTGGACAATTTTTGTCTTTATTTTCACCTGAAATTAACGACAAAATACGATGTTTAGAACGGCTCATAATTAAACATAATAGACATTCATTGTCTCTTATATTTAACAATATATGCTTAGATAATTATCTGCTGCATAGATACACTATGTATATATATATATATATATATATATATATATATATATATACATTGGCCACAATACAAATTCGCTCTCACGGCGTCTGACGTTGCACTTAAATGAAAATTCAAATATATTCCGTCATTTAAAACAACAAGGTTATCAACGCACACTTCTGAGAAAAACGCTCGTTGATAACACGTACATACTCAAACAAGAAAATAATAAGCAGAAACTAAAAATCCTCGAAGCACTCTACATTAAACAGTTTAAACCTGGTTTGAATACAATCAATTTTGATATTTCCAATAACGTACTCAAATGCCTGTAATCAGATCAGGGACCACAACGCCACTATTTTGTCACTGTCTTCGGCCATCCGCCACGGTAGGGATGGACTTATATTTTCAATTTAATTCTCTTTATTGTTAATAGCTTAAATGATCTATGTTTACTGTGTGTTAATATTTACTCTTTGATAATGGCTTATGTGAGCCGAAAGCTTAGACCCGATCAAAAAATCAACAATTACTGTGATTTTTTGTTGTCTTTCAACGATATCACCATCAAGTATATCAGACGGTATGAACGGATCCTACACAAAATTAATAGACAGAACTTGTCTATATTATTCAATGAAACCTGCATTAATATATATATATATATATATATATATATATATATATATATATATATATATATAAATCTAATATAAGAAAAACCTAAAATCCAACCTCTTCACAAAAATTTTTGTCTACCCATTTAAATCTAAGGATCCACTCTGTAGTTTAACCAGACAAAATTAAAAAGTAATCTGTATAGATCTAAGCCATCCTACCCCCACTTCTAAACCAAATGTGTATCTCTATGGTTACAAACTACTGATTGACTAATTTAGACACACCAAATTCCATTCCCTACCACCACCACTCCCTAATTCCCGAAAGAACTATGAATACATCTTACATTGTCAAAAATAAAACGTTTTCACTATTTTTCACACACACACACACACACACACACACACACACACACACACACACACACACACATATATATATATATATATATATATATATATATATATATATACAGTACTGTGCAAAAGTATTAGGACAAGAACTATTTTATCTTTTATGAGGTATCAAAATAACGTTTAAAATCACCGCTGGCCTAACAATTTTGCGCATTACCGTTAGCGTGCAAAATTATTAGGACAGGGGTGATTTTCCTTAAAAGCTTATTGCAGCTCAAATACATAGAGAAAGGCCAATAAATTGTTAATAAATATTGATTGTGAAAATTAAATGTATTAAATAGTAGTTATATTTAATTATTCCTATTTTCTATTAAACAAGTTATTTTGAAACTACTCTATTGAACATCTATGAGATATTTTGGATTAAAAATGATAGATCTAATGTTACTTCTCAAGACACACTTTGAGAACTAACACAAGCAGCTTGGTACCATTAGATGGATTGAAGAAGCTTGTGACGTCCGTGCTAACAGAATGAAGGCTCTGATCAAATCAAAAGGGTATTATACTGAATATAAAATTTATTTTGTAACAAGTATTTTTTCTTGTGTCAATCAGAATAAAATTACTTTAATTAAATTGTTTACTTTCTGCCAATATGCCTCATAAAAGATAAAATAGTTCTTGTTCTAATACTTTTGCACAATACTGTATATATATATATATATATATATATATATATATATATATATATACTGTTAAATATAAGAGACAATGAATGTCTATTATGTTTTATCATAAGCCGTTCTAAACATCGTATTTTGGCTATAATTTCATGTGAAAATAAAGACAAAAATTATCCAACATTTGGATAGTTTTTTTATTAAGTTTGGTTCTAAGCTTTCGGCTCACATGAGCCATCTTCAGAGAGGTTACAGGGACGTTAACATAAAAACATCCACCATCAGCGACGATTTTATCTTGTGTTGACATAAAACTTTACTAAGCAACGATAACAGTTACCAAAAATAGCAAACGCACTTCGTAAATTTGCAATGCGGTTCTATGACGTCACCACGCGTGAGAGCTCGAAATGTTAACAGAACCATATATTTAAATGCAATGTAATGTGTTATGACCAGATTTAAACATGATTTTATTTAGTGCGGGTTGTTTGGATTTAATATCTGAAGGTTCTTTTTACAGTGTGTATGAGTGAGGATTATTGTATTGTTGACTAAAATCTGTCTGATATTACCTACATGACTATGTTTTTCTAAGAAATGTTGTTTAATTGAACTCTAATCAGAAAGGTGACAGGTAAGTCTACGGGAGAGTGTGGTTGTAGTAAAACCAATATATGTAGTGAGTTTATTATTAGTACCATAGATACAATGTCTGAACGGGCATGTAAATTGATACACTACATTGGTTTTCTGTAGAGGATTTAGTTGTGTTGTTGTAGGGTTATTAGAGACTATGAGGTCAATTGTTTTGAATGTTTTATAATCTATAAGGAGCTTAATTTGATTATTATTATTTATTGGTTTAACATTTTTACGTATTATGTTTTGGAAAGTAATTTCATCTTGTTTATAATTATTATGTTTTGGTTGCAATATCTGCTGCCTCGATACACGAAATATGTATATATATATATATATATATATGGAAAGGAAAAACTACTAAAAAGTTCTAAGTTTAAAAATGTATTTTTTTGACAGTATTTATTTATTTCTATTATATATATATATATATATATATATATATATATTTGCTATTTCAGACCGGCCTCGGCCTTTCATCAGAAACAAATATATATATGGAGAGAGAGAGTGAGTAAGTAAGAGAAAGAGATGGGGAGTCTGATATCTTGAATTATTTTGAACATTTGTGCAACTAAGTTTTGATAGAAGGTTACATGTAAGAGAAGCACAATGAGAATTGAACACCGTCCACTCGCGTCTTAGTCAATCTTCGTCTACGAACTGAGAAACATTTCCTTTTCTAAACAGTAGCGTGATTTTTCAGTGTATTTTGTTTGATTGTCTAGTGACTTTGAGTGTAGAAAATAATGAAATACTATTGTTTCCGAACTCTAATTTATTTCAAAACCCTAAACCGTTGATTTACAAAGGTTTAAATAACCATTCTTCACGTTCGAAAACTTAATTAAACAAACAAAAAACAAATAATAATTACAGCAGATATTAGCATCTGTAAACCTTTCTGTCTCTTTTCTGGAGATGGTGCGATTCAAGGGAAGTAATTAAGTTCAATTCAGAAGTGGGTACTAATGAAATCAATGAATCATTCACAACGTTCCTTTTATAGGCTTCATGTTGCATTTAGTAATTATAAAAATTACAGATATTTGAAACACAGAAATGATTATTCTTGCAATTGTGAAGCGAAGAGATATTTTTAGATCGCCACACTAAATGCCAAGGTATTATCACATACGTTATTGCGCGTAAGGCTTATTTGGAAATTAAACTGCAAATTATGGCAACAATAACCTTTTTCTCGCTCACAACAATACTTGCCTGATTTGCTGACCAGTGACAATACCTCTCAGTCATATGTTCAATACGTTTATATATTTCCTATAATAACTATCCTATCAATTATGCTTGACTTTTTCCTGACCACTGATCATACCTTTGTCCTGATATTCTATGCGGTTATAAATGTTCTATTATAAATTTATTCAATTAGTTAGGCCTGCTTTATTCTCAAACATTAACAATTCCTTTGCTCTGATGTTAAATTCGTTTATATTTTTCCTATTATAAATCTATTATATCAGTATTGCTTGCCTTATTTTTAACCAAAAGTTTTTTGTCTCATATATATATATATATATATGAGACAAAAAACTATACTTGTTCTATCTCAGCCGACGGCCTTCTTCATGGCAATCGAAACGATTTTATTTTATTTTTATTTTTTTGGTTAAAAATAAGGCAAGCAATACTGGTATAATAGATTTATTATAGGAAAAATATAAACGAATATATATATATATATATATATATATATATATATATATATATATTTCATTTATAACTCTTTACCTCGTACAAAGATTTTCCAAAAATAAAGAGGAAGTGAAATGTTTGCATTTTCTTTTTCAAAAATAACGTTTATTACCATCATTACACACTAAATTTAAAAAAAAATAATTGACAATATCAAATAGTCCAAGATCGGCAAAAAAGATTTAGTCAATAATTTATCCAGATTCCATCTATCGGATACGAAACTAGAAGCCTTAAGCTTAGGTCAAAAGTTTGCCACCGGATTGCAAAAATATGATATGGCAGATTTTTTCATCCGAAACCATCAAAACAACAATTCGGAATTCACGAAAGGGTATATTCAAGGATACTCACAGCTACATACAAAAACAAAAAAACAAACAACATCTCAATTCCTCGCATATATTTAACAGCCCTGAAGGAATTAAAAATCAACAAAGATATACACATATCTTCTTCTGACAAAGGAGGGGGAATCGTAATCATGGATGAAAACATATACCAACAGAAAATGAAAGACCTCATTGATGATGATAACATATACGAGAAAGTTAACAAAACCAACATCACAAAAGAAACACAAAAATTTATATACAATATCAAGAAACTATTAAAAACAGTAGACTCCTCCTGGCTAAATCTTATCACATACCATCCAAAAACACCCACACTATATGGTCTCCCAAAAACGCATCGCTCATTCAGTAATGAATTAGATCACTCTGGCTATTGGGCTAGTGTAATGATAATATACACGCTAAAAAGTCTGCCTTCTTCTACCGAGCGCACATAGTCCAGAGGTAGAATCGCCGACTGATGGCAATTTCTGGGTTAAAAGCAATCGGAGTCTAAACGTATTGAAGTGCTGTGATACAGCGAAACTGTCTGCGGATGACTATATATATATATATATATATATATATATATATATATATATATATATATATATTATAGTTGAGAACATTAACACAATTGTATCCACTACAAATTGTACATTTTGTTTCGACATTGAAATTAGAATGTCTAAACAGGTGGTTTGGTGGTGTGGAAAGGAATGGAAAGCCTATTTTCTTATATTTAGCAAGTTGTGTGTGGGATATTGGTGGGGGTTAGCGACAAGGGAATAAGTCTTGTAAATTGTCCGTTAGAATTTTGGAAAGAGGGATGGGTAGGGAATAGAGTTGATTAATGAATTTTTCATGAATTTTGTAGACAGGTTTAACATTAGAAGATGGGTATATATATATATATATATATATATATAGAGAGAGAGAGAGAGAGAGAGAGACAGACAGACAGACAGAGAGAGAGACAGAGAGAGAGAGAGAGTGCAGAAATATTATTGCCCTTTAAATTCGTGCTGACATTGATTGGACGACGTGGACCAATCATGTTATCATCACTATCTCAACACCTGACACAACCGGACTTTTTCTTGGGGATAATACTGGAAGATCAATTTACAGGTTCAAAACAGTCTCAAAATGAACAAACCAATTTCTGAAAGATTTTCTTAAATTAATGTAGAAATGCGTCAAATGACTTTTAGGAATGTTGCCGTTAGGATTCAGTTTTGTATTGACAATGATGTGAAAACTTTTGAATAAGTCATAACAAATCAGGTTGAATTGATGTGACAACAGTCACAATTCTCTTAAACCATTGTAATATTTTTCTCTCCATTAAAAGTTAATAACCGTGCTCCTCCACCGAAGCGGGATGTGACACAAGCTGAAGCCCCAAAAATTAGAAAACTCATACACATTAAATCGAATCAGAAACACCAAAACAAATTTCGGCACAAAATACTAAAAAAAAACGACCTATAATTAATTCTGGTTGCCGATTGGATCAAAAACAAATTGAACTTTCAATGACCTGTGTGTATGGTTCGTGACGCCGAAAAAATAAGTTTGAGTTAGGAGCCGACTACGTGAGTCAGTCAGTTTGTTAAGTGCCATACGTGAAACACGCTTGTGCGATCATGTCTCTTTCGAGACATGACTGACTGGGTAGAAGATTATCCCGCAGTAGGTTGCCATTGCTTTCTGCGGTAGATTGGGTGCCAGCTAAGGCTATAGAACCCAATCTGTCCTGTTATTTGACTCCTAGCTAGAGGGGAAAGAAATGTTTTATATTATTATGTAGTAATTAGTGGGGGATCAGTTTCCTATTGTTATGAAGTAATAAACTGATCCCCCTCTTTATGACCTGTAGAAGCCTTAATCATTATTCCAACTATTATATTCAGTCAGTCAGTTAAGTGCCATACGTGAAACACGCTTGTGCGATCATGTCTCTTTCGAGACATGACTGTGCTACTACTCTGTCTAATTACAAACTACAAAACCAACACTTTTATATTCAACAACTTTCGTTCAAACAGAACTGACACTTTTATATTCAACGACATTCGTTCAAATCTAACAGACATTTTTATATTTAACCAACATTCACGCAAATATAAAAGAGACTTTGCTATCAAACAGAAGATACCCAAATTGTATAAACTGTTTATATTATATATCTATTGTCAAATACAAAATAACCAGAATGGAGAAGTAACACAGACTTACTACGTTAAGTAGACTGATTCATCGTTTTACACACACTACTAATTACTACTATCTCCGTTTGACTTTCTCTCTCTCCCCACTCGGGAATTTTCATTCACACTCCTTTTTCAACACAATTTGTAACACATTCTTTTTCCTCCTACTTACCGGCTGATACATAAAAAGGAAAGAAACACTGTGCTACAATTCTGTCTAATTACAAACTCAAAACATAACACTTTCATACTCAACCATCTTTCGTTCAAATACAACAGACTCTTTTATATTCAACTAACATTAACGCAAATATAAGACACTCTTCTATCAAGTAGACGATACACAGAATTGTACAAATTGTTTATATCGTATATCTATTGTCAAATACAAAATTTTCATATTTTTGTACAGCATTTCTTATTGCGTTGTCTTTTCTCGAAATTTCTGTTGTATTTCTGTGGGCCGGATAGGTCTCATTAAAACCGCCTTCTGTGGCGCAGTGGATATCGGCTCGGAGCGTGAAATCGGGGAACCGAGTTCGAATTTCAGTTGAATTCATTGCATTCACTTACGCGCAAATACCCTTGGGAAAGGTATTAATCCGTTTCTTCCCTCCAGTTATGGGTTAAATAATAGGACAGATTGGGTTCTATAGCCTTGGTCGGCAACCAGTCTACCGCAGAAAGCAATGGCAACCTACTGCGGGATAATCAACTCAGTCAGTCATGTCTCTTTCGAGACATGATCGCCCAAAGCGTGTATCGCGCATGGCACTTAACTGACTGACTGTTCTGGAACCTCACAAAACTATCGTTTTTAATTTACTGAAAACTTTAATAAATGAGATCCCACAAGTGTGCCGAAACCAACAACTTTTATTATATTAAATGTCACCTGGATGCAATCATAGAAATCTTTAGTAGGGGAAAAAAATGAAAAATCGTCAAGAAATTAAAAAAAATATTAGTGTATATATTCGTGTATAAATTTATTTCAAGTATAATGAGGCCCCTGTTATTTTTGTGAAAAAACCTGTTATAGTCATATAGCTTGTGTATAATTCGAACCCGGTTTCTGAGCATTACTTCTTCTTTTTCTTCTTCTATGTACCGTGTCTCTTGGTTCTTCTACCATCTATCCGTCTCATGAGCATTCATCAGTCATTTAAGTGCCATACGTGATAAACGCTTGGGCGATCATGTCTCAAAAGAGACATGACTGATTGGACAGAAGATTATCCTGCAGTAGGTAGCCATTACGTTCTGCGGTAGACTGGTTGTCAGCCAAGGCTATAAAACCATATGTCATGTTATTTGACTCATAGCTAGAGGGGGAAGAGATGTATTATATTATTAAGTATTAATTATTGGGGGACCAGTTTATTACTTCATAAAAATAGAAAATCGATCCTCCAATTTATGCCCAGTAAAAGTTTTATTTGTTTTCAACTATTATATTCAGTCAATCAGTTAAGTGCCATACGTGATACACTCTTGGGCTATCATGACTGACTGGGCAGAAGATTTTCCCGCAGTAGGTTGCCATACATTCTGCGGTAGACTGGTTGCCAGCCAAGGCTATAGAACCCAATCTGCCCTGTTATTTAAGCCATAACTGGAGGGAAGAGGCCGATTAATACCTTTCCCAAGGGTATTTGCGAGTAAGTGAATGCAAGGAATTCAACTGAAATTCGAACTCGGTTCTCCGATTTCTCGTTCCGATCCGATATCCACTGCACCACAACGGACATACTAGTGGCCATTAGATTCTCCAAACCTCATACATGTCCCAAAATCTTCAGCTGTTTTCTGTTAGATTGTTATAGCAATCTCCAGGTATTTAAATGCAAAGTCAATTCCCAATTCTTATCCCCTTAATTCTACCCCTTTCTACATCACCCCGTGTATCTTGTTCTTTTCCTTTCTCTCTAACTTCGCAACTGTCTTCACTCCTGTGTTCACATCCTTCTCTTGCTCTTTCTCTTTCACCTCCTGTAGCTGGTTCATCTTTCTCTTCACTCTCCTCCTGCCTAATACTTCAAATCTCTTATATAACTCCAGCCCTTTCTGCATCACCCCGGGTATCTTATTCTTTTCCTTTCTTTCTAGCTTCGTAACTTGTTCTTTTTTCCTTTCTCTCTACCTTCGCAACTGTCTTCACTACTGTGTTCACATCTTTCTCTGGCCCTTTCTCTTTCACACACTTCATCTTTGTCTTCACTTTCCTCCCTTTTCTTTTAATCATTTCACCCTAAGCAAGGAATTCCACTGCCACTATTGCGCAGGGGGTACATAGGGGAAGGTGGTGAGAAAGAGTGGTTAGATATCCGAAATGTCAGAAGGAGGGTGATAGACGGGTAAGGGTGTAGATGGGAAGAGTGTTTGACAGAATATAAGCGATTTAGTGTGTTAAGAGTTGTCTATTGACCTTACATTTAAACTCCTGGAGATTGTTTAACTGTAAAAGGGTGGGACCTAGTTGTTAATCTAGTATCTCGTGCAAATTCGTACCTAGGGGGCATCAGTGATCCAAGTTAATCGGAGCAGAAGCCGTGAAATTATTTATAGAAATGGCACAGGGAAGCCACGTCACGCCGGTGAGTGAGTGATTACAGGCGGTCTGCCAAGTCGGTATCGATCACATTACAGATTTTCCGTTGTATTTTGTCAAGAACCCCGATGAAAATAACAGGGGCACCCGACCAGATGTGTCAGCAGTATACAATACACGGGCCGATGGTAGATTTATATATGTGCAGGATAGACTCAGACGCGAAAAACTTCCTGTCCCTGCACAGAGAACCGACTTTCATAGCAGCGGATTTCCTGCCTAACAATTCAACTCTCTTATGTAAAACCTTGCACATCAGTGGCGTTAACGCTTGGGGTGAGATGATAAAAATATTTCTTTGAACTTTTGGTTAAAGATATTCTCATCCCAAATGTAAATTACTAGAAAAATTATATTAACAAAAAGACACCTTTTACAAATACAAAAAAATGTACACTAGATTTTATAGATTTATAGTAATCGATGCGGCGATAATTTTGTTTAAGAAATGCTAGTCCTGGGTATGACGATAAACAACATCCGGCAGTAAGGCATCTGATCGGGAGATTAGAGGTTCCACGCTGATCCAGGATGATATTATTTGTTAGGGTTCAAGCTTTTAGCAAATAAAGCGTTCGACAAATTACGCCACCAAGTATTGATGGAGATGCACTGCAGCCACGACATTTTTGGGAAAGACATCAGAGTAATCAAGAATCTCTACTGGCACCAAACTGCCTGCATTCGGACAGCTAACGATTTCAGCAGATATACAAAGATAGAAAGAGGCGTAAGACAAGGATGTGTCTTTTCACCGGATCTATTCAACTTGTACAGCGAGACTATTCTGAGGACACTAGATGTTATACCAGGATTTGTCATCGGAGGCCACAATTTGAACAGCCTAAGATATGCAGATGATACACTGCTAATTGCAGACACGGAAAGGAAACTGCAAGACCTCGTACAGAAAGTAGCTGAGCGAGTGACAAGAAACGGACTACAAATAAATTGTAAGAAAATCGAATGCATGATCATCAGCAAAAAGAGCAGCCCAAAGTGCCAAATAGAGGTGAAGGTGTTAAAATCAAGCAGGTACGAAAATTTAAATATCTGGGAAGTATTCTAACTGAAAACGGAAAGTGCGACACAGAGATCCATAGGCGAAATGGCATAGCGAAAGACGCATTCCTTAAGCTGAGTAAAGTATTAAGACACAGGAAACTTTCACTAGCAACAAAGAAGAGAGTACTAGATTGCTATGTGATGTCAGTTCTTCAATATGGCAGTGAATGCGCGACAATGTCATCGAAATTGCAGGAAGACTTTGAAGCAGCCGACATGTTGTTCTACAGAAGGATGCTGCGGATATCATGGACCGGGCATGTGAGTAATGATGAGGTTTTGGAAAGGATGAAAACGAAAAGGAAATTAATATTGAGCATAAGGAAGAGAAAGTTAAAGTTCCTGGGACATGCAATGAGGAAAGAGTGCTTGGAGAAACTGATACTAACAGGAGAGATAAAGGGAAAAAGCGACAAACCAGCGGATAACATATTTGAAGGGCCTGAGCAGGTGGATGACTGAACGGGGGTTCGTGTAGTTACAAAAGAAAGCGTGCTAAGAGCCACCAGGGATAGGGAGACGTGTAAATCCATGACCGCCTACGTCCTGAAAGGACAAGGCACATAGAAGAAGAAGAAGAAATTTACAAACGAAATCAAATTATTATGAAAATATAAAAATAAAAATTTATATATATGAAAATTGCATGACTTTCTAACTTCAGAACACAAATATTTTACACACACATTCATGGTAGCTAAAACGACATTGAGTAATGGTTAACGTGCATATGCTGATTAACTATTTCTGCTCAATAGGGAGTTTAATTCTTACTGGTTGCCCCATATATTCCAGCTTGTGCCGCATCTCAGTTTAGTAATTTACTTTGGGCATTTCGACGTAGGTCAATGGTTAGCAAAATTGTCCGTCCATATCAATTAGGAATTTTGAGTAGGAACCCTTGGGAAAGGTATTAATCCCTCTCTTTCCTCCAGTTATGGGTCAAATAATAGGACAGATTAGGTTCTATAGCCTTGGCTGGTAAACAGTCTACCACAGAAAGCAATGACAACTTAATGTGGGATAATCTTCTGCCTAGTCAGTCATGTCTCTTTCGACCGAAAGCGTGTATCACGTATGGCACTTTACTGCCTGAGTAGGATTCTTGTTGGGTGCTCCCATACATTTAGCCCTGTATCACATCTAAGCTACTCTTAGAAAATCAACATAGCACTTATTTTGTTCAACAACGCATAGTAGTTAACTCGAAATTATCTAATGGGTAACAAGCTAAGTTGAATATTAAGTTTAGTCTTTTGTGGGTATCTATCTAAACTTATATATAAATGGAACTTTGTGTGTGTGTGTGTGTGTGTGTGTGTGTGTGTGTCCGTTATCTGTAGATTCCGAAACGGGTGAACCGATTTTCTTGAAAATTTACAGTTGTACTATAAGCGTCTGCGAGTGTTCTTAGCTAGGTTTTGTGTCGAGGTACCCCCGATAAATATCGAAAATCGATAATCGAAAAAATCGTGTTATAGAAGGAGTGGTCCGATTTTAATCAAATTTAATAAACTCATAGACAAAGACATAAGAAAGGATATTCAGAAGTTTCAAGGTTGCAATTCTTACAACAGTGCAGAAAATCGATAATGTATATATATAAAAGCAAGATGTTTGTGCGTGTGTGTCTGTTTATCTGCCTGTATGTCTGTATTTTTGCAGCCTTTTTATTTTAATTTTTGCTTTGGGTTTGGCTCTAAGTAGGTATAATTGTAGTTCTTAATCTCAGACATGATACCATTTACTCATAGGTCTTATTTAGCCTTCAAAATTAAGTTTACGTCGAAAAAAACTTTTTTGATATCGATACCAGGAAATCAAAATTTGACTCACATCCATTCAGTTTTCTTTACGTCTACGGTTTCGTTTTAACTGGAAACAACTATTGCTTTTTAGTCTTTCGTGCCAACGTCCAAAAAGTCTGAGCTCCAGGACCATGGATTAATTTTAAAGCTTTCGTTACACCCGAGCAACGCCGGGCTATACTGCTAGTTCATATATATATATATATATATATATATATATATATATACTAGTCGCGATTGGTAAATTGTCGCAATTATTTTATTATTTCAAATATTCTTTCGGCAGAGTCTGAGCGCCAGGACCATGGATTAATTTTAAAGCTTTCATTACACCCGAGCAACGCCGGTCTATACTGCTAGTGCAATAATAAAACTATGCATTGAATAAACCAGGAAGTATTGATATGTCATAATATCACCCAGTCTAAATTAACTTTAATGTTTAAGATTACAGAGAAGTAACATATGACCGAAAGAGCTTTTTAGAATAGACAACTGATTCATCTATATTGGTATGTTCGCAATGTTTCGGCTGTTGTACGCCCAGTCATTCTTCAATTGTTACAAATTTCGAACCAAATCATTCTCATTCCATGTGCAATGCTACTTCCAGGTGTCATAGAATTATTTTCTGACATATCAATCATCAAGGACACATGAACCAGATGATAAAAGCGTTGGTTAGATCCAGTAGACTTGTCCCAAAGTGTTCTGAGTTCAATACCTGGCAACAGCAGTGGTGAACAAATAACTTAGAAAATTAAGTTGAGGGAGATATCGTCGTTATCGTGGAAATGAAATGGAGAATATATATATATATATATATATATATATATATATATATATATATATATGAAAACCATCCGAATAAATTATATGGGCATTATTTCCCTGAGCCATTCGTCTGAATATACATTCTTCCAAATTCAATAAGAATGCTTTCTAATAAATAGTGATTAAGTTTAATTTAGCTCCAATCTTAAGTTTTAATTGAATGTAATTTAACTGTAATTATCGACGAGAGGCTGATTAATCAATAACTTTTGATTATTCGATAATTACCAGTGATCAGATTTCCATAAATCTCTAACATGCCACAAGACAAAAGGTTTTTCTTTTCCTTTCTTTTCTTTGACAGATACCTGAACCAGTTTCCATTGGAATAAAATGTGACCTTTCAAATCAGAATATGCAGTTCTTATTCTGATATTAAAATTAAATTAGAAAGTAATTTAACAATCATTTTCAGTTCAAATGAGAGTGTGCCATGCGAGAAGTGAGAAGAGTGGACACCAACCTTTACGAAAAGATGTCAAACGTTAGAAAAAGAATGCATTGGGAAATAAAATGATCAACAAATTCAGCAAATATTCTCTGGTGAAAACACAGTCAGCAGACCCAGCGTCATAGCAGATCACACATGGGAAGCAATAATAATAATAATAATAAATTACTATTATTATAAAATATTAATAATAATAAATTAATAATAATGATAATAATAACTTGTTTTAAGCGTCACAATTTCTCAGCATTCGTATTTCAAATTACGATATCCGTAGAAATTCCCTTAAATATTTGATCTTAAAAACTTCAGCTTTTTACGCTTTCCTATCTGAAATGTCCGATGAGTCTTAAATCTTCAGTTAAAAATTAAATGAACTCATGACAAGTTCTACGACTAAAAGATATTTATAAAATCCTACCTATCGTATGGTTACGTATTTGAGCTGAACAACTTTCACAAATATGTTGAAACAGCAATCACAGATATGATTGCTGGTAGTTATTTGAAAAACTAATGTGATAGAAATAATAAAAACAAAATTTGGTGTAGACAACATTTTTCGATTTCACTGAAATACACGTTAAACAAGTTCATATTCACTTATCTTTTTCATTTTCCGACTGAAACGAAGTAAGCTTTATTTATATATATATATATGTCTTTTTTATTCTCACTCGACAAAAGTGAACAGTCCCTTATTTATGAGATATTAGGTGATGTTTAACGTTACTAGCTTCTATTTTTTCTATTTCACTTAAATTAAGTAACGATTGTGATATTTTTCTGCGAATTATTAAAGGAACAGTGCGAACCAAGAAAGGTGTTGACAAGCACAATAATAATAATAATAATAATAATAATAATTAATTCTGCATGGATGACCAAAGAAATTACATTCCTTCTACCCAAGAATAGTGACACAAACACCCTAAAAGCTATAGACCAACCCCACGCTTTCCGACAACATACAAACTATTAACATCTATTTTAACAAAACAGACTTATTTATTGTAGGAAAGAAATGACATGTAACCGCTTGAACAAAAGTGGCTGTTACGGATGTAACGACTAATTGCTTATTAACAGAATGATCTTGGAAAACTGCTACAGTACAAAGAAAAATCTTAGTCACGGTTTGGGATTATTATTTTTTTTTTACGTCTTAATATAAGATGCTCAATAGTTGGTACATCAATATATATGTATATATATATGTTGCGTTTATTTTAGATGTCATATTAATATAAATATAATTAATATAATTTTTGACGGTACGGACCCACTCGTAAATAATGATAAAGAAAGAAAACATTAAACTGAACTTCCAAAAATATATTGGTAAAAGATTCCATCAGAGGGTGGAGAGAGGGCACTTTCGAATATTAAAGGATGACTAATTTAGAGGTTATTTTCCCCTAATAAAATGGCCTACGGCAATATCACCGTAATCATATAATAGAAAACCGATCCCCCACTTTATGCCCAGTGTTAGATTTAATTATGTTTCAAACTATTATATTCAGCCAGTCAGTTAAGTGCCATACGTGATACACGCTTTGGGCTATCATGTCTCGAAAGAGACATGGCTGACTGAAATAATTATTATTAATATTTACTATCCAATCAAAAAGCGTTCTTTTGTAGCTAAATCCTGCAGCCGATTTTAATGGATTTAGCACAAATGGAAAATACTTAGCTGTGATCCATTGTCAATGGGTTGAAAACAGAGACTGTAGAAATCAAATTCTACACTACCAACCCTAGGGCTAGACGGGTTTCGTGACCAACGGGCTTCTCTCTGACAAACAGTACGGGTTTCGCTTCACCAGGTCTACTGCTGATATGCTAACGACCATTACCGAGTACATATACCGGGCACTCGACAAGAATGGTGAAGCCCGAACTGTTGCCTTGGATATCTCCAAAGCATTCGACAGGGTCTGGCATGCTGGCCTCTTGAGCAAACTGCGGAGCTATGGGATAACTGGACATCTGTTTGACCTTATCCAGTCTTTCCTCTCTAACCACACATTGAAGGTGGTATTAAATGGGCATGCCTCCCAAAACTACCATACGAACGCGGGCGTCCCTCAAGGCTCTATCCTAGGTCCCACGCTCTTTCTGATCTACATTAATGATCTCCCCGACTCCATTAGATCCCAAGTTGGCATGTATGCCGATGACACAAGAATCTACTCTCGCATCGATCAGAAACCAGGTGTGGACAACAAAGTGAACCTCGCTGCCGTACTTGAAAGGGACCTCCAATCCGTAGTGGCCTGGGGTAGGAAATGGCTGGTAAATTTCAATGCCTCTAAAACGAAGCTGTTATCAACTAACCACCATAGACAATCGCATCTACCTCCCATTAGCATTAGCATGGGACAGGCTAGCCTCCCAGAGAGTAAAATACTACGCCTCCTTGGCCTTACACTTTCGGCGGACCTCAAATGGAATGACTATATCGAATCCATTGCCAAGTCTGCTGCTATTAAAGTCGGCTCCCTGTGCAGGGCCGGAGGTGTTTCCCACCTGAATCTATTCTGCACATATACAAATCTACCATCCGCCCGTGTATTGAATATTGCTGCCATATCTGGTCGGGTGCCCCTGCTGCTCTCCTTGGGCTTCTTGACAAAATACAAAGGAGCATCTGTAACGTGGTTGATACTGACTTGGCAGACCGGCTGCAGCCGCTCTCTCACCGGCGTGATGTGGCTTCCCTGTGCCTCTTCTACAAGTGCTTTCATGGCTACTGCTCCGATGAGCTTAGATCACTGGTGCCACCTGAGCACGAATTTACACGACATACTAGATTAGCAACTAGGTCCCACCCTTTCACAGTTAAACAAATAAGATGTAATCGTAAATTTTACTCCAACAGCTTCTTTTCTCGCGTTTCCCGCCTGTGGAACTCCCTTCCACAAGTCTGCTTTCCCGACAGCTACAATCTCCAGGTGTTTAAATGTAGGGTCAATAGACACCTTCTTTCACACTAACTCCCAATTATTCTCAGAACACTCTCATCTACCCAACCCTCATTCTCGGTATCCTTACCCGCCTACTTTCTCCACTCTACGTAGCCCCCTGCGCAGTAGTGGCAGTGACATGCCTTGCTCCGGGTGAAACGCTTATATATATATATATATATATATATAAAAAAGGTCTAAAGAATTGTATCTGACCCCATTAAACTCTAACGATTCTAGCGGGAGATTGAAATCGATTCACTGTTACCTAAAGGTTAATGACTTTGACAATGTTATTAGAGAATCGAAGTCAATTTCCGGCTAGAATTAATCGGGTTAACCAGTCAAAACTAAACGACCAGAGATTGGTAGCAGATTTCCTCTGACCGGTTACTAACATCTGAATTGGTGAAGATCTGGCTGCTTACATTCAATGACACTTCAAAAAAAAAAATAGTTATCACCATTCACAATAAATGGATTCATGTGTTTTCATGTGTTCTGTGCTCTGGGCCCTTTAGTCAGTTAAGTGCCATACGTGATACACGCTTGAACAATCATGTCTCGATAGAGACATGACTGACTGGGCAGAAGATTCTCCCGCAGTAGGTTGCCATTGCTTTCTGCGGTAGACTGGTTGCCGACCAAGGCTATAGAACCCAATCTGTCCTGTTATTTGACTCATTGCTAGAGGGGGAAGAAATGTATTATATTATTATGTAGTAATTAGTGGGGGATCGGTTTCCATTTGTTATGAAGTAATAAACTGATCCTCCACTTTATGACCAGTAGAAGCCTTAATCATTATTCCAAGTATTATATTCAGTCAGTCATTTATGTGCCATACGTGATACACGCTTGAGCGATCATGTCTCGAAAGAGACATGACTGACTGGGCAGGAGATTCTCTTGCAGTAGTTTGCATTCTGCCTTACTGCAGTAAACTGGTTGCCGAGCAAGGCCATAGAACCCAATCTGACCTGTTATTTAACTCATAACTGGAGGGAAGAGATGGATTTGTATTTTTCCCAAGGGTATTTGTGCGTAGGTGAATGCAACGAATTCAACTGGACTTCGAACTCGGCTCCCCTTTTTGTTGTTCCGAGTCGATAGCCACTGCACAACAACGCACCTTAGCCCTTATTAAGACTTAAACTCGCCCAGATCTGCAAATGGAACTCGTACATGATCCATCGCTAAAGATGAACAGCTCTAGACAGTAACTCGCTATTTTTATCTATCCTCTAACTTCAGATGAGCCAGATAGGGCCTTAAATGATGTCCATTTGCCATAAGTGAAAAGGAGCTGCCCAGGCTTCCCTTTCCTGAATCGATAGATCCAAAGACCTCTCGGTGGCTTTGTGAATGAAGAAATATTTTCCACATCATAACACTTCCTTTACGGTCGATACGTCGCAAGCCTCTTACTGCTCTATCAGTATGAAGAGTCGATACACTACGACAACCCTAAGCATAGAAGATCATATGGTGATCAGGGCCATGCATCAACATCTACGGTAAAGATGAATATCAATGGTTCATAAATTCTGCTCTGCATTTGATAGGATCATCTGAGTGTGGCTTATTGTGAGCTGCTCAAACCGACCGGAACCGGAAATTGCTATCGACTAAAATTGATATGTTTGCTCGAAGCATTGAAGACGGTCGCCATACGAGCAGAGACATGATTTTGCAACATGACAACCTTAGGCCGTATATTGCAGGACGGACAAAAACCTATATTGAAAGTCTTAAATGGGAAGCCGTACCCCATCTGCCGTATTCGCCAGACTGTGACTTAAATTTGCAGTGAGGCTCGATAAAAATAAAAAAGAATTCAAAGAAGGCATTGACGCCTTCATTTAAAACCATTATCCTTTTCCATGCTTCACTCTTAAAAACCGAAAAGTAAATCTTAAATAAAAAGTCAGTAAATTAAGTGTCATACGTGATACATGCTTAGGCGATCATGTCTCGAAAGAGACATGACTGGCTGGGCAGAAGATTATCCTGCAGTAGGTTGCCATTACTTTCTAGGGTAGACTGATTATATAAAGCTTATATAAATCCCAGAGTCGATACACAACAATAAAAAGTGTAGAAGATCATATGGTAATCACGACTATGCATCAACATTTTCGGTAAAGATGAATATCAATGGTTCATAAATTCTGCTCTGCATTTGATAGGATCATCTGAGTGTAGTTGATTGTGAGCTGCTCAAACCGACCGGAACCATCAATGGAAATTGCTATCGACTAAAATTGATATGGTTGCGCGGAGCATTGTAGACGGTCACCATACGAGCAGAGACATGATTTCCCAACATTAAACCTTTAGGCCGTATATTGCATGACGGATAAAAACCTACTTTGAAACGCTTAAATGGGATGCCGTACCCCATCTACCGTACGCACCAGACTGTGTCCCTGTCCGATTTATCACTTGTTCCGATCGATAGTATATTGATTGGATGAAAAGCAGTTTCATTCTTATGAAGTTGCCAAAAATATGTCGACTCTTGGTTAGTCTCAAAATGCGGTCAGAAAGATGAGAAAAAGCTAGTAAACGACAATACATTCTTACTAATTTTTCTAAATAAAACATTACTTTTATGAAAAAATATTGATATTTATTCAAGGTTCTAACCTACACATACAAACACAAACGTATATATATATATATATATATATATATATATATATATATATATATATACTATTTATGCTCTCACACACTGATTGAGCACTCTGGATTGAGCACTTTGAAAAACAGTAGCTAATCTAGCTCCTACGCATCGTTCATTAAGCACACTCTCAGCTATTGATCGTGTGTATAATAATAATGTACACGCTAAAAAGTCTACCTCTATCTACCTAGTACTCATAGCTCAGAGTTAGAATCAGTGTGTGAGAGCGTAAATAGTCATCCTCAGACAGATCTGTTTCGCTGTATCACAGCGCATCCGTGGCCCAGGGGTAGAGTCACCGACTGACGCCAAATCGGTCGGGTTTCGAGCCTGGGTTGTGGAGCTATCGGATTCTAACCGTACTGATGAGCTGTGATACAGCGAAACAGATCTGTCTGCGGATGACAATAATTACGCTCTCACACCCTGATTAAACACTCTAGAAGAAAGGTAGACTTTGAAAAACAGTAGCTACGCTAGCGTGTACGCATCGCTCATTGAGTAAAAATGAATTTGAGCACTCTAGCTATTGAGCGCTTAATATGATATGCGCTAAAAAGACTGCCTTCTTCCACCGAACTCCTCGTGGCCCAGGGGTAGAATCGCCGACTGAAACCAAATCGGTCGGATTTCGAGCCTGGGTTGTGTAGCAATCGGATTCTAACCGTACTAATGAGCTGTGATCCAGCGAAACAGATCTGTCTGGGATGACAATAATTATATATATATATATATATATTCTTGAAAAAAGAGACTAATTTATATACGTTTTACGGTTAGAAAGAAGCATGTAATCGTAATTTACGAATGATCTCTGGAGAAGTCAAATTTTCTGGAAGTTACGATATTCTTTATTTCCAGATAACTTAACCAAAATAATTCGCAGACTTTCTGATCTCTTGAGATTAAGTACGTTTTCTTCGGAACGGACCAATTACCAATTACGCTTTCGACCGAGAAGTTCTAACTGCTGCCCTTTGGGGAAACAAATCGACGTTTTTGAAAATGCCAAGACAGATACATGCAGACAAGGTATAATCCTCAACAATTTCCCGACCGGGTGTGAACTTCTCGTCGTTAGTAAACTAAGTGTTTGACACCCTGTCCCCACATATCTAGGTTGAAAGCCAGAAAAACAGTACACAAAGGGTGTTCTGAACGAGTAGGCCAAGCACTGCCTATCTAACATGACTTGAATGCAGAGTCAAAACCTCCCAACTTGAAGTCTCACCTTGGACACAGACGCGTGATCTTTGATTTTTTCGGCCGAACCTGCCAAATTGGCTGTTATATGTTACTAGCAGTATAACCCGGCGTTGCTCGGGTGTAATGAAAGCTTAAAAACTAATCCATGGTCCTTGAGTTCAGACTCTTTGGACGTTGGCACGAAAAACGTAGGTTGTTGAAAGTTTGATCTCGAAGCTGTAAAACTTACTAAAATGAATAGATGTAAGTCAAATTTTAATTTCCGCTATCGATGTCAAATACGTTTTCCGTCGCAATCAGAACTTCGAAGGCTAATAAGTCCTCTGAGTAAATGGTATCATAGCTGAAACTAAGAACTACAATTATACTTACTTTGAGCAAAACCAGAAGCAAAAACCAAAATAAAAGGGCTGAAAACCTGATTTTGATCAGACCTGATAGAATATCGAGGTATCGTTTTCCATTATCGGAGTTAAATAAGTCATCCAAGGATAAACTGATCCAAGTAAGTACATGAAAAGTTATTGCACCGATCAGGAAAAAAAATTGGAGAAAATGAGCCATATTGATGGCAGAATATTGGTTTTTGATCAGATTCGATAGAATATTGGGGGTACCGATCGATTTCCGATATCGGGGAAAATAAATCATCTGAAAAGATCTACTAATGTTTGAGACTAAAAACTATAATTTTACCAAGTTAGAGCAGCAAGAACCACGATAAAAATACTGAAATCCTGATCTTGATCAGACCTGATCGGATATCAGAGTATCGAATTCTGATATCGGCTAGTGGGGAAATCGGAAAAAAATATGTAGCCCTTAACCTGACTGGAAGCCTAAAGAATATGTGAGGTTTGGTGAGAATCGGATAAAAATTGTGGATTTGTATAAAGGACATACAGACAGACAGACAGACAGACAGACACACACACACACACACACAAAATCTTGCCTTTTATATATATAGATATAAAATCTGTTATGGTCTTCGAAAAGCGCATACATATTAAACTATGCAATAAAGTGAATTCAAGTGGATTTTATTGCATTCTCTTTCGCACAAATAACCGCAGAGAGGGTCTTAATCAGCCGGTTATTCTTCCAGCGATATTTTAAATAGAAAGACAGATTGTCAACCAATTTACCGCAGAAATTAATGAGAACCTACCGCAGGAAAACCTTCTGCCCAATCAGTCATGACTCTTTCAAGACATGATCGGCCGAGCTTGTATATTGTATGAGATTCGTCCGTTGATTGTGGAGCCGGACTCGAAATTTTCTTATCAATACAGGATTGTGTGTTATATTTTATGCGTACAATTACGGAGAATTTGTCTTAAATTTGCAGTGAGACTCGATAAAAAAAACGAAAAAGAATTAAAAAAGGCATTGGCGGTTTCATTTAAAACCTTGATCCCTTTCCATGCTTAACTCTTAAAAAAACGAAAAGGCAAACCTCAAATAAAAAGTCAATCAATTTAGTGCCATACGTGATACATGCTAAGGCGATCATGTCTCGAAAGAGACATGATTGACTGGGCAGAAGATTTTCTATCCTGCTCTTTAAACTATAGCTGAATGGAGAAGAAACGGATTGTATTAATAAGTAGTAATTAATGGGGGATAAATTTATTACTTAATAACAATAGAAAACCGATCCCCCACCTTTTGCCCAGTAGAAGCTTTACCTATGTCTCCAAATATTATCGTCAGTCAGTCAGTTAAGTGCCATACATGATACACGCTTGGGCGATCATGTCTTAACACTTTGTACATATGTTCTTGTTATACTAATACATTGTTTTGAACTTACCTACTGTGTTCCATGTTTTACTTCCGGTCAATCCGGTCAGTACAGATTTGCGGTGAAGTTTTGCCAAAACTCGACAACAAATTAGCAACAAAGATCCGCAAAAGGTTTCAATCATGATTGCCAGTGAAAATGACAGGTTTTTGTCGAATTGTTAAATGATATCTTGGTCGGTATGGAATTTTGCCAAGAAGTGCATTTTGAACTAGGCGACGCACGACGATGTCACCGAGGGTGTAGAACGCAGTTGGCTGGCGAATTTGATTTTTTTTTTTTTAATCATCTCACCCCAAGCAAGGCATTCCACTGCCACTATTGCGCATGGGGCTACATAGGGGAAGGTAAATAGAAGGAGTGGCTACACATAGGGAATGTCAGGAGGAAGGTGACAGATGAGTAAGGATACCGAGGATGAGGGTTGGGCAGATGGGAAGAATGTTTGATAGAATGGGAGCAGGTTAGTGTTAGGAGGTGTCTATTGACCTTACATTTAAACTCCTGGAGATTGTAGGAAGCAATCGTGTGGAAGAGAATTAATAAATAATTAATAATAAAGAGGGTTAATAATAGATCAGCACCCGAGAAGTGATAGAGTGCCGGAGATAGCAGTTGTCGGGTTGGTTGACTATTTAAAATGCACCAGCTATCACAGAGTGGAGTTTTAAATCCAGCAGTTACAGAGAACGGCCGAGTTGTGAAGACACAAGAGACCAACCGACTATCTGGCTGGCTGCTTCATATGCGCGTATGCTCCGACCAAACCAAAACAAACCCCTCCTTCCACGCCAAGTCAGCAAAGAAGAGCGAATAAAATATAATTGTATCTTGTATATATACGCGTTGATGTCTCTCACTTTTTAGTATGATAATCAACATTTGGTTTGTGCATATTCTCGCCGAACAGATAGCAGTTTATGGTCCATCATTTATGTGAGAAAAACATCGTAGAATTGGTTTTTATTTTCGTTGAAGCAGTATATACCTATATCACGACACCTGGTTGCAGCCAACCACCTTGACATTTGGCAGATGCAGCCCACGTTGTGTTTATGGTCACGGATTTAGCCTATTACCGTATTAACACTTGACGAGGATGGACTAGATATGTGAGAGATTGATATATGATAAAAAACAGATTAAAGACCGCAAAGATTTATATATATATATATATATATATATATATATATATAAACTTATTTATAAATGGAACATTGTGTGTGTGTGTGTGTGTGTGTGTGTGTGTCTACCTTTGTGTCTGTCTGTGTGCCTGCCTGTGTGTGTGTGTCCATTACCTATAGATTCCGAAACGGCTGAACCGATTTTCTTGAAGATTTACGCAGTTGTACTATAAGCGTGTGCGAGTGTTCTTAACTAGGTTTTGTGTCGAGGTACCCCAATAAATATCAAAAATCAATAATCGAATAAATCAGGTTATGGAAGAAGTGGTCCGATTTTAATCAAATTTGATACACTCATAGACAAAGACATAAGAAGCGATATTCAGAAGTTTCAAGGTTGCAGCTCTTACAGTAGTGCAGAAAATCGATAATATATATATATATATATATATATATATATATATGTGTGTGTGTGTGTGTATATATATATATATATATATATATATATATATGAAAGTCAAGATGTTTGTGTGTGTGTCTGTTTATCTGCCTGTATGTCTGTATTTTTTCAGCCTTTTTATTTTAGTTTTTGCTTCGGGTTGGCTCTAAGTAGGTATAACTGTAGTTCTTAGTCTCAGCCATGATACCATTTACTCAAAGGACTTATTTAGCCTGCAAAATTCAGTTTACAACGAAAATAAATTATTTGATATCGATACCAGGAAATCAAAATTTGACTTACATCCATTCATTTTTCTTTCAGTCTATGGTTTCGCTTTAACTGGAAACAACTATTGCTTTTTAGTCGTTCGTGCCAACATCCAAAGAGTCTGAGCTCCAGGACCATGGATTAGTTTTAAAGCTTTCATTACAGCCGAGCAACTCTGGGCTATACTGCTAGTTCTCAATAAGAGTAGATAGGTTCGCCTATCTCCCTGTTTACACTGCTCTTAGTTGTTTGAATTACTCTATTCTCTGGGAAGCCAAAAATAAAAGAATTGTTTTAATATAAAATAAGAAATGGTTGCGTACAAAATCATTGAATAAAGTTTTCTTTGTGGCGGTGTCCTCATTATTTTAAAAATATTAGACATAATTACTGGCTCATTGAAGAAATGACGGAAAATCTAAAAATTAAAAAATAAAAAATAACAAAAGTCCAAATAAAAACCGTTCTATTATCGAATGTGGATCAAAAGCAAATAGCCAAATCGATTATTGATACCACATTTTAATTTTTCGACTTGAACAGTTAATAACCATTCAAGTCAAAGTTGTGAATTTGAATGATGAATTATCGATTTTTATTATCGATCTGCTGACTTTGTTTGGAAGCGAGTGCATTTAGTAAGTTTGATGAACATACCCTCCCAGTAAGCTTCTTTCTTTATCCATTTTTTCAAAAAAATCATTTCACTTCAAGGAAGGAAATAAAGCCACTAAGACACAAATGTGTTAGCTAGTATGATAAAGAAATTATTAAGGAATAATTTCCAAGTGAAAAAAGATTTTTTAATACTGGAGAATGAGACAAAATAATCCAAAATGCCAAGATAGTTGAACAATCAGAAAAGAAATTTAAAACATTATCAAGAATAAAAATGAACACTTTTTAGAAAATTAAAAAATAATGGGGAAGAATAAAAAATTATTAGCAAGGTTAGGCAAAAAAGAATTACTGTCAGAGGATATATCCAGCTAGAATTAGTAACAGGGGTTCATCTAGCTCGAATCAGCGCCGGTTATTTTCAGCGAGCAATAATTAGCGGCGATGGTTCAGTTAGCAAAAGTTATCGCCGGTTGGAAGTTCAGCTAAAAAAAATGAGCACCGGTGTTTCAGTTAGCAAAAATTAGCGACGATGGTTCAGCTAGAAAGAATTAGCGCCGGTGGTTCATTTAACAAGAATTAGCGACAATGGTTCAGCGAGAAACGGTTACTGCTGGCCGGTGGTTCAGCTAGAAAAAATTAGAAACGGTGATTCACTTAGCAAAAATTAGCGACGATGGTTCAGTTAGCAAGAATTAGCGCCTTTGGTTCAGGTAGCAAGAGTTATCGCCAACCGATGGTTCAGCTAGAAAGAATTAGCGCCGGTGGTTCATTTAGCAAGAATTAGCGACGATGGTTCAGCTAGCAGAGGTTACTGCTGGCCGGTGGTTCAGCTAGAAAGAATTAGCAACGGTGATTCAGTTAGCAAAAATTAGCGCCAGTTCGTGGTTCAGCTAGAAGAATTAGAACCGCCCAGTTCCCCAACTAGCAAGAATTAGCGACAGAAGTTCGGTTATCAAGAACTTGTGTCGGCTGATAGTTCAGTAAGTAAAAATTAGCGCGGTCTGGAGATTCAGCCAGCAAGAATTAGCACTGCCCGGTGGTTCAGCAATAAAGTATTGGCGCCGTTGGTTCGCAGGTTTCAAAAATCATAGGTAGTGAGAATTGAACTCAATACTAAGTTGTTGCGATTCTCGCGAGACAAGCTTGTTAATCAGTAAACCATGTCCAGCTGCCCAAATTGTTTTTCTAAGTACAAAGCCGAAAGTATGGGTACCCAGCGAGGATCGAACTCTACTCAGTTGTAACCGGTTCTTGCGAGACAAGCTTGTTTACCACTACACCACGTCGGGGTGCCCTAAAGTATAGAAAACATCATAGAAATGCCTATAGTGAAAGATGACTTTCTAACTGCTGCTTATGTATGGCACAAGGCCGAAAATATAGGTACCCAATGAGGATCAAACTTAACTAATTGTTATTGTTCTAGCGAGACAAGCCTGCTGACCATTATACCACTTTGAGGTGATCAAAGGAATTTTCTAAGCGCAGCTTAGATGTGGAACAATGCTGAAAGTACGGGTACCCAGTGAGGACTGATTTCACTAATCAGTTATAAAAAAACAAGCATGATAACCATTACACGGCGTGGTGTTGCCTTAGAAACCTTGTTTAAATAATCTAATATTAATTACATAGTTTTTCTTTTAAACATCCATAGCAAAGCAGGCTTCTGGATGGAGCGGCCTGAGGTTGAGACATTTAATTATAGTACACTTGATATTATGTATAATGAGATTTCCTACTGAACAGACAATACTATATTTTGATGCTTACCCGTATTCTTTGCATATGTTTAACATTCCGTAACGATGATATGGTTAATTATTAATTCGGTTTGCTCGTTAAAAATTGAGGCAGGAGGGAAGCTTGAGGTATTTTTGAAAGCTCATCGCTACAAAATTTTAAATTTCGCTGCCTGACGACACGCTAGTACACAGTCAGTCATGTTAATGTGCAGGGAAAATACAAAAACCGCTAGACATATAAAATTTATACGTTGTGCATTCTTTTAAGAACACTGAAGGAAATATTCAAAGTTTGGAAACGCTTAATATATTTAAAAGACATGGAGTTGTATTTTGAATTCTGCATGTGTATTCGTTTGAGTACCTATATATATATATATATATATATATATATATATATACACAAAAATCTAGAGTGAGCCAAAACCTACCGCGGTTTCACACTGCGGATCGTCAGGGCAAAGGCTCCGTAGTGTGAAACCGCGGTAGGTTTTGGCTCACTCTAGATTTTTGTGTGTCTTTGCTCTACTTTTGTATATTTTCTTTTGTATTTTGTATCGAGCACTTTTTCTTGTGGTTGGTTCCGTTTGGGGTTTTTTCTTTACTGCGGAGTATTGAATGTTTTGTTCTTGTTCCGCGGGTTTCTTTTTTTTTCTCCCCATTTATCCGACGTCTTAGTGCACCGGATTGTAACGGATTTAGGTTCTGTTTGTTAATGGTTTTTTTGGAGGTATATTTTAGTATAAATTTACTGCCTACATACTTACAGAGTCTATTTAGTTATTATTTATATATATATATATATATATATATATATATATATATAGAGAGAGAGAGAGAGAGAGAGAGAGAGAGAGAGGGACTGGAGGACTCACACGCGCTATAATCTGTCTGTGCTGCCATACACTTACCTTATTTTTAATCAGATCTAAAAAATACTTAACATTAAACTATATATATATATATAGAGAGAGAGAGCATTAATAGCACAGCTTTCTGGCCCATTTTTTAAATGGTTATCATTTGCCGTCCAAGACTAATGGTTGTCTAATAATGTATATAACCTGTGAGGAAACAGCTACTAATCCTCCCAAATATCTTGCCCTTATTTTTGACGGAAGGGATATACTCGATTATTATAATACATTTGATATTGTTTTCCTCCGAGACACTACTGAATAGCTTTCCATTCCACTCTCTCTGAAAGAATGCTGACCCCTGGTTTATATCTTCGTATTATTTCACCCTCTACATCTGTCTACTTGATTTTAATTTCGTGTTCAGCCATCTCTTTACAAAAAATTTTTTATTGTTTCATTTTTTTCCGCTGGTATTCTGTAATTTTAGCATTGTATGCATATTTTTTATTTTCGAAAATTTTATTCTCCCTTCTTGATAAATATTTTGATCTCATCTCATGGAAATTTTAAGTTCTCAAACTCTCTGATGATTCTAGCTTTTTTGCTATTTTTTTTTTTACTATTGTTCCCTAAAGAGCAACTCCTGCTAGCGTTTACTATGTGGACTTATATTAGCGTAGTAAAGAACAAGCGTATTGTGTATAGTGTTAAAGCAGAGTTTAAAGGAACCGTATATCCTACTTAACATGAAAGAAGGGATAAACCTCTACATGTTAAAATGTTCACTAAAGACAAGCCCCAAGAGCAACTCCTTCTAGCGTTTACTGTGTGGACATATATTAGAGTAGTAAAGAACAAGCGTATTGTGTATAGTGTTAAAGCAGAGTTTAAAGGAACCGTATATCCTACTTAACATGAAAGAAGGGATAAACCTCTACATGTTAAAATGTTCACTAAAGACAAGCCCCAAGAGCAACTCCTTCTAGCGTTTACTGTGTGGACATATATTAGAGTAGTAAAGAACAAGCGTATTGTGTATAGTGTTAAAGCAGAGTTTAATAGAACCGTATACCCAATACTAAGCATGAAACAAGGGAAAACCTCAACATGTTCAAATGTTCACTAAAGACCAGTCCCAAGAGCAACTCCTTCTAGCGTTTACTGTGTGGACTTATATTAGCGTAGTAAAGAACAAGCCTTTTGCTTATAAGTTGAAGCAGAGTTTAAAGGAACCGTATACGCAATACTAAATTTGAAACAAAGGATAAACCTCTACATGTTAAAATCTTCACTAAAGACAAGCCCTGAGAGTAACTCCTACTAGAGGTTTACTGTGTGGACTTATATTAGCGTAGTAAAGAACAAGCGTATTGTGTATAGTGTTAAAGCAGAGTTTAAAGGAACCGTATACCCAATACTTAACATGAAAGAAGGGATAAACCTCTATATGTTAAAAAGACAGTGTAGAAATGTGAACCGGACGATTGACAAACCTATCTAATAGTATAGGGGAAAACAAGTAAATAAAAAATAAACAATGTTTTAGAATTGAGTCGGATATGTGAAAAGTATATGTTAGAGTAGACTTTAGAAGGAACTGTAAACATGATTGAAAAACAAATCGAGTATATTTTTCTATAAAAGTATTTTTATACTTTCACGGTGTTTTGACCCCCGTTTCGTGCTTAACTATTTGCCCATATCTGGGACCCTAACAGGTGCTACCACGCCGAGTCAGGATGGACCTGGAAACAACAGCAATTAAGAGGTGGTTCCATGCTCCTCACAACCTCCCAATCAGAGGCCTTACTGCCGGATGCAGTTTACCGTCATGCCCAGGACCCTTTTGTGGTGCTGCACGTTACAGTTCTAGTCAGAAAGAAATGTGACTAACTTTTAGAACAGCCTCCTATCGATCTTTGGCAAAGTGTTCGAAGCCATTATCGACGTCGAGGTGGTACATCATCTCACAGCCCACAGACTCTTCTCGGGCAAACAGTATGATTTCCGCTTCACCAGTTCTAATGCTGATATGCTAACGACTATCACTGAGTATATATACCAGGCTCTCGACAAAATTGGCGAAGCTCGAAGCGTTCCTCTGGATATTTCCAAAAACGTTTGACAGGGAAAAAACTACCGGCAATACATTTTTGAATACAAAATTAGAAGACATTTTCAGTTTTCTAACAGAAAAAGTTTCATCAAAATCTGACTAAATCAAACTTTTCACAATAACTGAAAATTTAAAAATGTACATTAAAACCCTACCTTTTGGGCATTAAATAAACCGCAGAAAGGGAAAAGCGTTGAACCTAGAATAGAGCTTTGAGGGACACCCGCGTTCGTATGGTAGTTTTGGGAGGTATGTCACCTTCATTGTGCTATTTGAAAGGAATGAATAGATTAGGTCCAACAATTGTCCAGTTATACCATAGCTCCGCAGCTTACGAAACAGATGATCTTGTCGGCATTAAATAAACCCTTGACGCTGATAAGTCGTAAAACAAAATAACCCAAAGCATATATATAAAAAGAAAATTGAAAAAGAACTGAAATGTTGTTCTACAGAAAGATGCTGAGGATACCACGGACTAAGCGAATAATCAACAAAATGGTTGCAAAAAGAACGCCCAGAGAAAGAAAGAGACGGCTAAAATGTCTTCAAAGATGAATAAGTCTTTGAAACCTTATTTTCAATCACCCAGACTATATCAATCACCCAGACTATATCAATCACCCAGAGTATATCCAAGGCCGAGTTCGAATTCGAGTTGAATGCGTTGGATTCAATTACGCGCAAATACCCTTGTGAAAGGTGTTAATTCGTCTCTTCTCTCCAGTTATGGGTTAAATAATAAGACAGATTGGGTTCTAAAGTCTTGGCTGACTACGACAGAATGTAATGGCAATCTACTGAGGGGTTAATTTTCTGCCCCGTCAGTCATGTCTATTTCGAGACATGATCGCCCAAGCGTGTATCACGTATGACACTTAACTGACTGATATCCAAGGCCAGATAGTTCGAGAAATGTAGCAAATTAGCTACCTGACGAGCTTGTGTGAATGGTTGTCTGAATGGAGAGTCCGATAATTAGCAAAGGGGAAAACAATAATAAGAGACACCATCGATAAGACCTTTGGAGAAGGCATGAACATCCACATACGGAACTAACACAGCTCATAGAAACAGAAAAGTTTTGGGACAATTAACACTTTATATACGAAAGATAATTTCTGAGATGAGGTATCAGTCAAGTGGCCATACGTAATACAAGCTTTGGGCGATCATGTCTCGAAAGAGACATGACTGACTGAGCAGAAGATTTTCCCGCAGTAGGTTGCCATTGCTTTCTGCGGTAGACTGGTTGCCAGCCAAGGTTATAAAACCCAATCTGCCCTGTTATTTGACTCATAGTTGAAGGGAGAAGAGATAGATTAGATTACATTATTATATTAAGTATAATTAGTGGGGGATCGGTTTATTACTTCATAGCAATAGAAACCGATCCCCCACGTTATGCCCAGTAGAAGCTTTACTTATGTTTCTAGCTATTATCTTCGGTCAGTCAGTTAAGTGCCATACGTGATACACGCTTGGGTGATCATGTCTCTTTCGAGACATGACTGACTGGGCAGAAGATTTTCTATCCTGCTCATTAAATTATAGCTGACGTGAGAAGAGACGGATTGTATTAAAAAAATTAGTGGGGGATTAGTTTATTACTTTATAACAATATAAACTGATCCTCCACCTTTTGCCCAGCGGAAGCTTTACTTATGTTTCCAACTATTATTTTCATTTAGTTAGTTTACATGCTTAGGGCAATCATGTCTCGAAAGAGACATGAATGACTGGGCAAAAGATTATCCCGCAGTAGGTTGCCATTGCTTTCTGCGGTAGACTGGTTGCCAGCCAAGGCTATATAACCCAATCTGTCCTATTATTTAACCCATAACTGGATGGAAGAGACGGATTAATATCTTTCCCAAGGGTATTTGCGCGTAAGTGAATGCAAGAAATTCAACTGGAATTCGAACTCAGCTCCCCGATTTTTCGTTCCAAGTCGATATCCAAATATCCACTGGTTAGAAATGTGTAAAAAACGGGTTTATAACAGACGAAACCTCGCTAGTATGACAATAAAGACGAGAAGAACAGTTCGAATAATGTAATTAGTATGAATAGTTGAAATACCTTATGTCACATATATATAAAGATACAGAAGAAGGCGGGAGCGTACAACGGCTGAAGCGTTGTAAATATGACATCAAAAGTGAGGACAATATTCCGAACAATGTAAATAGTATAAATAATAACTCCCAACTATTCTCACAACACTCTCATCTACCCAACCCTCATTCTCGGTATCCTCACCCGCCTATCACCCACCCTCTGTTATTTCCTATATTTAACCAGCCTTTCTCCACTCTACGTAGCCCCCTGCACAGTAGTGGCAGTGACATGCCTTGCTCGGGGTGAAACGCTTATAAAAAAAAAAAAAAAAAATACCACATTTCAGAAATATAGATAGAAGCAGAAGAAAACTGAAACTTAGAACGGCCGAAACGTCGTGAATGAAAAATGAGACCGTGGTCATTCAATAAAAAAGGTGAATTTTTTCCAAGCTGATTTATTCTAATACAGCTAGAAGCTTAATTTTTTTAAAATTTAGTCTTCCAGCAGTGTCACACATTTTTCCCATATGTGCACAAGCTTCCGTATTCCCTGCATAGTAGAGTCAGTTGGGCACTAACTTTAAGAATAAGAGCATAATATATTAGTCATCCACATACAAGCCTACACACACACACACACACACACACACATATATATATATATATATATATATATATATATATATATATATATATTGAATAATATAGACAAGTTTTGTCTATTAATTTTGTGTAGGATCCGTTCATACCGTCTGATATACTTGATGGGGATGTCGTTGAAAGACAACAAAAAATCACAGTATTTGTTGAATTTTTTATCGGGTCTAAGCTTTCGGCTCACATAAGCCATTATCAAAGAGTAAATATTAACACACAGTAAACATAGAACATTTAAGCTATTAACAATAAAGATAATTGAATTGAAAATATAAGTCCATCCCTACTATTTATTTTAAACGTAGTCTCCCAGCAGTGTCACACACTTCTCCCATCTGTGCACAAGCTTTCGTATTCCCTCAGCGTAAAAATCTTTGGATTGATATCTCAGCCAATCGCTCACACCACTTTCGACTTCATCGTCACTTTCAAACTTCTTTAAACAATTTAGCCCACGTGTAGATATTTTTGGGGCTGAAACATGTAACACCATACACGGGTGACATTCTCCTATGAATTTCAAATGGTTTGCACACTTCAGCAACTTGATAACTGACCTCTGTTCAATCCTAGAGCATGCTTCTTGGTCGGCCATGTTTGTTAATCTCCAAAGCCCTCAAAGTCTTTTTCTTTTTCAATTTGCAAAAAAAAAAAGAAAAAAAAAAAAGAAAATTAGATCCCTTTGAAAAAAGTAAAGGAAAAAAAATTAAAAAAAAAGTTAGCTTCAACCTGTATTAAAAGTCCTTATACGGAAAAATCCACCTTATTTATTGAATGATCCTCGTAAATAGTTACAATACTCCATCTCAAAATTATAGACAGATATTCTGTTTATAAATGGTCTGCTATATACTGAAATCTGGCGGTCGTAATCTGAACAACATAAGATACGCAGATGATAGGGTGCTGACAGCTGACACGGAAAGAAACCTACAAGACCTCATAAAAATGTAGATGAAGAAAGTCGAAAGTAAGGACTACAAATTTAACTACAAGAAAACCGAATGAATAGTCATCAGCAAACAGAGGACACTAAAATGCCAATTACAGGTTGGGGATACTAAAATCAAGCAAGTACAAAAATTTAAGTACTTGGAAAGTGTTCTAACAGAAGACGGGAAATGCGACACTGTGATCCAAAGGCGAATTGGCATGAGTAGACTATTAAGAGACAGAAAAATTTCAGTAGAAACAATGAAGAGAGTTCTGGGTTGTTATATGATGTCTGTCCTTCAATATGACAGTTAATGCTAGACAATGTCATCAAAGGTGACGGAAAGACTTGAAGCAACTGAAATGTGGTTCTAGAGAAGAATACTGGATATAAAGGGGGGGATCAATTCCATATTAAAATCAATACATAAACTGACCCCCCCACTTTGTGGTCACAGCAGTTTCTATACATTTATATTCCTGAGATACAAAAGCACAAGGAGGCATTCCAGAAATTGAGTAAAGTATTAAGAAACAGGACAATTTCGCTAGAAACAAAGAAGAGAATTTTGGGTTGCTATATGATGTCTGTTCTTCAATATGGCAGTCAATGCCGGACAATATCATCAAAGATGAATGAAAAACTTGAAGCAACTGAAATGTGGCTCTACAGAAGGATACTGCTTGTATCATGGATCGAGCATGTTAGCAATGATGAGGTTTTTAAAAAGGATGAAAACTAAAAGGAAATTAATCCTGAGCATCAGGAAGAGACAGCTGAAGTTCTTGGGACATGTGATGAGGAAGGAAGGCTTAGAAAATCTGGTACTCCCAAGGCAGATAAAGGGAAAGACAGGCAGGGAAAAGCAACGGATAACATATTTGATGGGCCTGAGCAGGTAAATGGCAGAGCGGGGTTTGGTTGGTTTAACAGGAGAAAGCCACTGAGGATAGCAAGACGTGGAAGGAACTACGCCCTGAAGGAATATGGCATATATAAAAAGAAAAAGAAGACAAAGAACGATAAGAAGAAGAGATTGTAGATAGTTTAAATAGTCACAGTACAGAAATATAGAAAGATAAACACAATGTTTTTATATGTTTAAATGTAGATTCAAGACTGAGCCCAATTAGCGTTAAATCTTTTATTTGTTCCCCGAAGGCCTTTACCCCTTCAAATCTTTCGAAAACATGCTTATTTCCGTGCAAATGTATATGCTAAACTCAAATCGATAATTGTTTATTGAAGAAACCTACTTTTTTTCATGTTATCGAACAGAAAAAATCGGACTATATCTCACCCCTTAACACCGTTCTCATATCTGATTCACCGCTGAATGACTTGAGGCGTAGGATACTTATTTCGGCCTATTTACTTCTTTATGAAATTACTACGCGATTTGTTTTGTTTCGGAACTCAATTTCCGCGTAGTAATTTTTTTTTTAATCATTTCACCCCGAGCAAGGCAGAAACGCCACTGATGTGCAGGGGGTTACATAAATGTAAAAAGATTAATTAGAAAAGAGTGAGGAGTACAACCTAGTTAGAAAGGAACAATAGAAAGCTGAGAAAGCAGGTGCGATGACAGATACAGAGGTGGAGAGAAAGGGAAGGTTATACAGCGGTGGGGAGAGAGCTAGAGTCCAGTGGTTAGTAGATGAGTATTAACTTTGCATTTAAATTTCTGGAGGTTGTAGCCGTCAGGAAAGCAAGAATACGGAAGTGAGTTCCACAGGCGGAAAGTGCGAGAGAGGAAGCTGCAGGAGTAGAATTGTCGTCTGCATTTGACTAACCTGACTGTGAATGGGTGGGACCCAGTTGCCAGTCTGGTTGCACGGGTGAGCACCTGTTGAGGAGGCATCTGTAACTTAAGCTCATCCGAGCAGAAGCCATGAAAGTATTTATAGAAGAGACAGAGGGAGGCCACATTTCGACGATGGGAAAGTGGCTGCAGTCGAGTCGCCAGATCAGTACCTATCACATTACAGACTCTCCTTTGGAGCTTGTCAAGAACACCGAGGAGACCGGCAGGGGCACCCGACCGTAAATGGCAGCAGTACTCCATGCACGGACGGATGGTTGACTTGTACAAAGTAAGTAAATAGGCCGAAAAATCGGCAAACTATGCGTGAATTAATTCTGCAGTGAATAATATTTTTGAAGCGCGGTTACGGGGTGAGATAAACATCGAAAAGAAGTTCGATATTTTTCTGGTCGTTAACATGAAAAAAGATACGTTTCGTAAATAAACAATTATCGATTTGAGTTCAGTATATACATTTGCACGGGTTTAAGGAAGTTTTGAAAGGTTTGACGTGGTAAAGGCCTTCGGGGAACAAATCAAAACTGTACCCAATTAGCTTTTATCCCTTAGACCGAAATAAACAGCCACCACTGTTTAGCATTTACAAGCATAAGCAGTACTATTATTTAGGAAAAGACTCAAGTATAATGTTAAAATCGATCATAAATAATAGAACATGTATTTATATGTCGTAAGATCCTCCATAAAAACACTTCAAATTTATTCTCATTGATTGTTTTATAACCGTTCATTCTAATGGTAAAGTTCTGTGGTGTCCCATTCTTTTCATCGGATAAAGATTTTTTTTTTAATCATATCATCCCAAGCAAGGTGAAAATGCCACTAATGCGCAGGGGGCTACGTAAGAGTGAAAAGATTGGAGAAGAGAAAAACCGGAAACCACAACCTGAACAGGAAACAAGGGATAAGCCTCTTCACCTGTTCAATAGACGAGAGTGGAGTGTGAACCGGGCGATAGTTTAGATTATCTACTCCAATTGAAATAAAAAAATAAAAATAAAAATAAGAGTGAAAAGATTGAAGAGAAAAACCGGAAACCAACGCCTGAACAGGCAAAAAGGGATAAGCCTCTTCACCTGTTCAATAGACGAGGGTGGAGTGTGAACCGGGCGATTGTTTAGACTATCTACTCCAATTGAAAAAAAAGATTGAAAAGATTGGAGAAGAGAAAAACCGGAAACCACAACCTGAACAGGAAACAAGGGATGAGCCTCTTCATCTCTTTAATAGACGAGGGTGGGGTGTGAACCGGGCGATAGTTTAGTCTATCTACTCCAATTGAAAAAAATAAAATAAAATAAAAGTGTGAAAAGATTGGAAAAGATAAAAAAAGAAAAACCGGAAACCACATCTTAAACAGGAAACAAGGGATGAGCCTCTTCACCTGTTCAATAGACGTGGGTGAAATGTGAACCGGGCGAGAGTTTAAACTATCTACTCCAATTGACAAAAAAATTTAATTTGATCAAAACATTGCAGATTTACTATCTGCTTTGCTCTCAGTCATTGAAAAACATTAGTTTTTGTTCAGATATTGCCACTTTATTGCTGTCAGTATATTTGCCAACCTGTTGTTTTTGATTCTGCCATGTTGCTTGCATTCTTCAAATGCACCTTCAGAAAAATCATATCTTCATGGACTCGTGGATATCTGTTCATCAGAACAGATAAAAAGAGTTCAATTTTCCGAAAAAATAAAGTTCTATCTGTTAAATACAAGAAAACATATTAATTAAATTCGTTGTTATTGATGATTTTGCTATTGATTCTGTTTCTGTATTCAATTTATCTTAATAGTATTATGTTTTTTCAGTTTCTTAGACGAAGTTCGAACAATATTTTTTTGACTAGTATTTCTTTCATCTTATTTCTCTTGGTTTTAAACCATGTGATGCTGATGTGCGTTGGATGTGCGTTGTGGTGCAGTGGATATCGGCTCGGAACGAGAAATCGGGGAGCCGAGTTCGAATTCCAGTTGAATTCATTGCTTTCACTTACGCGCAAATGCCCTTGAGAAATGTATTAATTCGTCTCTTCACTCCAGTTATGGGTTAAATAACAGGACAGATTGGGTTCTATAGCCTTGGCTGGCAACCAGTCCACCACAGAAAGCAATGGCAACCTACTACGGGATAATCTTCTGCCCAGTCAGTCAAGTCTCTTTCGAGACATGATCGCCAAAAGCATTTATCACGTATGGCACTTAACTGATTGACGGAATATAATAGTTGGAAAGATGATTGAGGCTTCTATTGGTCATAAAGTAGGGGATCAGTTTTATATTGTTATAAAGTAATAAACTGATCCCCCACTTAATACTACTTAATAATATAGTAGATATCTTCCCCATCTAGCCATGAGTCAAATAACAGGACAGATTGGGTTCTATAGCCTTGGCTGGCAACCAGTCTACCACAGAAAGCAATGGCAACCTCCTGCGCGATAATCTTCTGACCAGTCAGTCAAGTCTCTTTCGAGACATGATCGCCAAAAGCATTTATCACGTATGGCACTTAACTGATTGACGGAATATAATAGTTGGAAAGATGATTGAGGCTTCTATTGGTCATGAAGTAGGGGATCAGTTTTCTATTGTTATAAAGTAATAAACTGATCCCCCACTTAATACTACTTAATAATATAGTAGATATCTTCCCCATCTAGCCATGAGTCAAATAACAGGACAGATTGGGTTCTATAGCCTTGGCTGGCAACCAGTCTACCACAGAAAGCAATGGCAACCTCCTGCGGGATAATCTTCTGACCAGTCAGTCAAGTCTCTTTCGAGACATGATCGCCAAAAGCATTTATCACGTATGGCACTTAACTGATTGACGGAATATAATAGTTGGAAAGATGATTGAGGCTTCTATTGGTCATGAAGTAGGGGATCAGTTTTCTATTGTTATAAAGTAATAAACTGATCCCCCACTTAATACTACTTAATAATATAGTAGATATCTTCCCCATCTAGCCATGAGTCAAATAACAGGACAGATTGGGTTCTATAGCCTTGGCTGGCAACCAGTCTACCACAGAAAGCAATGGCAACCTACTGCGGGATAACCTTCTGACCAGTCAGTCAAGTCTCTTTCGAGACATGATCGCCAAAAGCATTTATCACGTATGGCACTTAACTGATTGACGGAATATAATAGTTGGAAAGATGATTGAGGCTTCTATTGGTCATAAAGTAGGGGATCAGTTTTATATTGTTATAAAGTAATAAACTGATCCCCCACTTAATACTACTTAATAATATAGTAGATATCTTCCCCATCTAGCCATGAGTCAAATAACAGGACAGATTGGGTTCTATAGCCTTGGCTGGCAACCAGTCTACCACAGAAAGCAATGGCAACCTCCTGCGCGATAATCTTCTGACCAGTCAGTCAAGTCTCTTTCGAGACATGATCGCCAAAAGCATTTATCACGTATGGCACTTAACTGATTGACGGAATATAATAGTTGGAAAGATGATTGAGGCTTCTATTGGTCATGAAGTAGGGGATCAGTTTTCTATTGTTATAAAGTAATAAACTGATCCCCCACTTAATACTACTTAATAATATAGTAGATATCTTCCCCATCTAGCCATGAGTCAAATAACAGGACAGATTGGGTTCTATAGCCTTGGCTGGCAACCAGTCTACCACAGAAAGCAATGGCAACCTCCTGCGCGATAATCTTCTGACCAGTCAGTCAAGTCTCTTTCGAGACATGATCGCCAAAAGCATTTATCACGTATGGCACTTAACTGATTGACGGAATATAATAGTTGGAAAGATGATTGAGGCTTCTATTGGTCATAAAGTAGGGGATCAGTTTTATATTGTTATAAAGTAATAAACTGATCCCCCACTTAATACTACTTAATAATATAGTAGATATCTTCCCCATCTAGCCATGAGTCAAATAACAGGACAGATTGGGTTCTATAGCCTTGGCTGGCAACCAGTCTACCACAGAAAGCAATGGCAACCTCCTGCGCGATAATCTTCTGACCAGTCAGTCAAGTCTCTTTCGAGACATGATCGCCAAAAGCATTTATCACGTATGGCACTTAACTGATTGACGGAATATAATAGTTGGAAAGATGATTGAGGCTTCTATTGGTCATGAAGTAGGGGATCAGTTTTCTATTGTTATAAAGTAATAAACTGATCCCCCACTTAATACTACTTAATAATATAGTAGATATCTTCCCCATCTAGCCATGAGTCAAATAACAGGACAGATTGGGTTCTATAGCCTTGGCTGGCAACCAGTCTACCACAGAAAGCAATGGCAACCTACTGCGGGATAACCTTCTGACCAGTCAGTCAAGTCTCTTTCGAGACATGATCGCCTAGGCGTGTTTCACATATGGCACTTAACTGATTGATGCAGATAGCAGACAGAGAAAGAAAACTTCAGAACCTCCTACAGAAGGTAACTGGAAAAAACGGAAAGAAAGGACTACAAATAAGCTACAAGAAAACTGAATGCATGGTCAACAATAAAAAGACGAACCGAAAATTCTACGGGCTGGAGATAATAAAATTAGACAGGTACTGAAATTTAAATACCTGGGAAGTATTCTAACAGCAATAAGTGCGACACTGAGATCGGGGGGCAAACCCCCATGACCAAGGATGCATACCAGATTCTGACTAGATTATTTAGCTTGAGTTTTGTTTAACGGTATATCAACCTCTGTTGGCTATTTCATGCCAAAATGGTGGTGTTTTAAGACATTCTTTTAATGTTCGGTTATAATGAGAAGGTTGATATAGTCAGATTTTAATGAAAATTTTTGTCTTTCTTCTTTATTTGACTCATAGCTAGAGGAGAAAGAAATGTATCATATTATTATATAGTAATTAGTGGGGGATCGGTTTCCTATTGTTATGAAGTAATAAACTGTTCCCCCTCTTTATGACCAGTATTCTTTTTTTCATTTTAGAAAACTGAAAATGTCTTCTAGTTTTGTATTCAAAAATATTTTCTGAGAATTTTTTTTCCTTCAGAAATGTGTTATGGTAATAATTTTTTCTTCAAAAATGTATTGTTGGTTATATTTTTCCTTCAAAAATGTATATTCATCTATAAAAGTCTATTTTCATAAATATATTTCTTCAAAAGTGTATTTTTATCCTTTCATAGTATTTTGACCCCAGTTTGGGGAGGGGCTTAACTATTTGCCTAGACTATTGAGATTGAGTTTTGTTTAACGGCATATCAACCTCTGTGGGTCATTTAATGCCAAAATGGTGGGGTTTTAAAGTATTCTTTTAATGTTCGGTTATAGTGAGAAGGCTGATTTAGTCAGATTTTAAAGAAAATTTTTTGTTTTTATTTTTATATTTTAGAAAACTGAAAACGTCTTCTAGTTTTTTATTCAATAATATTTTCTGAGAACAGGAATGTGTTATGGTAATAATTTTTTCTTAAAAAATATATTGTTGGTAATATTTTTCCTTCAAAAATGTATATTCATCTATGAAAGTCTTTTTTCATAAATATGTTCTACAAAAGTGTATTTTTGTGCTTTCATAGTGTTTTGACCCCAGTTTTTTTTTGGGGGGGGGAGTTAACTATTTGCCCATAACTGGACCCTAAAAGGTTCTCCCACTCCGGTTCAGGGTGGACCTGGAAACAACAGCAACTAAGAAGTGGTTCTATGCTCCTCCCAACTTTCAAATCAGAGGCCTTGCTGCCGGATGCAGTTTACCCTCATGCTCAGGACCAGACTATTGACAGAATGAAAAAATTACCTAGTAACAAAGAAGAGATTACTAGATTGTTAACATTTGATGCTTTTTCTTCAGTATGGCAGTGAAGGCTGAAAAACTGGAAGCAACAGAAATGTGGCTCTGCAGAAGGATGCTGAGGATGTCATGAATGGAGCATGTGACCAGTGATGAAGTTTTGATAAGGACGGAAATGAAAAGGAAACTAATATTGGACATCAGAAAAAGACAACTTAAGTTCCTGGGATATATATTGAGGAAAGTGGGATAAAAGAATCTGACACTCACAGGTTATATAGAGGGGAAAAGAGGCAGAAAATGTAGCGCGTAATATTTTTCACGGGCTTCAGCAAGTGTATGACAGAGCGGAAATAACAAATAAAAATTCGGGTTGCCGAGTTCGAATTCCAGTTGAATTCCTTGTATTCTCTTGCCTCCAGTTATGGGTTAAATAACAGAACAGATTGGGTTCTATAACGTTGGCTGGCAACAGGTCTACTGCAGAGAGTAATGTCAACCTTCTGCCCAGTTAGTCATGCCTCTTTCGAGACATGATTAACCAAAGTGTATATCACATATGGCATTTAACTGACTGATGATAATAGTTGGAAACATAAGTAAAGATTCTACTGGGCATAAAGTGGGGGATCGATTTTCTATTGTTATGAAGTAATAAACCTATCCCCCACTAATTAGACTTAATATAATAAAGTAATGATATATCTCTTCTCTCATCAGCTATGAGTTAATAGGACAACATGGGTTCTATAGCTTTGTCTGGCAACCAGGCTACTGCAAAAAACAATGGCAACCTACTGCGGGATAATCTTCTGCCCAGTCAGTCATGTCATTTTCGAGACTTGATCGACCAAGCGTGTTTCACGTATGGCAGTTAACTGACTGACTGAACGTAATAGTTTGAATAATGATTAAGGTTTGTACTGGTCATAAAGTGGGGGATCAGTTTATTACTTCATAACAATAGGAAACCGATCCCCCACTAATTACTACTTAATAATATAATACTTCTCTTCCCTCTCTAGCTATGAGTCAAATAACAGGATAGATTGGGTTCTATAACCTTGACTGGCAACTAATCTACCGCAGAAAGTAATGGACACATACTGCGGGATAATCTTCTGCTCAGTCAGTCATGTCTCTTTTTCTAAGCGTGTACTGCGTACGGTACGAAACCGACTGACTGAATAATAAGCTTAAGATTCTTAGACGAAGACTTGTCCATGATTTGGACACCTCGACGTGGTATAATGGATAGTAAGCTATTCTCGTAGAACCTGTTACAATTGAGTTGTAAGTTCAATTCACACGGAATGCCTCATAATTACGGCCTTTTGCCACACGTAGGCTAAGCTTAAAAATAATAATGCTCACATACCTCTTTGTAGTCGAGGTCAGTCAGTCAGTTAAGTGCCATACGTGAAACACGCTTGGGCGATCATATCTCGAAAGAGACATGACTGACTGGGCAGAAGATTATCCCGCAGTAAGTTGCCATTGGCTTTCTGCGGTAGACTGGTTGCCGACCAAAGCTATAGAACCCAATCTGTCCAGTTATTTGACTCATAGCTAGAGAGGAAAGAAATGTATTATATTATTATGTAGTAATTAGTGGGGAATCAGTTTCCTATTGTTATGGAAGTAATAAACTGATCCCCCACTTTATGACCAGTAGAAGCCTTAACCATGATTCCAACTATTATATTCAGTCAGTCAGTTAAGTGCCATACGTGATACACGCTTGGGCGATCATGTCTCGACAGAGACATGACTGACTGGGCAGAAGATTATCCCGCAGTAGGTTGCCATTGCTTTCTGCGGTAGACTGTCCTGTTATTTAACCCATAGCTGGAAGGACTAGAGGGATTAGTACCTTTCCCAAGGGTATTTGCGCGTAAGTGAATACAATGGATTCAACTGGAATTTGAACTCGGCTCCCCGGTTTCTCGTTCCGAGGCGATATCCACTGTACCACAACGCACATGGTAGGGGTATGTGGCCAAAATAAGACAAACTGAAGCCAGTCCTGACATGTTAAAACAAGATTTCTATTCAGCAAGGGCTGGGTAATCTTTGGCCTGATGTTTTCTCAGAACTCGCTCTAGTTGGGTAGTAGGTTAAATAAACTAGTCAATTACAGCTAATATTTTACTAGTATTTCCTTCGTCATATTTTTCATGTTATTAAAACTGTAATAATAGTCTTAAGATGTTTGGATTTCTTAAATGAAACTTGTCAATTATTATTAATTTTTGACTCGTGGTAACCCAGATATCAGCTCAAAACGAGAAATCGGTGAGCCGAGTTCGAATTCCGGTTGAATTCATTGCATTTCCTTACGCAAAAATAATCTTGGGAAAGGTATTAAACCGTCACATCTCCCTCCAGCTCGGCGTTAGACATCTGGACAGATTGTGTTCTATAGCCTTGGTTAGCAACCAGTCTACTACAGAAGGTAATGGCAACCTTCTGCGGGGGAATCTTCTCTCCAGCCAGTCATGTCACTTTTGAGACATGATCTTCCAATCGTGTATTACGTATTACACTTAACTGATGGACTGGTGTTTTTTCATTTTATTTCTCTTGCTTTTACACCACTTCAAGAAAACTGATTGTAAAATTATCAGCAGAAAGAAGATCCCACAATGTCAACTACCGTTCAGAGAAACAAAAATATAACAAGTAAATAAATTTCTTGTACCTATGCTTCATTGACTACGCGAAAGCATTCGACAAAATACGACACAAAGAATTGATGGAGATGCTAGGCAACCTCGACATTTTCAGGAAAGACATAAGAATAATCAAGAATCTCTACTGGCAGCAAACAGCCTGCATACGGACAGGTAACGACCTCAGTAGATACACAAAGATAGAAAAAGGCCTAAGACAAGGATGTGTCTTTTCACCGGATTTGTTCAACCTATACAGCGAGAATATTTTGAGGACCCTAGATGACACGCCAGGATTTGTTATTAGAGGCCACAATCTGAACAACACAAGGTATGCGGACGATACAGTGCTGATTGTGGACACGGAAAGGAAACTACAAGACCTCATACAGAAAGTAGCAGTGGAGAGTGACAAGAAGGGACTGCAAATAAACTTTAAGAAAACTGAGTGCATGGTCATCAGCAAAAGATACAATCCAAAATGCCAAATACAGGTGGGGGATAACAGAATCAAACAAGTACAAGAATTTAAGTACCTAGGAAGTGTTCTAACAGAAGATAGAAAGTGCGACACGGAGATCCGAAGGTGAATTGGCATGGCAAAGGACGCGTTCCAGAAGATGAGCAAAATACTAACACACAGGAAAATCTCAATAGAAACGAAGAAAAGAGTGCTAGACTGCTACGTGATGTCAGTTCTTCAATACGGCAGTGAATGCTGGACAATATCATCGAAAATGAGGAAAAAACTGGAAGCGGCCGAAATGTGGTTCTACAGAAGGATGCTACGGATATCGTGGACTGAGCATACAAGCAACGACGAGGTGTTAGAAAGAATGGCAACAAAAAGGAAATTGATGCTGAGCATCAGGAAGAGACAACTGAAGTTCCTGGGACATGCAATGAGGAAGGAGAGCCTGGAGAACCTGATACTGACTGGACAGATAGAAGGAAGGAGAGATAGAGGAAGGCAGCGGATAACATATTTGCAGGACCTGATCAGGTGGATGACGGAACGGGGGTTGCCAGGAGCAACAGGCTCAAACATACTAAGAGCCACAAGGGATAGGGAGAAGTGGAGAACCATGATCACCTACGTCCTGAAGGGACAGGACAAATAGAAGAAGAAGAAATAAATTTTAATACAACGAAAACGTTCTGACTAATGACGGAAAGGGTGACACTGACATCTGAAGAAGCATTGGCATGACCAAGAATTAATTTCAAAAGCTAACTAAAGTACTGAGAGACAGGAAAATCTTATTGGAAACAAAGAAAAAGTGCTGGACTGATATGTGATATATGTCCTTCTGTGTGGCAACGAATATTGAATGATTTATCTTAAGGATGAAGAAGAGGCTCAAGGCAGCAGAAGTGTGGTTCTCCAGAAGGATACTGAGGATATCTTGAACCGAGATGAACAAGGACGTATTTCAAAAGCTAACTAGAGTATCGAGAGACAGGAAAATGTTATTGGAAACAAAGAAAAGTGTGTTGGACTTTTGTTTGATATCTCGCCTTCTGTATGGTAGTGAATGTTGGATGAATATGGTTCTACAGAATGCTGCTGAGGATACTATTGATCGAGCACGTGAGCAAAGATGAGGTATTAGAGAGTATGCAACGAGAAAAAAACTCATCAGCAAAATACTGCTGAGATTTCTCAGACATAATGAGAAAGGAAGGCCGGGAGAATTTTATACTCACAAGACGGATAGAGACAAAAAGAGAGAGGGGAAAGCAACGCGAAACATCTTTCATAGGGTTGAGGAAATGAATAACGAAGCACGGCTGGGGAGAGATCTCAAGAGGAACGAAAAGTGATGGGAGAAAGTGAAAGTCCATGATCGCCTACGTCCTGAAAAAATACGGCACATGAAGAAAAAGATGCAATAGTTTTCAATCATCTTTTTTTTTTTTTTTCTTAAATAAAGTCTTGTCAATTATGATTAATTTTGGGGCTATTATTCTTCCTTTTTAATTCACTATTTTAGACGGCCATCAAACATATTCTTTAAAAAAACACAAAAAAAAACACCATGAATAAAACTAATAATTTACGGGAAAATGGCTGTTCTTTTGAAATTCGGACGCCATTGTAAGAGGAAAAATTACAGAAGTAGAAAGTCTTTCCCTAGGCGTTAAAAACGAACAAAATAAATAAAAGATTATGGCTTTCCACAGATGCCGTTTTGTGTTAATATATTGTCATGTCTTCTGAGAAATATAATGGCCTGGTTTTTCGTTACTTCTTTCACTTTGTTTTTTTAATTCAGAGATTTCTTTCTGCTAAGGCTTCCTTTTATCCAGGCTATAGAGAACTGTGATATCTGCTATTTAGCTCGTAGTTTTTGGAAATAAGTGCTTGATTTACACTTTTTTCAAATTCATTCATGCGAAAGTGGGCGCAACCTAAAAGGCAGGAGTTTTAACTCTAGACGAGAAGACTGTAATCAGAAAGATGCTTCGGAAACCTGAAAGACTAAAAACAAGACCTGTCAAAGGGCAGAAGAGCTCTTATGAGCCAACGGTTACTTACACAAGCAATCATGGTTTAAATAGTCTTTGCAAACCCGCATTACCAAGTGTGTGTGAATACAGCACATTCCCTGAAATGGCCAACACGACCAACAGAAGAGAAATTATCCAGGAAGGGTTTCCTCAAACGAGAGTGAAAAACATTGATCCAGATGGAATCATAGAAAATAACGAAGATTGGGTTACTCGGCAAAAGAGTTCATGGAATAAAGACAGGAATTAATCTTCAAAAGATGAGTAGAAATCTCTACAAAATATTGTTAAAATAAAAGCCATGAAGACTAAGATAGTTGTGTGAAAGCTTTCATATCATAAATATAAATTTTAATCTTCGAATTGAATCCCATAAGTTTTCATGCCATAAAAGTAGATTTTAATCTTAGAATTGAATATCATAAGTTTTCATGGCATAAAAGTAAAATTTAATATTAGAACTGAATATCATAAGTTTTCATGGCATAAAAGTAAATTTTAATCTTAGAATTGAATATCATACGTTTTCATGGCAGGAAAGTAAATTTTAACCTTAGAATTGAATCTCATAAGTTTTCATGGCATAAAAGTAAATTTTAATCTTAGAATTGATTATCATAAGTTTCATGGCATAAAAGTAAAATTTAATATTAGAACTGAATATCATAAGTTTTCATGGCATAAAAATAAATTTTATTCTTAGAATTGAATCTCATAAGATTTCATGGCATAAAAGTAAATTTTAATCTTAGAATTGAACAGCGTGACATGGGCTACAGAATTGTTTTAATTGTTTCACCGTATGCAAGGCTGGTAACGCCACTGATTGGCAGGGGTTGACATAAGAGAAAAATATTATACAAGAGGAGAGTAAAGAGAAAGACGAACAGTTACAGGAGGTGTCAGAGAAAGGAGCAAAAGAAGGATGGGAATACAAGTGTGATGACAGTTGCAAAGGTAGAGAGGAAGAAAAATATATACAGGGTAATGTAGAAAGAACTAGAGTCAAGTGGTTAAGAGATGGGTATTGAAATTGCATTTAAATTCCCGGAGGTTGTAGCAGTCAAGAAGGCAAGAAAGTTAAACAGGCGGGAAGTGCGAGAAAAGAAACTGGTGGAGTAGAATTGTCGTCGGTATTAGGTTAAACTAACTGTGAATGGGTGGGACCTAGTTGTCATCCTCGTTGCACGAGTAAACTCCTGTGGTAGGGGCACCAGTGACTTAAGTTCGTCAGAGTAGAAGCCATGAAAATATTTTTAGAACAGACAGAGGGAAGCCACATCCCGGAGTTGAGAAAGCGGAGGGAGTCAAGCCGTCAAGTCGGTACCTATCCCATAACTGATTCTTCTTTGGAGCGTGTCAAGAACACTGAGATTAACATCAGGGGCGCATGCCCATATATGACAGCAGTATTCATGCCATCGGACAAGATTTGAATTAAAAATAATGATGTGGTTTCTCTTTTGAATATATCATCAAATATTGAGATTACATCTTTGATATAAAGTTGCTATGAAGTATAAGAGACAATGTCGAAAGGCTGTGGTCAAACTAACGAAGGTGATTATGGCAATGATTGAGAGAATAATAGCATGCTAGAAACAATGACATCTTAGATCTAAATACAACGTAGGAAAGATTGAAAAGAACACTGCTATAACATAGAAATAAAAACAACAAAGATATTGATATTCAGCAGTATATTGACTATAACAATTACAAAAATTAACCTTAGACGTGAAGATACAACCTGTTACAGCAGAAAGTTAATTGATTAAACCTTGTTTTAATTCTTCTTCTATGTGCCCTGTCTTTTCAGGACGTAGGCGTTCACAGTTTTTTATGCCTCCCTATTCTTGTTAGCTCTTAGTACGCTTTCTTCTGTTACACCACACAACCCCCATTCCATCATCCACCTGCTCAAGCCCTTCAAATATGTTATACGCTGCTTTCTCCTGTCTCTTTTTCCCCTCTACCTGGCCTGTTAGTATCAGATTCTCCAAGCCCTTCTTCCTCATTGCGTGTTCAAAGAACTTTAGCTGTCTCTTCCTCATGCTCAGTATTAATTTCCTTTTTGTTTCCATCCTTTCCAAAAATTCATCATTGCTCACATGCTAGATCCATAATATCCTCAGCATTCTTCTGTAGAACTATATTTACGTTTCTTCTAGTTTTTCTTTTATATTTGATGATATTGTCCATCATTCACTGCAATATTGAAGAACTGACATCACATGGCAATCCAGTATTCTTTTCTTCGTTTCTAGCGAAAGTTTCCTGTTTCTTAATACTCTACTCAACTTCTGGAACGCGTCCTTCGCCATGCCAATTCGCCTTCGGATCTCTGTGCTGCACTCTCCGTCTTCTGTTAGAACATTTCCCAGGTATTTAAATTTTTCTACCTGCTTGATTTTAGTATCCCTCACCTGTATTTGGCATTTTGGGTTGCGCTTTTTGCTGATGACCATGCATTCGGTTTTCTTGCAGTTATTTGTAGTCCTTTCTTGTCACTGTCTTCAGCTACGTTCTGTAGGAGATCTTGTAGTTCACTTTCAGTGTCTGCTATCAGCACTGTATCACTTGCGTGCCTTATGTTGTTTAAACTGTGGACTCCGATGACAAATCCTGGCATAACATCTAGGGTCCTCAGAATAGCACAAGTTGAACAGATCCGGTGAAAAGGCAAATCCTTGTCTTACACCCGTTGCTATCTTTGTAAAAGCTCTAAAATCAGTACAGTAATGGTTAAACGTGGCTTAGCCAAATATTGTGATCCAAATAACAAAAATTAATGTTTGAAGCTTCGAGAAAATCATATAAGAATATTTTATATTAATTCTAAAGTCAACAGTCAGTCAGTTAAATGCCATACGTGATACACGCTTGGGCGATCATGTCTCGACAGAGACATGACTGACTGGGCAGAAAATTATCCCGCAGTAGGTTGCTATTGCTGCTTTCTGCCGGAGACCGGTTGCCGACCAAGGCTATAGAACCCAATCTGTCATGTTATTTAACCCATAACTGGAGGGAATAGACGGATTAATACTTTCCCCAAGGGTATTTGCGTGTAAGCAAATGCAATGAATTCAGCTGGAATTCGAACTCGGCTCTCCGATTTCACGTTCCGAGCCGATATCCAATGCACCACAACGCTCATCCAAAGTCAATAGTAGGAAGATCAAAATATATATTTGGCATATATATATGCCAAATATTGCGACTAAAAGGGCAATAATAAAAATACGTTTCTAAGAATATTTTGCATAGTGAGAATATTTGATCTTAACTCATAATATAACCTCAGGAATGGTGAAAAGATAATTAGTTCAATATTGTGACTAAAACAACAAAGATGAGGATACATATTTAATGATGTGTTGAGTAATGAGAATATTTGATCTTAACTCATAATATAACCTCAGGAATGGTGAAAAGATAATTAGTTCAATATTGTGACTAAAACAACAAAGATGAGGATACATATTTAATGATGTGTTGAGTAATGAGAATATTTGATCTTAACTCATAATATAACCTCAGGAATGGTAAAAAGATAATTAGTTCAATATTGTGACTAAAACAACAAAGATGAGGATACATATTTAATGATGTGTTGAGTAATGAGAATATTTGATCTTAACTCATAATATAACCTCAGGAATGGTAAAAAGATAATTAGTTCAATATTGTGACTAAAACAACAAAGATGAGGATACATATTTAATGATGTGTTGAGTAATGAGAATATTTGATCTTAACTCATAATATAACCTCAGGAATGGTGAAAAGATAATTAGTTCAATATTGTGACTAAAACAACAAAGATGAGGATACATATTTAATGATGTGTTGAGTAATGAGAATATTTGATCTTAACTCATAATATAACCTCAGGAATGCTGAAAAGATAATTAGTTCAATATTGTGACTAAAACAACAAAGATGAGGATACATATTTAATGATGTGTTGAGTAATGAGAATATTTGATCTTAACTCATAATATAACCTCAGGAATGCTGAAAAGATAATTAGTTCAATATTGTGACTAAAACAACAAAGATGAGGATACATATTTAATGATGTGTTGAGTAATGAGAATATTTGATCTTAACTCATAATATAACCTCAGGAATGCTGAAAAGATAATTAGTTCAATATTGTGACTAAAACAACAAAGATGAGGATACATATTTAATGATGTGTTGAGTAATGAGAATATTTGATCTTAACTCATAATATAACCTCAGGAATGCTGAAAAGATAATTAGTTCAATATTGTGACTAAAACAACAAAGATGAGGATACATATTTAATGATGTGTTGAGTAATGAGAATAGTTGATCTTAACTCTTTATTTGATTCCCTGGAAAGTCAGAAAGTGGAACAGAAAAAAATATTTTTACTAAAACAACAATGATGAGGATATGTTTTTAATAATATATTGAGTATTTAAACAGATTTTATCCCAGCTCTAAAGAAATTACTAAAATGATAAAAAATGATGATTTATTATAATATATTGACTAATTGGGACAATTTGATCTAACCTCTAAAGAAAGACAAAAGAGAATCAACCCAATATTGTTACTATTTAATAATGTAATGAAAAACGAGAATATTTGATTTTAAATTTTCATATGATAACAGTAATTCTAAAAATATTTTCAGTTGAATATTGGGTTAAAACAACAAAAATGAATATCAAAACGTAATTTTAAATAGAACTTTGCGTGTGTGTGTCTGTGTGTGTGTGTGTGTCCGTTACTTATAGACTCCGAAACGGCTGAACCGATTTTCTCGAAAATTTGTACTATCAGCGTATGCGAGTGTTCTTAGATAGGTTTTGTGTCGAGGTACCCCCGATAAATATCGAAAATCGAAAAAATTGGGTTATAGAAGGAATGGTCCGATTTTAATCAAATTTGATACACTCATAGACAAAGACATAAGAAACGATATTCAGAAGTTTCAAGGTTGCAGTTCTATCATTGGACGACTTACTTGACTCCGATATTGGAAATCAATATCGCGATATACTAACGGGTCTGATCAATATTAGTTTTTCAGCCCTTTTATTTTAGTTTTTGCTTCGGGTTTGGCTCTAAGTATGTATAATTGTAGTTCTTAGTCTCAGCCATGATACCATTTACTCAGAGGACTTATTTAGCCTTCAAAATTCAGTTTGCGACGAAAACCTTATTTGATATCGATACCAGGAAATTAAAATTTGATTTACATCCATTTATTTTTCTTTCAGTTTACGGTTTTGCTTTAACTGGAAACAACTATTGCTTTTTAGTCTTTCGTGCCAACGTCCAAAGAGTCTGAGCTCCAGGCCCATGGATTAATTTTAAAGCTTTCATTACACCCGAGCAACGCCGGGCTATACTGATAGAACGTTTATAATAACATATTGAGTAGTTGATACAATGTGATCTTAACACTTCAGCCACGAATTAATAGCCAAAAATTTGATCAGACGAATATTGTGACTCAAATGACAATGATGAATATACGTTTCTCATAATATACTAATGACAATAGTTGATCTTCTTAATATGACATGAGAAAATCTGGAAAGAGAATCAGCCTAATATTGTGACTATAACAACTAAGACGAAGATACATGTTTAATTATATGAAGTAATATCAACACTTGAACTTAACTCTTAATACGACGCAAGTATGGCCAAAAATTGAATCAGCCCAATATTATGGCTAGCATTAAAAGATGAAAATGCATTTTAATAATATATTAGACAATGAGATTAGTTAACCATAACTCTTAATATGACACCATTAATACCAATAATCGCATTAGATAAATACCGTAACTAAAACAACAATGATGAGGATACGTTTTTAATGATATATTAAGTATTTTATCCCAGCTCTACAGAAAATACTAAGATGGCCAAAAAGTGATATCGCCAAACATAGTTACTAAAACAGCAATAAAGCCATTATATTTATCATAATATATTAAATAATTGAGACGAGTTGATCTAACCTCTTAATAAGAAACAAAGAAAAACAGAAAGAAGATCAACCAAATATTTTGACCATTTAATAATGTAATTAAAAATGAGAATATATGATCTTAAGTTTTCATATGATATCAGTAAATACAAAAAAAATTTTCAGTCGGATATTGGGTTAAAACAACAATGATATACGTTTAAAATAACATATTTAGAAGTTGAAATTGTTATGGATTATTATCGAGAAACCATACAAAATAATAAATAACAAAAACAGATATGTAGATAAAAAATGTAAGCAATATTGAACAATAATATACAAACTGTAACACTGGTTAGTCAATTCAGGAATACTAGGAATAGTGTTAGTAGAAATCAACATATGCGGCTTTGTAGTGAAGAAGTATGTCCGCATAATGAATCTGTACCCTTACTGACCAACTAGCGGCGGTACAACTACTCAACTATATTTAGTTGTCCCTCCCAGTAAGGGCAACATATGACACATGGTCAGTTATGACTGGGATTTCCGGGCTATATGGCCAGGCCAAAAAATGTCTGTCTATTTTTTCCCAGTCGTGCTTCTACCCTTCGGCGGAACCACGACCGGGTTATTGCTCCCTGCTCGGAAGCAGAGACCCCCCTCTACCCGAAGGCGAAGTGGTGACAGTGTCGTAGTATAGTACAAGTACTCAACTCCTGTGTGACATTCACTACCGTTCTCTGTATAGGCAGGATTATAGGTACACATCAGGCGAGTTTATTTTTATGTGCAAAAAGAGGTGATGCCCAACACATACAATGTGATCTTAACACTTCAGCCAACACAATGATGGCCAGAAAGTTGATCGGCAGAAAATTGTGACTAAAATGACAATGAAGATACGTTTGTCATAATATACTGAATTATGACAATAGTTGATCTTACTTCTTAATATGACATCAGAAAATCTGGTAAGAGAATCAGCCTAATATTGTGACTATAACAACAAAGTCGAAGATACATGTTTAATAATATTGAGTAATATCAATACTTGAACTTAACTCTTAATACGACGCCAGTATGGCCAAAAATTGAATCAGCCCAATATTATGGTTAGCATTAGAAGATGAAGATGCATTTTAAGAATATATTAAACAATGAGAATATTTGACCATAACTCTTAATATGACACCAGTAATGCCAATAATCGGATTAGCTAAATACCGTAACTAAAACAACAATGGTGAGGATACGTTTTTAATGATATATTAAGTAACAGAAAAGATTTCATTCCCGCTTTAAAGGCAGCACTATGACCAAAACAAAGTGGATCAGCTTAATATTATCACTAAAACAATAATGATGAAGATAACTTTTTAATAATATATTGATTGGTGGTGAAGATTCAGTCGTAGCTCTAAACATCACACAGGAAATTGCCAAAGGTTGCGTTAGCCGAATATCGCGTCTAAAACAACAATGATGATAGTTATATTACAATTATTATTGATAAATGAGTATATTTGATCTTAAATCTTCATATGACACCCAAGGGCCAAAAATAGGATCAGTTAAATATTGGGTTAAAACAATAATGACGAACATACGTTTATAATAACATATTGAGTAGTTGATACAATGTGATCTTAACACTACAACCAACGCAATGATGGTCAAAATGTTGATCAGACCAATACTATCGAGAAGTCAACGACCGGTCAAATTGACCATGGGCGTTCTGACCTCGCGTTAGATACGCGCATATATATGCTGACACACGACGTTATATGTGGACATTTCAAGTTAAAACCCAGGTCAACAAAGTTAAGCAACGTCGATTGTAGTCATTATTTAGATAGGAGAATTACATATAAATAACAAGTATTGTAAGGTTCGATGTTCGGATATAATTGGTCGCTATTGTTAATCAGACAGTTAAGTTCTAAAACTAGTTAAGCTTGTTAAATTTTCTCACGCGCAAATACCTTTTGAAAAACTGTGAACCGACATCTTCTCCATAACATCTTTGAGTTAATTAGGAAGAAACGTTACACTACCGGCCATAATTATTAGGCAAACCGTCATAGTATTGTTAGTATTTTTTACCAAGTGGATAATTCTTATTGAAAATAGAAGGGTTGTTTTGTTAATACTGCACAATAACATGTGCATCAAATGAATTTATGAATATTTAATAATTACCTATATTGCAGTTTCATCAATGAAAGAATGAAGAAAATTTAGGCTGATTCTGACGAGTTCGTCTTTGCTTCCTTGTCTTGTAAAATTTTGCAAAATAATATTGACAATAGAACCATTCTATTTTCATATAGAATTATCCACTTGGAAATACTCAAAATAGTATGAAATACATCATTTTTTTTTTAGCGTGGGTGGCTCAATAATTTTGGCCGGTAGTGTATATATATATATATATATATATATATATATATATACATAGAGAGAGAGAGAGAGAGAGAGAGAGAGAGAGAGAGCAAATCTACATGGTGCGATGGGTAAATTGTTGCTATTTTCCTTGTAAAACTTTGTAATAATAACAAAAGCACCAATCTATTTTCATGTAGAATTATCGAACTAGAAATACTAAAAACAGTATGAAATCCATCATTTTTATCTGTGGTGGCTTAATAATTATGGCCCGCAGTATATACATATATATGTGTGTGTGTGTGTGTGTATATATATATATATATATATATATATATATATGTATGTATACGCCAAATCTACAGGGTGCGATGGGTAAATTATCGCTAATTTTCTTGTAAAATTTTGGAAAGTAATAATAACAAAAGAACCATTCTATTTTCATTCAGAATTATCCACTAAGAAATACTAAAAATAGTATGAAATGCATCAGTTTTTTTTTTTAGCTGTGGTGGCTTAATTATTATGGCCGATAGTATATATATATATATATATATATATATATATATATATATATAGCAAATCTGCAGGGTGCGATGGGTAAATTGATGCTATTTGCCTTGTAAAATTTTATATAGTAACATATTGAATAATTGATAAAATATGTTCTCATCGCCACAGCCAACACAGCGATGGCTAAAAAGTGAACCATTCGAATATTGTGAGTAAAACTACAATGATGAACTATAAGTTGAACAATGAGAATATTTAAACTTAACTCATAATTTGACACCATGAAGGCCAGAAATCCGATCAGACAAATACTGTGATTAAAACAATAATGATGAAAATTCGTTTCTACTAAAATATTGAGTTGTTGAGAAAATATAAACTCAACTCTAAAGAGAACATTAATATGGCCGAAAGCAGTTCAAACCAATATTATAACTGAAACAACTTCAATAAAATTACATTTTAATAGTTTATTAAACAATATGAATATGTGTACCTTCATATGAATCCAGGACACGCAATAACGGATCAGATAATAATCGTGGCTTAATCAACAAAGATGAAGATACATGTTTTATAATATATTGAACAATGAAATTACTTAGTCTTAAATCTGAATATGATGCCAGGAAAGGCAAAAAAAAAAAAAAAAAAAAACACTGATCAGCCAAACATTGTGACTGAAACTAAAATGATCAGGATATGCTCTTAATTATATGTTGGGTATTTTAAAACATTTAATCTGAACTCTGAATATGACGCCAGGAATTCTAAGAAATTATCAGCCAAATATTGTGACTAAAACAACAATAATGAGAACACATGTTGCGGATTCCGGGTGAGGAACCGCACAAAATAATGGACCACAAAACAGATATGGAGACAGGAAATTATGTTATATTGAACGTATTATACAAACTTGAACGCAGGTTAGTAAATCCAGAAATACTATTCAGTCAGTTAAGTGCTATACGTGATACACGTTTTGGGCGATCATGTCTCGAAAGAGACATGACTGATTGGGCAGAAGATTATCCCGCAGTAGGTTGCCATTGCTTTCTGCGGTAGACTGGTTGCCGACCAAGGCTATAGAACCCAATCTGTCGTGTTATTTGACTCATAGCTAGAGGGGAAAGAAATGTATTATATTATTATGTAGTAATTAGTGGGGGATCGGTTTCCTATTGTTATGAAGTAATAAACTGATCACCCACTTTATGACCAGTAGAAGCCTTAAACATTATTCCAACTATTATATTCAGTCAGTCAGTTAAGTGCCATACGTGATACACATTTTGGGCGATCATGTCTCGAAAGAGACATGACTGATTGGGCAGAAGATTATCCCGCAGTAGGTTGCCATTGCTTTCTGCGGTAGACTGGTCGACAACCAATGCTACAGAACCCAATCTATCCTATTATTTAACACATAACTGGAGGGAAGAGAATGATTAATATTTTTCCCAAGTGTATATGCGCGTAAGTGAATGCGAGGAATTCGACTAGAATTCGAACTCGGCTTCCCGATTTCTCGTTCCGAGCCGATATCCACTGCACCACAACGCCCATCCCAGGAATACTATTAGTAAGAAATAAATATATACAAGTCTTGAAGTGAAGTCATTGGAAATAGTATATCCGTGTATATTATTTTAGCTGAGTGGAGCTCAGAGCTAGTCTGACTTCTGATGCGGTAATCTCTGGGTAACTTCGGTATCTCTCGGTAACTTACGTATCAGGTCCGGTACTCTCCGATAATTATAACGGATCTCTAGGAATTACTCTCTCTACTTCCAACTCTCTATGGCAGGGGTATATGTATACTCAGTCGAGTCTATTATTATATACAAAGGGGAAATCCCACAACACATATGCAAGTACTTCTTATGACGCTTAGCATCGTGTTGCTTAGCAATTCATTTAACGTTGTGTCAGAATTAAAATCCTGAAGATGCACAGCTGTGATCGGAGGCAAACATGAAACCGCGTATAAAACATTTTTGATAAAGATATGGGTGATAAAACATGGACAGTCAATAGTTTCTACAATGAGACAGACAAATAACAGGTGCCCGACAGAAGACGTGAAGAGTGGAACAAAACTGAGTTAGGAGTAGATGTTTTCTTTTGGAAATGTCACTTTTGCAATGTGATGAATTCAATCAGCCTGTGAAGGAAGAGAAGAGAAAATAACAATTTGAACTTTACTGCTTCAAGTGTCTGCTTTATATGCATTGAACGGAGACTTGACCTTTCTTAAATAGGTAAGCATCGAAAGATGGCAGAAATTTCTATCGAGGGGAATAGAATGAAGAATATATGTGTGTGGGTGAGTGGTTTGGTTTGGTTTGGTTGGTATCGTTGTTTTGCGTTTAGCAACATATCAGTCTCCATGGTTTATTTAATACCAAATTTTAACTATTTTGTACGCAATTTTGATTTGAGAACGTATAAATATGCACTACCGGCCATAATTATTAAACCACCCCAGCTAAAAACAAAAACAAAAAACTGAAATATTTTACACTATTTTTAGTATTTCCAAGTGGATAATTCCAAATGAAAATAAATTGGTTCTTTTGTTATTATTACTTTGCAAAGATTTACAAGGCAAATAGCGACAATTTACCCATCGCTCCTTGTAGATTTGCCATATATATATATATATATATATATATATATATATATATATATATATATATATATATACACTACCGGCCATAATTATTAAGCCACCACAAATAAAAATATTGATGTATTTCATACTGTTTTTAGTATTTCTATTTGGATAATTCTACATGAAAAATAGATTAGATTTTGTTATTATTACAAAATTTTACAAGGAAAATAGCAACAATTTACCCATCGCACCCTGTAGATTATATATATATATATATATATATATATATATATATATATATATATATATATACAGTACTGGCCATAATTATTAAACCACCCACGCTAAAAAAATGATGTATTTCATACTATTTTTAGTATTTCCAAGTGGATAATTCTAAATGAAAATAGAATGGTTCTTTTGTCATTAATATTTGCAATATTTTACAAGACAAGGAAGCAAAGATGAACTCGTCCGAATCACCCTAAATTTTCTTCATTCTTTCATTGATGAAACTGCAATATAGGTAATTATTAAATATTCATGAATTCATTTGATGCACATGTTATTGTGCAGTATTAACAAAACAACCCTTCTATTTTCATTAAGAATTATCCACTTGGTAAAAACTACTAACAATAGTATGATAGTTGGCCTAATAATTATGGCCGGTAGTGTAACGTTTCTTCCTAATTAACTCAAAGATGTCATGGAGAAGATGTCGGTTCACAGTTTTTCAAAAGGTATTTGCGCGTGAGAAAATTTAACAAACTTAACTCGTTTTAGAACTTAACTGTCTGATTAACAATAGCGAGCAATTATCCATTACACTACCCGAACATCGAACCTTACAATACTTGATATTTCCATGCAATTCTCCTATCTAAATAATGACTACGACCGACGTTGCTTAACTTTGTTGACCTGGATTTTAACTTGAAGTGTCCACATATAACGTTTTGTGTCAGCATATATATGCGCGTATCTAACTATCGGTCAATTTGACCGGTCGTAGTATTGGTCTGATCAACCTTTTGGCCATCATTACGTTGGTTGTAGTGTTAAGATCACATTGTATCAACTACTCAATATGTTATTATAAACGTATGTTCATCATTGTTGTTTTAACCCAATAGTTAACCGATCCAATCTTGGGCCTTTTTGGTGCCATATGAAGATTGATGATCAAACATACTCATTTGTCAATAATAATTGTATTATAACTATCATCATTGTTGTTTTAGACGCGATATTCAACTAATGCGATCTTTGTCTGTTTGTCTGCTTGTATGTCTGTATATTTTCAGCCATTTTATTTTAGTTTTGCTTCGGTTTGTCTCTAAGTAGGTATAATTATAGTTCTTAGTCTCAGCCATTTACTCAGAGGACTTATTTAGCCTTCAAAATTCAGTTTACGACGAAAAAACTTATTTGATATCGATACCAGGAAATGAAAATTTGATTTACATCCATTCATTTTTATTTCAGTTTATGGTTTTGCTTTAACTGGAAACAACTATTGCTTTTTAGTCTCTCGTGCAAACTTCCAAAGAGTCTGAGCTCAAGGACCATAGATTAGTTTTAAAGTTTTCATTACACCCGAGTAACGCCAGGCTATACTGCTAGTTCTACATATTGTAGGATTGATTCGCAAAAGTCTAACTTTAATAATATCAAAGGAATGTTGCAATTGAATGAATAAAATTAGATTCCACGTTACCTTGGTAGCAGCTAAAAACTTGTAGCATTTTAGTGAACATGTATTAATTATCCACTTTCAGCAAATATTGCCTTTACTCACAACAAAATATATTTTAGCTTTTACACCATTCCCTTAATAACCAAATAGTATATTCAGCAAGCGGCATGTTTTGAAAGTGCATAAAAAACATACTATGATTTGACCCATGGGAGACGTCTACCCATGGGGAGACGTCTCCTAATTATTCTGCTAACCGGAAGTCATCGTAAACGATGGTTTCAGTCCACTGGTCTCGTTCAGATTGTTGTTCACACTGGATAACTCGTTCTTTTTCAAAAACTGAAACTAGAGACTGTTCAGCATAGTTACAAAATAAACCACAGGTGGGCTCTGTAAGTGTTGAAATAGCAGAAGTGTACCTGAGTTAGTTAGCCACCCTGGTAAACGGGTATCCTCGAATATAAGTGGTCAGCGTATATATATATATACATATATGACGCCAATTCGGTAGGGTTTCAATCCTGGGTTAGGAAGCGACCGAAGTCTAAGCCGTACTGATGTGCTGTGATACAGCGAAACAGATCTTTCTGTGGATGACTATATATATATATATAAGCTAATCTAAAAATAGACATAGATATCTGTCCGCTTTCTTATTCTTCCCACCCCTTTAATTTACAGTGATGAAATTTTTTTTTTAACTTCTGCCGGTAAAATATCTTTGTTCATTTTGTCATTTGTTTTTTTTTAAATAAAATTCTTTGCTGATGACACGAGGAATTTCTCGTAGAAATGGCCATTCAACGACTTTTGAAAATCGGAATTTGCTTTATTTTATAATTGGCTCTGTAATTTGAATATAACTTGCATTCAGCATTCCGCCTTGATCAATTTTAATATTATTGTAATTAATATTAATTAGGATCGGGATTTTGGGATTTACCTAGCTGCATTTGCTTTTGAATGAAAGTCATATATATATATATATATATATATATATATATATATATATAATTTAATATGTATATATATATATATATGTATATATATATTAAATTTTAAAAGGATCCTCGTCTTATTAAGAAAGATACAAAAATATCTCAAATAAAAGGGGAAAATTATTTTACTTTTTCCCTTTTTAATTGAGATACCTATGTAGCTTTCTTAATAAAAAGATGATCCTTTTAAAAAGATAATTGGTAATTGGTGTGGTATTAAAAAGAATTTGTTTATATATATATATATATACATGTGTGTGTGTGTGTGTGTGTGTGTGTGTGTGTGTGTGTGTGTGTGTGTGTGTGTGTGTGTCAGATTGAATGAATTGCAAACACTGTGTTTTAATGAATATTGCCTCGACAATCTGTAGCTTGCTTTTGTTGTTTTCTCTGTAGGACAGTTGTGTTATCGATCGTTATTTTTTATAATTGGAATGTAGACAAAAATTTTGCTGTTGATGTCTAGAAAAGGACGAATGGTCAAAGAAATATATCGTAAGACTTCTACTTAATTAAAACACTTAAGCCATCAAATTAACAGAATCATCTATGAATAATGTAGTAATGTTTTAAAACATTTGTAAAAAGAACAGATTTTCAAGCTTTAACACGTGCTTGACCATGACATTACACCATATAAAAAATCCATTTCGGATAATTTTTACGTTCTAATGAACACTAAGCAATTTGTCAACCGTTATATTTGATGCAGAAAAAAAATTACAGTTATTTTTAGCAACACAGTTTTGCGGTTATTTTTTGTTACCATTACTCACATCCCTGAAGACGTTTTCGGAAAGAGAATCCGTTCATATTTATTCATTCATATATTTAATGTGACATATATATGACTATTTACGCTCTCACACCTTGATTGAGCACTCTGAAAGAATGGTAGACTATGAAAAACAGTAGCAACTCTGGCATGTACACATCGCTCATTACGAAATGAATTAGAAGCACTCTAGCTATTGGGCGTGTATAATGAAATGTATACGCTAAAAAGTCTGCCTTCTTCTATCGAGCGCCCAATTCGGTCGGGTTTCAATCCTGGGTAAAAAGCGATCGGAGTCTAACCGTACTGATGAGTTGTGATACAGCGAAACCTATCTGTCTGCAGATGAATATATATATATATATATATATATATATATATATATATATATATATATATATATGCAAACTTATCCCTATACTCGTTTCGAAAAACCCTCCGCATACATACGCGGAAGGAAAAAATGGTTGTAAAAAAGATCTAAGCACATGAACATCAGCCAAAGTGATTTGGACCGAGCCAGTACGTAGCCTAAAGAAAAAACCCCGACAACTAATCAAAACAAAAAGCGCTCAATAGGTAAGCAGAGCAGTATAATTAAATAGGTTAATTTACTTATATATATATATATGTTGTGGGCTCTCCCCTTTTTTGTATATGATAATGGACACGACTGTGTGTACATATAATCCTGCCATAAAAAGAACAGGGAACTTCAGTATCTGAAGTCACTGTTGTAGTTGTAGTTTATATATTAATAGATATTATATATTTCATATTTCTTTCTTTATTTATATTCCTACCAAAATAGTATTTCTTTTTTCGTTATTTTTTTCTATTCTTGTGGTAGTTTTTAATGTAAATAAATTTGATCTCAACAATAGTCAGACCATATTATTTAAAACGTAAAAAAATATGAAAAAGTTTTGGTAAAACCGAATATCATGTTATTTATTTTCTATATTTCTTCTTTTCTCTTTTCTTCTTTTTTTTGGGGAGGGTGTGTCTGCCCCTTTCTTTCTAATCTCCTTAGCTAGAATTGTCATAGCCGCTTATCCAACGTACGTTTCCTCTTTCTCTCTTTTTCCATTTCTCCTTTTCTCTCCTCTTCTCTCCTATGACTTTTCCCTACCTTCCCTTCATTTTGTTTTATTTTTCCTCCTTGTTTCCGGTTTCACCTTTCTCCGCTTCTGTTTCTGTGATTTTAATTCTTTACACATATTAGAAGTCCTTTTCAAAGTCGAGCTGGAATTCATTACGCAATCTCCCTGTTTTTCTTCCCTCTTCCCGACCATCTGTAAAAACGTCTAGCCGCCTATCTTCAAACGTTATCTACTCTCTTTTTTTTAAGTCCCCTTCCCACTATTCTCTTTCCTTTTACTGCTTTTTTAGTGAACTTCCGGTGTATGAATATCTTTTTGAAATTTCCATAATAAGCGGTCGCTGACGAAGCGAGTTTACTTCGCAGAAGTGATCATACTGTAGGGGCCTCGGTGATGCTTGGTAAATTGGCCTTGTGCCAAACAAAACCGAAGCTTCCAAAATTTAAATATCAGAAGGTTGAAGGTTGGATGTTGAAATGTGAAAAGCTAAAATATTTGTTTTGTACATTACAGTAAAGATTTATTAACAGAATGACAAAATTGTAAGAAAAATATGAGTGAAATTTTAACATTTGTGAGAAGAAAAATGTACATTGAGAAAATTCATGCAGTTTTGTAATTAAAATTGTTCTCAAAAACATAAGCATTTGAAATATCCACAGAAATTTAGATTTCCTGGTTGTGCAGTAGAAGAATGGAAAGTCTTATGTTCCTTCATCTTTTTAGGAGGTCGGCGACAGGGCAAGAAAGATGAAATACAAGAATAATAATTAGCATGTCCTGTTGTTGTTGTCGTAGCTGCTCTTTTTGGCGGCGTGGAGTGAAAATGAAGAAAAGGAAAATTGGAAGGAGAGGTTGAATGAATCTGTGACGCGCCTTTATGTCTGAGTGGCGCGGAGTAAAAAAGAAGAAAAAAATTCTCAGAAAAATGATAACTGACCGAGTCAGCGTGAAACGTCTTCCTTACATTGTGGCGAGATGCTATCAGATACCGCTACTATTCTGACTGCGTTTGACCGGTCACGGAATGTCCTTTAATAATGATTCTGGTCATGTGACTGGCTCCAGCGAGCATTTTCACATCTAGGTGTGAAAAAAAAAAACGTCATATATGAAATTTCTTTTTCTAATCCTATCAGGATCCAGAGTTTTGATCTTCACACTGACTTGTGAATTTTGTCTTGGTCTGGAATTTTTCAAAATGTTTTAGTCGTTTGAATCCACTTTTGCGGCAGTGCAATTTTACTTTGTGTTTTAGCTTAATGTTGGGTGATAAAGGATTTGTATCCTATAATACGACACATGTGTGTTCGAAGTTTTATTTGAAAATAATTATATATATCTGGCTCTGTAAATAGATAATTCTCTTACACCGAGGTCTCTGGGTGGATCAGTTTTGATATTAATAAGAATAATATTAATAGAATCTTCGTTGGGATTTTACCTACATGCCTGTTTATATATATATATATATATATATATATATATATATATATTCTTCGAAATGTCGCGACGAAAGATGTGCCGTTCTAAAATAGGCTAATTTAGTATCGATTTGCCGTTGTAGCTCTAAGTTACCTGACAGGTACTCTTTCAGTTTAATGTCTTTTCCGTGACGGAAAAAGGAAACTGATTTTACATTCATGCCGGTAAGCATCTTTTTAGTAGTACTGCTTTCTATCATATGAGCGGTAAACATTAATTTTATAGGTTAAAAGATGGACGTATACCGAGTAAATACAACTTTTGTAGTAATGAGAAACATTTGACAGTAAGTAACCTACAGGGGTTGACGTATCGCAAAACCGTAAAACCAACCAGCCCATCAACTGTCTGTCTGTCTGACTGTCCAGGCCCGTTCATATATATCCGACGTCAGGTCTGTTTATTAATTCGAGTCTCGTTCTTTCAATCATGTCATTTTGCTGAACATGACAGTCATGTCTTTCACGCTAGCTATGACCCTCTTTTATCATGACACTTCGCTCAATATATTGGGTTGTCAAAGTCTTCGTTCTGCTTATTAAATAAAAATAAAAGACATTTTTATTTTCGACGTTAAATTTATCGAACACAGGCAACCGTATTCATCCAATACCACCTGCCATCTTTGAGACAAGTAGCGACGTCTTTCTACTTTATATTTCTTTTTTTCTTTCTCACTAAAACAAATTGTTCAAGAGAGTTTTTCAGACTAGTAAATTATTTTGTTATTAAGGGAATGGTGTAAAAGCTAAAATATATTTTGTTGTGAGTAAAGGCAATATTTGGTGAAGGTGCATAATTAATATATGTTCACTAAAATGCTACAAGTTTTTAGCTGCTACCAAGGTAACGTGGAATCTAATTTTATTCATTCAATTGCAACATTCCTTTGATATTATTAAAGTTAGACTTTTGCGAATCAATCCTACAATATGTAGAACTAGCAGTATAGCCCGGCGTTGCTCGGGTGTAATGAAAGCTTTAAAACTATTCCATGGTCCTGGAGTTCAGACTCTTTGAAAAAAAAAACTAAAAAGCAATAGTTGTTTCCAGTTAAAGCGAAACCATAGACTGAAAGAAAAATGAATGGATATAAATCAAATTTGATTTCCTGGTATCGATATCAAATAAGTTTTTTCGTCGTAAACTGAATTTTGAAGGATAAATAAGTCCTCTGAGTAAATGGTATCCTGGCTGAGACTAAGAACTACATATACCTACATAGAGCCAAACCCGAAGTAAAAACTAAAATAAAAGGGATGAAAAAAAATACAGACATACAGGTAGATAAACAGACACACACACAAACATCTTGCCTTTTATATATATATGTATATATTGTCGATTTTATGCACTATTGTAATACTGCAACCTTGAAATTTCTGAATATCGTTTATTATGCCTTTGTTTATGAGTGTATTAAATTTGATTAAAATCGGACCATTCCTTCTACAAATCGATTTTTTCGATTATCGATTTTCGATATTTATCTGGAGTACCTCGACACAACTCATGGCTAAGAACACTCGCAGACGCTTATAGTACAAGTGTGTAAATTTTCAAGAAAATAGATCTAGCCGTTTCGGTGTCTATAGGTAACGGACACACATATATACACAGACACACAAAGTTCCATTTATAAATAAGTTTAGATTAGATTTGATTAGATATGAACATTGTTTCTTGTAAAACGACTATCTATTAGAATAGTCAATAATCTGTACTGGCAGCAAACTGCTTGCATACGGACAGGAAATCCAATTTATACAGCGAAAGAGTTCAGAGAAAACACTTAGCCCCGAAACTTGCGGTCAATTTAAAAAGAGCCGTGTTGTTGCAGAAAACAAGAGAAGCACTCACGTTCGAGGAAGAATCCAGTTCTTCTTCTTCTTCTTCTTCTTCTTCTTCTTCTTCTTCTTGCCTTGTCCCTTCATGACGTAGGCGATCATCTTCTTCTTCTTTTTCTTCTTCTACTTCTTCTTCTTTTTCTCTTGCCTTGTACCTTCAGGACGTAGGCAATCATGGCCTTTCACGTCTCCCTATTTTTGGTGGATCTGAGCAAACGTTCTCCTGTGGCACCATGCAACCCCCGTTCTGTCATCCACCTGCTCAGCCCTAAAAATATGTCTTCCGCTGCTTTCCCCTATCTTTTTCCCCTTCTATCTGGTCTGTTAGTATCAGTTCTCCAAGCCCTCCTTCCTCATTGCATGTCACAGAAACTTTAGTTGTCTCTTCCTGATGCTCTGTATTAATTTCCTTTTTGTTTCCATCCTTTCCAAAACCTCATCATTGCTCACATGCTCAGTCCACCATATCCACAGCATCTTTCTCTAGATCCACATTTCAGATTTTTCCTTCATGTTTGATGTTATTGTCCGGCATTCACTGCTATGTTGAAGAATTGACATAACATAGCAATCCAGTACCTTCTTTGTTTCTAGTGAAAGTTTCCTGTATCTTAATACTTTACTCAGGTTTTGGAATGCGTCCTTTGCCATGCCAATTCGCCTTCGGATTTCTGTGTCGCACTTTCCATCTCCTGTTAGAACACTACCCAGATATTTAAATTTTTGTACCTGCTTGACTTTAGTATCACCCAACTGTATTTAGCATTTTGGGTTGCCCTTTTTGCTGATGACCATGCATTCGGTTTTCTTTCTGTTTATTTGTATCCCTTTTTTGTCAATCAGCAGGAGGGTCTTGTAGTTTCCTTTCCGTGTTTACAATCAGCACTGTATCGTTTGCTTACCGTATGTTATTCTAATTTTGGCCTCTGATGAATAAAACAAAAATTACAGTCCGATACTTCGAGGCCTTCCCCAACAAAATCACTGAATTAAGAGACCGAAAAAGATCAATCATGAAGTAGAAACATCTTTCAGACAAGAATTCAATGTAGTTAAAGTCCGCAAAATTTAAAAATTAAATACATTAAAAGATCTGAAGGTGAAACATGCGGTAACTCCCCACCAACCCCTGTGAAGGCAGATATCAACATTGGTCAACATCGGGTATAGGGAGACATGGAAAATCATGATCATCTATGTCCTGAAAGAACAAGGCACATAGAAGATAAAGAAGAAGAAGAAGAAGAAGAAGAAGAAGAAGAAGAAGAAGAAGAAGAAGAAGAAGAATTCCTAGACATTATCTATTAAACCACTCGAATATCCGAGTTTACAGCACCTGATATTCCAAAGAAGTCACACGTTGCTTAAGATCGGTGATCTTAAAAGGAGCGGTGTTTCATTGTGATGTTGTCGCGAACCACAATGACACCAGCATGCAACATTGATGGGAAGGGATTGAAAAAGCCTATTACGGTCAGAAACACGCCCTGTGAGGAAAAACAATCACAGTCAGTTAAGTGCCATACGTGATACACGCTTTTGGCGATCATGTCTCGAAAAAAAAATGACTGATTTTCTATCCTGCTCTTTAAACTATAGCTGAACGGAGAAGAAACGGATTGTATTAATAAGTAGTAATTAGTGGGGGATTAGTTTATTACTTAATAACAATAGAAAACTGATCTCCCACTTTTTGCCCAGAAGAAGCTTTACTTATGTTTCCAACTATTATCTTCATTCAGTCAGTTAAATGCCATACGTGATAAAAGGTTGGGCGATCATGTCTCGAAAGAGACATGACTAATTAGGCACAAGATTTTCTATCCAGCTCTTTAAACTATAGCTGAAAGGAGAAGAGACGGAATGTATTAATAAGTAGTAATTAGTGGGGGATTAGTTTATTACTTAATAATAGAAAACTGATCCCCCACTTTTTGCCCAGTGGAATCTTTACTATTGTCTTCAACTATTATCTTCATTCAGTCAGTAAAGTGCAATTCATGATACACGCTCTGGGCAGAAGATTATCTCGCAGTAGGTTGCCATTGCTTTCTGCGGTAGACTGGTTGCCGACCAAGGCTATAGAACCCAATCTGTCGTGTTATTTGACTCATAGCTAGAGGGGAAAGAAATGTATTATATTATTATGTAGTAATTAGTGGGGGATCGGTTTCCTATTGTTATGAAGTAATAAACTGATCCTCCACTTTATGACCAGTAGAAGCCTTAATCATTATTCCAACTATTATATTCAGTCAGTCAGTTAAGTGCCATACGTGATACACGTTTGGGCGATCATGTCTCGAAAGAGACATGGCTGACTGGGCAGAAGATTATCCCGCAGTAGGTTGCCATTGCTTTCTGCGGTAGACTGGTTGCCGACCAAGGCTATAGAACCCAATCTGTCCTGTTATTTGACTCATAGCTAGAGGGGAAAGAAATGTATTATATTATTATGTAGTAATTAGTGGGGGATCGGTTTCCTATTGTTATGAAGTAATAAACTGATCCTCCATTTTATGACCAGTAGAAGCCTTAATCATTATTCCAACTATTATATTCAGTCAGTCAGTTAAGTGCCATACGTGATACACGTTTGGGCGATCATGTCTCGAAAGAGACATGGCGGACTGGGCAGAAGATTATCTCGCAGTAGGTTACCATTGCTTTCTGCGGTAGACTGGGTGTCAGCCAAGGCTATAAAACCCAGTTGGTCGTTTTATTAACCCATAACTGGAGGGAAGAGACGGATTAATACCTTTCCCAAGTGTATTTGTGCATAAGTGAATGCAAGGAATTCAACTGGAATTCGAACTCGGCACCCCGATATCTCATGCCGAGTTGATATTTACTGCACCACAAAGATTAACCGAAAATGCTTTTAAGACATCGATATTTGTGCATCATCTCCGAGATTTTGAGCGCTCTGGGTTTTTTATCCGTGTGCTAATCACGGCAAATTATTCGTCAGCACACAATGTTTACTGTTAGACCGCCGTTTCAGGCCAGAAAGTTTTTTATCGTCAGAATCCATTTTACACATATATAAATCTACCATTCGTCCATGCATTGAATACTGTTTCCATATCTGGTCGGGTGCTCCTCCTATTCATCTCAAGGTTCTCGTCAGAATCCTTCTTGCACATTTATAAATCTACTATTCTTCCGTGCATTGAATACTGTTTCCATATCTGGTCGGGTGCTACTCCTATTCATCTCAAGGTTCTCGTCAGAATCCATCTTGCACATTTATAAATCTACTATTCGTCCGTGCATTGAATACTGTTGCCATATCTTATCGAGTGCTCCTTTTCTCGTCATCTTGAGGTTTTCGACAAAAGCCAAAGGTGGATCTGCAATATATCGATCTTGACTTATCAATCCGCCTTAAGTCACTTTCTCACCGACGTGTAGTGGTTTCTGTCTGTCTGTTCTACAAGTATTTTTATGGCAACTTGTCCGACGAGCATTTTATCCTGGTCTCCAGATCACGTACATTTACGCGTGCTACAAGATTAGAACATGGGTCTCACACCTTTACCGTAATAATAGTTAAATATTAACTTCTACTCTAACGGGTTTTTTTATCTTCCTGTTTGTCGGACTTTCTTATGCTTACTTGATTCTCTGTTAACTATATTATCCAAAAGTTTAAATGCAACGTCAGTTACCATCTTTCTACTTGAGTCACATTCATATATTATCTACGACATTAGCTGTGCCTTTTTTTCCTCTAACTGTAAACCCTTGCGCACCAGTGTCAGTCCTGCCTTCCTTTCGTTGAAGTAATTATAAGAAAATAAATTGTTAGAGTATGAAGCAGTGATTTGAACTCTAGATTTATAACAAACCACAAAATAAAAGTTCATTCTAGAACAAGGATTAGGGATTTTTTGATGGAATGTTCTACAATATTTATTTAAACATAATTTATCAAAACAGAAACGAAAAATGCATAAATAGTGAACTGTTCGTAATAAATTTAAAGATCTAAACTTATTTATAAATGAAACTTTATCTGTGTGTGTGTCCGTTACCTATAGATTCCGAAACGCATGAACCGATTTTCTTGAAAATTTACAGAATTGTACTATAAGCATCTGCGAGTGTTCTTAGCTAAGTTTTGTGTCGAGGTACCCCAGATAAATATCGAAAATCGATAATCGAAAAAATCGGGTTATAGAAGGAGTGATCCGATTTTAATCAAATTTGATACATTCATAGACAAAGACATAAGAAACGATATCCAGAAGTTTCAAGGTTGCAGTTCTTACAGTTGTTCAGAAAATCGATAATATATATATATATATATATATATATATATATATACCTATATATATATAAAAGACAAGATGTTTGTGTGTGTCTGTTTATCTGGCTGTGTGTCTGTATCTTTTTCAGCCCTTTTATTTTAGTTTGGCTCTAGGTATAATTGTAGTTCTTAGTCTCAGCGATGATACTATTTACTCAGAGGACTTATTTAGCCTTCAAAATTCAGTTTAAGACAAAAAAATTATTTGATATCCATACGAGGAAATCAAAATTTGACTTATATCCATTCATATTTCTTTCGGTCTACGGTTCGCTTTAACTGGGAACAACTATTGCTTTTTAGTCTTTCGTGTCAACGTCCAAAAAGTGTCTGGGCTACAGGACTGTGGATTAGTTTTAAAGCTTTCATTACACCCGAGCAACGCCGGGCTATACTGCTAGTAAATTAAAAATACAGAATTTTTTTTTGCTATTTCAGATTAAATAAAACTCCCCCAAAATATCCCTACTGGTATCCGTTTTTTATTGTTTCGTAATTTTATTTTCACAGTAACATTTTACAAAAATATGAACGCGAAATAAGTACATCATTTCAAAGATATTTCCAAAATAGATACCAGACACCCTGGGTTGTTTCGTTTTTTTCTGGAAATTTTCAAACGAATGTAATACAAAAATAACTGCTTTTTGTTAAACTCCATCTTGCATAAACTGTCTTCCTATTTCAGGTCGCGTATAGCGGAACTAAATCGAATTAGTATTGCTTGCAATAAAATTCACAAATAATGAGGACGTTCGGTACGTGTGATAAAACCCATATCGTCTGCTTTATTGAATTTTGAAGTCAGTTTTGTTTCTGCTAATCGCTTTGAAAGAATAAACGTTTTTTTACCTTTCCTTGTATATTTCTCTTCAGTTTAGCGATAATTCCATTGTCTTCTGTTTCTTCTGACCATGAGAGTATATATATATATATATATATATATATATATATATATATACGCATGTGCGTTTGTGACTTTCTGCGTGTATATGCGTGCAAATGTATGTGCAAATGTATGTGTAGATATATACGCTAATATTTTCTTCCATTGTCTGAAAGAAACTAAGACAATGGAATTATTACGTTAAACTAAATGGAAATGTACAAGGAAAGTATATCTATCTATCTATCTATCTATCTATCTATCTATATATATATATATATATATATATATATATATATAGACAAAATCCGTTGAATAGGATTTAAACATCGAGATTTTTATTTATTTTTGTATTTGGCTCTGTAATTAGAATATAATATTTGCACTGAGCCCTCCACCTTGATCAATTTTAATATTAATGAAATAAATATTAATTAGGATCGGGTTTTTGGGATTTACCTACCTGATTAACCTTTTAGATTAAAAATGAAATATATATATATATATATATATATATATAGTCATCCGCAAACAGACGCAGTGTGATCAATGAGTTGTCGCTCAAATTACGCAAAAACGAAAATGACACAAACATTTTATTTTAACATATATTTTTTAGCAAATTTACACAAATTTGCACAAGCAAATTTACACAAATTTACACAAATTTACAAAAGCAAATTTACACAAACTTACACAAATTTACACAAACAAATTTACACAAATTCCCACAAGCAAATTTACACAAATTTACACAAATTTACACAAGCAAATTTACACAAATTCCCACAAGCAAATTTACACAAATTTACACAAATTTACACAAGCAAATTTACACAAATTTACACAAATTTACACAAGCAAACTTACACAAATTTACACAAGCAAATTTACACAAATTTACACACGCAAATTTACAAAAATTTACACAATCAAATTTACACAAATTTACACAAGCAAATTTACACAAGCAATTTACACAAATTTACACAAGCAAAGTTACAAAAATTTACACAAGCAAATTTACACAAATTTACACAAGCAAATTTACACAAATTTACACAAGCAAATTTACACAAGCAAATTTACACAAATTTACACAAGCAAATTTACACAAATTTACACAAGCAAATTTACACAAGCAAATTTACACAAATTTACACAAGCAAATGTACACAAATTTACACAAGCAAATTTACACAAATTTACACAAGCAAATTTACAAAAATTTACACAATCAAATTTACACAAATTTACACAAGCAAATTTACACAAGCAAATTTACACAAGCAAATTTACACAAATTTACACAAATTTACACAAGCAAATTTACAAAAATTTACACAAGCAAATTTACACAAGCAAATTTACACAAATTTACACAAGCAAATTTACACAAGCAAATTTACACAAATTTACACAAGCAAATTTACACATCTTGAAACACTAAAGAGTAAACACATTTAATAAAAGCGCCATTGGCTCCAACTGCAGTCGCTAGATGACTTCTGAATCTCCTGCAAATCTTCTAGACGGTCTCCTACACTAAGTTGGTGAATGTGTGTTACAATCTTTGCTTTCTCTTCATCGTTAATTTTACATGAAGTTTTGTTGCTTTCTCGTACAACTGCGCCCCACTCATGATAATGAAGTCGGTTGTAGTCTGGGGAGTTAAGTGACCAGATATAAAGGGTGTTATGGTTGCAGAAATTGTTTTCTAGCCATGACTGGATTCTCTTGCTTGTATGGGATAGTGAAGCGTCCTGTTGTCCGATATAGGGTCTTTCAACAGATAACATTTTGACCGTCGGCAGCACTACCTCTTGTAGTAATTTGATGGAGGCCTCTGTGTTAGGTCTGAAGCCCTTTAGGAGATAAAAACTGTTGATAAAAAAAAACAAAAAAACACCTGCGTAATTACAATTAAACTGGACCAATTGACAGATTGACACACAAACATAGACTTCGTATTGGAGCCTCCGGTGCAAATGCCAAGTATACAGCATTTTGTTTCTAGATATCTGGCGCAGTGAATTGCCTCATGCTTTTTATCTTACAGACGGTGCCCAACTTACTCTACTATACTGTGCAGACGAAAAATCAATAAGAAATAACGGACATGCACGAAATTTGCCAACCACACTCTCTTCACACACACACACGCAAATATATATATGATCTGGCAACGTCTTAGACCTCTCGACCACGAATGACCTCCAGTCTAAACAAGGTTTTAATTAAGTCTATATAAACATTTGATCTGGCAACGTCTTAGCTCTCGAGAGGTCTAAGAAGTTGCCAGATCAAATAGGTACTTCCTCTATGTAGATGGGGGTCGTATGTTCGAATCCTGCCGAATGACACACATTTTCGTAATAAAAGTTTATCGTAAACAACCAGGCCAGTAGATATAAATATATAATACTATTTAATTTGTTGTCATTACGATACATTTCAGAGCAGATATGGTTGTTGCGATGAATCGAAAATGGTGTTATATAGGCTTGATTAAAAACTCGTTTAGACTGGAGGTCATTCGTGGTCGAGCGGTCTAAGACGTCACCAGATCAAATGGTTGCTTCCCCTATGTAGATAGAGGTTGCAGGTTATATATATATATATATATATATATATATTAACGCAGGTTTCATTGAATAATATAGACAAGTTTTTGTCTATTAATTTTGTGTAGGATACATTGGCCACACTACAAATTCGCTCTCAAGGCGTCTGACGTTGCACTTAAATGAAAATTCAAATATATTCCGTCACGGTTATCAACGCACACTTCTGAGAAAAACGCTCGTTGATAACACGTACATACTCAAACAAGAAAATAATAAACAGAAACTAAAAATCCTTGAAGCAATCTACATTAAACAATTTAAACCTGGTTTGAATACAATCAATTTTGATATTTCTAATAACGTACTCAAATATCTGTAATCAGACCAGGGACCATAACACCACTATTTTGTCACTGTTTTCGGCCATCCGACACGGTAGGTATGGACTTATATTTTCAATTCAATTCTCTTTATTGTTAATAACTTAAATGTTCTATGTTTACTGTGTGTTAGTATTTACTCTTTGATAATGGCTGATGTGAGCCGAAAGCTTAGACCCGATAAAAAAAATCAACAATTACTGTGATATTTTGTTGTCTTTCAACGACATCACCATCAAGTATATCAGACGGTATGAACGGATCCTACACAAAATTAATAGACAAAACTTGTCTATACTATTCAATGAAACCTGCATTAATGAAAAAATGCTACCAAAATACACATACAATATATATATATATATATATATATATATATATATATATATATATATATATATATATATTCTTTAAGTTTTGGATTGATGGATCCAGTTCCTTTCATCGCCTTGATGACACGACTGACAATTGAAAGCCTGACACCAACAATATCCGCAATCTCTGTGTAAGGCTTGCCAGTGTGTTCGTGCAGTGTTAACATTTTCAAACGCTTCCTTGGAGTAACGTCCATCGCAGACAACTGCTGTGGGACATCTAATCGACAGTCAAGACAATAGTGTCTTGGTGGGATGAAAAGCTGATGCAATCACGGATGACACAAGATTTTGAGGGGTCAAACAAATTTCATCATACATGGATTCCTATTACTGCACTCCACTGGAAATGATATAGTCTGAGGAAAAAATGGAAATCGATTACATTCTGTAACTCTAGTGGATCTAAAATTGACCGTATAGTGAAAAAAAAAAAAAAGAAACTAACGCAGTTGTTTCAATTAAGTTGTACAAAAGTGTCATTAAATATTCTTAAAATGTAAAAACCAAATCTAAAAATATGGTTTTAACTGAATTGCAATGGGTCGATCATCCGTAAAAAATAAATCAACAAATTATTTAGAAACAACAATGTCACACATTTATATATACTCATCCGCAGACAGATCTTTCTTTTTTATATCACAGCTCATCAGTACGGTTAGACTCCGATTGCTTTTAACCCAGGATTGAAACCCGACCGAATTGGCGATCCTACCTCTGGGCTATGGGTGCTTGGTAGAAGAAGGGAGACTTTTTAGCGTGTATATTGTCATTATACCCGCTCAATAGCCAGAGTGCTCTAATCCATTACTGAATGAGCGATGTGTACATGCCAGAGTAGCTACTGTTTTTTAACGTCTACCATTCTTCCAGAGTGCTCAACCAGGGTGTGAAAGCGTAAATAGTCATCCGCAGACAGATCTGTTTCGCTGTATCACAGCTCATCAGTACGGTTAGACAGCCGATTGTTTTTAACCCAGGATTAAAACCCGACCGAGTTCATTTGGAATGGAGTTATTTCCGCAACCTAGGCTTCAACTTTTCGCTAACTTCAGGTGATTTAAAATAAGTAATTTTACCATTTTATCATTTTTCAAACGCAAGAATTTTTTTTTTTACCATCGCATGACTGAAACACCCGAAAAAATATTGAAGGATCCTGGAACATTTTCATCCGTGTTTGTATGATGTTAGTACTTATTTATATGTATTATTACAAATGGATAACTAATCTCTTCATGAAAAATGTTCAAAAGTTCTACATTATATATGTATTGAACACGGTTTAATATAACTGTGTACAGACCTAATTAAATTATGACCAAAAACTAACTATATATATATATATATATATATATATATATATATATATATATATATCAGAGTGAGTATATAATGAAGAGAGAAAAAAGAAACCTTTTTTCCGTCCAAAACATTAATTTAAAACAGTGCTCGATATATGATCTATAGAGCTGTGAATATTTATTATAAATTATGTTTTAGAACATGTACATAATTTCTTCGATATTTGTCCTCTTCTCTACAATCATATGGCTGTTTCAGTGTTTGGAACCCAAGCACATCATCGGAAGCCCGATGCAAACCTCGCTGCCGAGCTTGAAAAAGACCTTCGATCCGTGGCGGACAGGACTAAGAAATGGCTCGTGAATTTTAATGCTTCCAAAACGAAGCTGCTATCTATTAACTATCACAGAAAATCGCTCCCACCCATTATTAGCATAAAGCAGGTTAGTCTCCCTGAAAGTAAAACACTGCGTCTCCTCGGCTTAGCTCTCGCAACAAACCTCAAGTGGAATGACTGCATAGAATCCATAGATAAATACGCTGCTAAGAAAAATCGGGTCTCTGTGTAGGGCCAGGAAGTTTTACCCGTCTGAAACAATCCTGCACATATATAAATCTACAATCCGTCTGTGCATTGAATACTGCTGCCATATCTTGTCGAGTGCTCCTGCTTTCCACCTAGGTGTCCTTGACAAAATCCAACGGAGAGTCTGTAATATGACAGATCCTGACTTGGCAGCTCATATACCGTCAATTTTTCACAAGGGCGCAATGTGGCTTCCCTGTGTCTTTTCTACAAATGTTTTCACACTTTCTGCTCCGATGAACTTAGCTCACCGGTTACACCTATATATAAATTTACACAAACCACAAGATTAGCAACTAGGTCCCACCCTTTTATTGTGAAAACAATAAATTGTAAAAGCAAATTCTACTCATGCAGCTTCTTTTCTCGCACTCTCGCTTGTGGAATGCCCATCCATTTAGTTGCTTTCCCGACAGCTATAACCACCAAGAATATAAATGTAAAGTCAATACTCATCCCCTATCTGATTAACTTGCATCCTCTCTCTCTCTCTCTCTCACTTTCTCTCTCTCTCTCATGCTCCTTTTTCCGTCCACTCCACTCTCATCAGTATTTTCATCCTTCTCTTACACACTTCATGACACCCCCTATAGCCTGTCACTTTTTCTCATCACTTTTCCCCTATGTAACCCCCTGCAAATCAGTGGCAATAAAATGCCTTGTTTGGAGCGATATGATTATTAAAAAAAATATTTCGGATAATCATCTGATAAACCTCTCACCTTCTCCCATCAGTATGGCTGATGCTAACCACCCTCGATAGTAAATGTTTTTGGCGAACATGAAAAAGAAAGACTATATTGAATCCCTTGCTAGGTTTGCTGCTAAAAATGCTTCTTCACTATATCACTTTTTCTCTGTATCGTGTTGCTTCAGAACCTTGTCGATCATTACCTTCCACGGCTTCCTATCTCTTGTAGCTCTCAAAACCCTGTTACCACTCCAAATCCTGCTCTATCATCCATTTTCTCGACCCCATCAAGTATGTCATGCGTCGCTTTCCTCTCTCTCTCTTTTCTTCTGTTTCGTCAGTATTCGAATTTGCACGAGATACTAGATTAGCAACTAGATCCCACCCTTTTACAGTGAAACCGATAAAATGCAACCGCAACTTCTACTCCAACAGTTTCTTTCCTCGCACTTCCCGACTGTGGAATTCCCTTCCACATGACTGCCATTTGTAGGACTTTTAATAATAGATCATTCTATTTTTCTATATTTCTGAGATGACCTCCTAACACAATAACACGCTTCCATTCTTTCAAACACTCTTCCCATCCTCCCAACTACCTATCACCCCCCTTCTGACATTTCCTATATCTAACCACTCTTTCTAGTTACCTTCCCCTATGTAGCCCCAAGCGCAATAGTGGTAGTGGAATGCCTTGCTTGGAGTGAAACGATTAAAAAAAAAAAGATTTTCCAAGCCTTCCTTCCTCACACTATGTGCCAGAAACTTCTACTGTCCTAATATTAAGTATAAATTCCCTTTTTGTTTTCATCCTCTTCCGAACCTCGTCGTTGCTATCCTATTTGTTCCATGGTAACATCAGCATCGTTTTCTAGAACCAAATTCTGACTGATTCAAGTCTTTTCTTCATCTTTGTTGTAATTGTTCCGTATTTGCGGCCATATTAAAGAACAGACATCACATACAATCTAGCAGTCTCTTCTTGGTTTCCAATGAAATCTTCCTGTCACTTTATACTCTACTGAGCTTTTGGAATGCATCGAATCCATTGCCAAATCTGTTCAGGGCCCGAAAGTTTTTCCCACCTGAATCTATTCTACACATATACAAATCTACCATCCGCCCGTGTATTGAATATTGCTGCCATATCTGGTCGGGTGCCTCTGCTGCTCTCCTTGGGCTTCTTGAAAAAATACAAAGGAAGATCTGTAACTTGGTTGATGCTGACTTGGCAGACCGGCTGCAGCCGCTCTCTCACCGGCGTGATATGGCTTCCCTGTGCCTCTTCTACAAGTACTTGGTGCCGCCTAAGCACGAATTTATACGAGATACTAGATTAGCAACTTGGTCCCACCCTTTTACAGCTAAACAAATAAGATGTAACCGTAAATTCTACTCCAACAGCTTCTTTTCTCGCGCTTCCCGCCTGTGGAACTCCCTTCCACAACTCTGCTTTCCCGACAGTTACAATCTCCAGGTGTTTAAATGTAGGGTCAATAGACACCTCCTATCACACTAACTCCCAATTATTCTCAGAACACTCTCATCTACCCAACCCTCATTCTCGGTATCCTTACCCACCTATCACCCACCCTCTGACATTTCCTATATTTAATCATCGTTTCTCCATTCTACGTAGCCCACTGCGCAGTAGTGGCAGTGACATGCCTTGCTCGGGGTGAAACGCTAATAAAAAATTAAAAAAAATCCTGTTTACCACTGCTGTAGCCTGGTATGGAACTCACAATTCCTTGGTTCGAGTCACAGGAACTAACCAACGTCTATATCCACTGGGCCATGTGTCCTTACTACTGATGCAGTAGTGGTAAACAAATAGCTTACAGGGTTAGAGGGAGATGACTCATGACTACCAAAAGAGGGACTACTCCGCAAGAAGGAAGTTCATATACCCCAGTGATTGTAATAAAAGATTCGGTCCGAAATTGCAAGAACCTGAAGAAGGTCAGAGCGTACAACGGTCGAAACGCCGTACAAATTGCAACACAGAGGAGGACAATAGTCCGAATAATGTAAATACTGTAAATACTACCTCATCTCAGAAATATAGACAAACAGAATGGTCTATTATTAAACGCCAGTATAAATGGCCACAAAGATGAGGACAATAGTCCGAATAATGTAAATACTGTAAATACTACCTCATCTCAGAAATATAGACAAATAGACTGATGTATTATTAAACGTCGTACAAATGGCAACAAAAATGAGGACAATATTTCGAATAATGTAAATACTGTAAATACTACCTCATCTAAGAAATATAGACAAATAGAATGATCTATTATTAAATGTCGTACAAATTACAACAAGATAAGGGACGCAGTTTACAATCTGGTTGCACGAGTAAACACCTGTTGAGGAGGCACAAGTGACATAACTTTGTCCCAGCAGAAGGCATGAAAGTATTTATAGAACAGACAAAGGGAGGCCACATTTCGTCGGTGGGGAAGTGGATGTAGTCGATCCGCCAAGTCAGTACCTATCACATACCTGATTCTCCTTTGGAGCCTGTCGAGAACACTGAGATGAACGGCAGGGGCGCCTGACCATATATGGCAGCAGTACTCCATGCACGGACGAATGGTTGACTTGTATATATGCAGGATGGATTCAGGCGGAAAAACATATTGGTCCGACACAGTGACCCAAACTTCTTAGCAGTGTATTTAGCTATGGACTCGATGTAGTGGTTCCATTTGAGATCAGAAGAAAGGGTAAGGCCGAGGAGGCGCAGTGTATTGTTCTCAGGGAGACTCGCTTGGTCCATGCTTATGTAAGGCAGGAGAGGTTGCCTGTGATGCGTGACAGACAACAGCTTGGTCTTAGACGCATTGAAATTGACAAATCACTTCTTGCCCCAATTCACCACAGAGTGTAGATCCCGTTCAAGGTCAGCAGCGAGATTATGTTTGTCCGCCACGACGGGTTTCTTACTGGTGCGGAAGTAAATTATGGTGTAATTACTGCTTTCTGCAGTAAAGTTGTTGCCAGCCAGAGCTATAGAACCCAATGTATCTTATTATTTAATTCATAAGAAGAGGAAAGAGACGGGTTAATACCTTTCCCAAGGTTATTTGTGCGAAAGTGAATGCACGGAATTCAACTGGAATTCGATCTCGGCTTCCCGATTTCTCGTTCCAAGCCGAAAACCACTGCACCACGACGCACACCGGACTGCAAACAGACATTAACAAAATAAAGCAGTACATTTTCACCATGTTCATAATTGATGTCAGTAAAGTTCGGTTTATTGTTTAATTTTGTAAACGCTTATTGCTGTGAGTAGTACTCATCAATTTAGTACTCCTTGAATGTTTATTGAGCATTGTATAATGAGCTGAACAAGATTCTCGGTCTAGTGTTCTTACTAAATGCTTACAAAACGTTCAGATATCATTTTTTTTCTTTTTTGTTTTTAATCGTTTAAACCCAAGCAAAGCAATACCGCCACTGGTGCGCAGGGGGCTACATAAGAGAAGAGTGAAAGGTTATGCAGAAGAAGAGCGAAGAGAAAGACGAAACCGTTACATAGGGTGTCAGAGAAAGGACAAGAGAAGGATGTGAATGCCAGTGTGAAGAAAGTTGCGAGAGTAGAGTGAGAAAACGAAAAGAACAAGATACACGAAATTATGGGGAAAGGCCGAGAAAAGAACTGGGGTCAAATGGACAAAAGCTGGGAACTGAAATTGCATTTAAATTCTTAGAATGGATGTCTTATATCTGGAAGCAAGTAGATATCTCGCTACACTGATAAGCTGCAAAACAGACTTTATGTGGATGGCTATATACAGAATTTCCATCATTATTAACTACCTGATGAGACATTGATTTACGATGTCGATAGAAAGTGTACAGTTTTGTAGTAAATTATAATTTGTACATGTAACATATATATATATATATATATATATATATATATATATATATACTAGCAGTATACCCCGGCGTTGCTCGGGTGTAATGAAAGCTTTAAAACTAATCCATGGTCCCGAAGCTCAGACTCAGCCTAAAAAATATTTTTATCCGATTCTTACCAAATTTCACACAAATATTGTTTAAGCTTTCGGTCAGATCATGTTCTACTTATTTTTTCCGATTCTCCCCGCGCCGATATCTGAAATCGATATCCCGATATCCAATCAGGTCCGATCAAGATCAGGATTTCAGCCCTTTTATCGTAGGTCTTGCTGCAGAATTTGCTCTAACTTGGTAAAATTATAGTTTTTAGTCTCAAACATTAGTAGATCTTCTCAGACGACTCATTTTCCCCGATATTGGAAATCGATACCCCGATATCCTACAGGGTCTGATCAAAATCATGTTTTTAACACTTTTATTTTGTTTTTTCGCTTCTGGTTTGGCTCTAAGTAGGTATAATTGTAGTTCTTGATCTCATCCGTGATACCACTTACTCAGAGGACTTATTTAGCCTTCAAAATTCAGTTGGCGACGTAAAACTTATTAGACATCGATACCGGAAATCAAAATTTGACTTACCTCCATTCATTTTTCTTTCAATCTACGGTTTCGCTTTAATTGGAAAGAACTATTGTTTTTTAGTTTTTCGTGCCAACGTCCAAAGAGTCTGAGCTCCACGACCAGGGATTAGTTTTAAAGCTTTCATTACAACCGAGCAATGCCGCGCGATACAAATAGTATATATATTGTGTATTTTGGTAGCATTTTTTCATTAATGCAGGTTTCATTGAATAATATAGACAAGTTTTGTCTATTAATTTTGTGTAGGATCCGTTCATACCCTCTGATATACTTGATGGTGATATCGTTGAAAGACAACAAAAAATCACAGTAATTGTTGATTTTTTTATCGGGTCTAAGCTTTCGGCTCACATAACCACAACGCCACTATTTTGTCACTATCTTCGGCCATCCGCCACGGTAGGGATGGACTTATATTTTCAATTTAATTCTCTTTATAATTAATAACTTAAATGTTCTATGTTTACTGTGTGTTAATAATGATAGTGGCTTATGTGAGCCGAAAGCTTAGACCCGATAAAAAAAATAACAATTACTGTGATTTTTTGTTGTCTTTCAACGACATCACCATCAAGTATATCAGACGGTACGAACGAATCCTACACAAAATTAATAGACAAAACTTGTCTATATTATTCAATGAAACCTGCATTAATATATATATATATATATATATATATATATATATATCTTATGGACTCTCCCGTCGATTTCGACATATTAGTGTCTAACTCAGACTTCCACACAGAATTGTTTAGAGTGGTGTAGGCTTGTGTAGCACCATCCACACTTTTTGGAACTGCTGATAACAAACAGTCGGTGCAGAAGTTTGCCGCCACAGATCGCATGAACAGCAGACCTCAGTTATTTAACACATAACTGGAGGGAAAGGACAGATAAGTACCTTTCCCAAGGGGTACCAGTGCGTAATTGAATGCAGAGTGTTCGACTGGAATTGGAGCTCGGCTCACCGATTTCCCTTTTCAAGCCGACATCCATTGCACCACAACGCACATCCGTCAGTAAACGCTTACAGCACCTGGTATTCCCAAGCGGTCACCCATCTAAGTACTGACCAGGTTCAACGCTGCTTAACTTCGGAAATCGTGCGGGAACCGGTGAATTCAACGTGACATGACAGTAATATATTTATATAAATAAATCATTCGCAGACAAACTTCTTTCGCTGTATCACAGCACTTTAGCACGGCTGGATTAACCGTTTTAGCCTCAAGCCAAGACTGAAACTCGACTAATTTCACAGAAATCGGATATTCACCCACCAGGTCATAGGCGCAATGTCAGAGAAAGGCCGGTTTCATAGTGCGTCATGCATTTAACGAAATGTATACAACGCCAACAGCGAGAGTGTTCTCTCCAACAACTGCTTCGAACGTGCATTCTACACTGTAACCTGAGAAGATAGCGCATATACATATATATATATATATATATATATATATATATATATATATATATATATACTATTTTTTAAACATATATTGATAAATATAAAAGACAATGAATGTCTATTATTTTTACTCATGTACCGTTCTGAACATCGTATTTTGGCTTAAATTTCAGGTGAAAATGAAAACAAAAATTATCCAGAATTGATTAGTTCCTGTGACTTGAACCAAAGTATTAGAAGTTCAATACCAGGCTACAGCAGTGGAACAAGTAACTTGCAGGGTTATAAGTAGAAAAGTCATGACAAACAGAAGAGGCAATACTACGGGAAGAATGAAGGTCATTTACCCTAGTAATTGCAATGAAGGGGTAGGTTCGAAATTTCTAGCAACTGAAGAAGACCGAACGTATAATAGCCGAAAAGTTGTACAAATTGCAACAACGATGAGGACAATAGTCTGAATAGTGCAAATATTGTAAATACTACCTCATCTCAGAAATATTGACAATTAGAATGATCTATTATTAAACGTCGTACAAATGGCAACAAAGATGGGTACAATAGTCCGAATAATGTAAATACTGTAAATACCACATTATCTCAGAAATATAGATAAATAGAATAATTTATTATTAAACGTCCTTCAAATTTGTAACAAAAATGAAGACAGTTGTCCGAATAATGTAAATACTGTAAAAACTACCTGATCTCAGAAATATAGACAAATAGAATGATCTAGTATTAAACGTCGTAGAAATGGCAACAAACATGAGGACAATAGTTCGAATAATGTAAATACTGTAAATACTACCTCATCTCAGAAATATAGACAAATAGATTGATATATCATTAAAGGTCTTACAAATGGCACCAAAGATGAGGAAAATTGTTTGAACAATGTAAATACTGTAAATATTACCTCATTTCAGAAGTATAGACAAATACAAGGATCTATTATTAAACATCGTACAAATGGCAACAAAGATTAGGACAATAGTCCGAATAATGTAAATACTGTAAATACTAGCTCATCTCAGAAATATAGACAAATAGAATGATCTATTATTAAACGTCATACAAATTGCAACAAAGATGAGGACAATAGTCCGAATAATGTAAATACTGTAAATACTACTCCATCTTAGAAATATAGACAAATAGAATGATCTATTATTAAATGTCATGACAACAAAGATGAAGACAATTGTCCAAATAATGTAAATACTCTAAATATTACATCATCTCAGAATATATACAAGTACGTTAAAATATATTTTCAAAATACAGCACATTGAGGGGCCTTTTTTTCGTAATCACGTAACAGTTTATACTGAGTCCTTTCTTCTAGCTTTCCGTAGCTACGTTCTGTAGAAAGACAAGTTTTAAAATTAAGAACACAAATAAATGTTTCACACTGACAGACACCCTGGGAAAAATTCAGAAGATGCTCAGAGAAGTAATTTAATGTCAAATATACTGAAGTAAATAGTTGTTGTTTTTAATTTATTCTTTACTTAATATAATTAAATATTTAATATTTACTACTTGAGTAGTGCGGAATGTGCGTTGTGTTGGGTTGGGTATCGGCTCGGAAGGAAAAATTGGTAGAGCAGGTTCGAATCCCAGTCGAATTTGTTTCATTCACTTACACGAAAATATCATTGGGGAAGATATTAATCAAATTCTGTTCCCACTAGCTATGGGTTAAATAGCAGATAATGTGATCCTATAGCATTAGTTGACAACCAGTCTACTGCACAAAGTAATGAAAACGTAATGCTTTAATATTTTTGTGTTGTCATTCTCGAAAGATCGCCCTAATAATCGCCCAGTTAGCCATGTCTCCTTCAAGACATGGTCGACCAAAGAGTGTATCACGTATGGCACTTAACTGACTGAATGAAGATAAAAGTTGGAAACATGATTAAGACTTCTAGTGGGCAAAAAGTGGGGGGTCAGTTTCTATTGTTATTAAGTAATAAACTCATCCCCCATTAATTACTACTTATTAATACAATCCGTCTCTTCTCGCTTCAGCTATAGTTTAAAGAGCAGGATAGAAAATCTTCTGCCCAGTCAGTCATGTCTCTTTGGAGACATGATCGCCCAAAGCGTGTATCACGTATGGCACTTAACTGACTGACTGAAGATAATAGTTGGAAACATGATTAAGTCTTCTACTGGTCATAAAGTGGAGGATCAGTTTATTACTTCATAACAATAGGAAAATCATCCCCCACTAATTACTGCTTATTAATACAATCCGTCTCTTCTCCCTTCAGCTATAGTTTAAAGAGCAGGATAGAAAAACTTGTGCCTAGTTAGTCATGTTCACTTTCGAGACATGATCGCCCAAAGCGTGTATCACGTATGGCACTTAACTGACTGATTGAAGATAATAGTTGGAAACATGATTAAGGCTTCTACTGGTCATAAAGTGGAGGATCAGTTTATTACTTCATAACAATAGGAAACTGATCCCCCACTAATTACCACTTATTAATGCAATCCGTCTCTTCACCCTTTCAGCTATAGTTTAAAGAGCAGGATAGAAAATCTTCTGCCCAGTCAGTCATGTCATGTCTATATATGTGTGTGTGTTTGTGTGTGTGTGTGTGTGTGTTTGAATTACTGGCATGTAGAGGCGTACGCACACATGCGTACGCATACACACAAGTGCACGCACACACGCGTACACATACGCAAACAATCTTAAGGAAGAAAACAAAATCAACCTAACACAAATAAAAAGCGCCTTAGTAATTTTTTAACCTACTGGAAAATAATAAAAATAAGAAAATCGGTAGACAACAGATAATATCTCCTGACGAGGGGCACCTCGTGGTGGTGTAATGGTTAGCAAGCTTGTCTCGCTAGAACTATTGCAATTAAGTAGTGAGTTCGATCCTCACTGGGTGCCCCATACTTTCGGCCTTGTGCCACATCTAAGCTGCGCTTAGTAAATAACAATATCTCCTGACGAGCTGATGATTACATCCTTACTCTCGGAGTACTTCATATAACATCAGTCAGCTCAGTGACGAACTTTAGATTTTTATTAATAGTCGATACACACACACACACACACACACACACATATATATATATATATATATATATATATATGGGTTAAATGGTTTTTTCTAACTTCAGAAATTTCTTCTGATATTAAACATACAGGGTCTATTCGTCCCCATCTTTACGGTTTGCCGAGGATTCATAAGGATGGTATACGTTTACGACCCATTCTCTCTATGGTGGGGTCGTCCCAACATAAGGATTAATTACAGAAATTGTGTGGTTGATTTCAGTGTGAACCAGTTCTTTATTTTGTCCGATTCACCCTCTCTATTTTATTTGCAGACATATAAACATTACTCATTAGATTTAGTAGGTCCTCTCTCTGTAAACAAAGGGGTTGTCTACTGCGACTGCACATTATTGCTATCTAGAAGTTACGTATTTTTTAAAGAAGTGTAGACATTTTGATCCGAAAAAGAATTGGTATGGCAAAGGACGCGTTCCAGAAGATGAGCAAAATACTAACACACAGGAAAATCTCAATAGAAACGAAGAAAAGAGTGCTAGACTGCTACATGATGTCAGTTCTTCAATACGGCAGTAAATGCTGGACAATATCATCGAAAATGAGGACAAAACTGGAAGCGGCCGAAATGTGGTTCTACAGAAGGATGCTACGGATATCGTGGACTGAGCATACAAGCAACAATGAGGTGTTGGAAAGAATGACAACAAAAAGGAAGTTGATGCTGAGCATCAGGAAGAGACAACTGAAGTTCCTGAGACATGCAATGAGGAAGGAGAGTCTGGAGAACATGATACTGACTGGTCAGATAAAAGGAAGGAGAGACAGAGGAAGGCAGCGGATAACATATTTGCAGGGCCTGATCAGGTGGATGACGGAACGGGGGTTGCCAGGAGCAACAGAAAGAAACATACTAAGAGCCACAAGGGATAGGGAGACGTGGAGAGCCATGATCGCCTACGTCCTGAAGGGACAGGGCACATAGAAGAAGAAGAAGATATTTTTTTTTGTTTATTTTACTGCTATCTACGTGTAATTGGAGTGGCGCCGCTGTTAAGGAAAACGATATATATATATATATATATATATATATATATAGAGAGAGAGAGAGAGAGAGAGAGAGTTATGTATCAATTTTACATTACGACATGGAAGTTTCTATGTTTTGAGATAACTTCTCATCATTAGGCAATGTCGATGTGTGTGATGATGAGAACCTATCTCAAAACATAGAAATTTCCATGTCGCAGTGTAAAATTGATACATAACTATATAATTATATTATATTAAGCTCTATAATACTCATTATATTGAGCACTGTTTATAATAAAATAAATGCCAGAGTACTCAAAATAAAAAAAAACCTTGTGTCCTCTTCACTTGGAATTATATATATATATATATATATATATATATATACTGTAATAATTGTTACAATGGTTTATAAATTTATAGTATCACTACACAAAAATTTTCGCGTTTCGAAGCTAGCCATGTTTCTTCTTCAGGTGATTTATTTGATCTGAGAATTATCTAATTGAAAAGACCGTTTATTTGTGTTGGATTTGTTTTTTTAGGTGTTAGTGGGTTTGGTCTGTAATTTTAATTTCTTTTGACCTTTTTAACGTCTTAGGGTTAAGTGTTTGTTGATGGCTAAGTTCAAGATAGGTTAACCTATTTATCTTGTGCGGGTGTAGGCTGCTGACGCCGTGCGTGTTGTTATTTGGTTAAGGGGTTGGTAGGTGTTGTTTTGTTTTTGGGCTGGTTGCTTCATACTTTAATAACGCTCTACATTTGTATCGAGCACTCTTCCTAACAGTAAATGCATGAACAACAGGTTAAAAAACCTACGAGTTCTACAACTTAGTTACAATATATATATATATATATATATATATATATATATATATATCATCTTAAAACACTTTCATCTATAACTGTATGATTCTAATAAGCATTTATTAGTATGGTTACATTTGGGAATAATTTCTGTTCTTTCATTTCGTCATTTTTTTTTGTTTTGTCTGGGAACAACATAGTAACCAATGTTTCACGCTGGCTTAATCTGCATATTTTATAGCTGTTTTAATGTTTGGCTAATTTTACAGTAGTCCAAGTTATATAAGGTTCTTTTTAATTTTCACAACTGTGCATTGGTCTAATATAATTATGACCAAAACTAACTAATTATATATATATATATATATATATAGAGAGAGAGAGAGAGAGAGAGAGACAGAGACAGAGATAGAGACAGAGAGAGACAGAGAGAGATAGAAAGACGGACTGTATATATAGATATACGCACGCATATATATACATACAGGTATGAAACGCTTATGTCTTTGATAGAGCAGATTCATGAAGATTTTGACGAGTCAGAACATCATGAGGGTGCTCTCACGAAACCTCGAACTCAGCATGAATCTGCTCTATTAAAGAGACAATTTTTTTGTACCTATCAACACCCTCTTGCTCTCTCTCTCTCTCTATATATATATAGAGAGAGATACCTATATGTATATATATGTGTGCCTATATCTATATATACTCTCTCTTTCTCTCTCTCTCTCTCTCTCTCTATATATATATATATATATATATATACTGATCGTCATTCGTGATCGAGAGGTCTAAGTCGCGACATATCAATTGATGGCTTCCCTTATGTGGATAGGGGTCACAGGTTCGAATCCTGCCGAATGACACACATTTTCGTAACAAAATGTAGTGTTTGATTATAAAAAGAATATCAACTTAAATACGATTATCGATCAAAAATAATGTTCAAACAAATCATTTCATATATATATAAGTATTTAATTACTTACTTTTTTGGTTATATTAAAATTAGACCAGTTTTATTAAAAATAGTTCAATACAATTATATTGCAGAACCTTTGAATATTGTTTATTGTAATGCGTAATAACTCATTTATAAATGAAGAATTTATATATATATATATATATATATATATATATATATATATATATATATATATATATATATTAATAGAGGTTTCATTGAATAATATAGACAAGTTCTGTCTATTTATTTTGTGTAAGATTCGTTCGTATGATCTGATTAGCTTGATAGTGTTGTCATGGAAAGACGAAAGCTATCTACATCAAACAATTTAAACTTAGCCTAATTAAAATAAATTTCGACACCTCTACTAACATACTTCAATGCCTATAATTGACGGGAGAGGTCATAGTTATTATACTTACCCCCTACACCATAGTAGCAGCAGTTCCCAGACCAATCCCTCATTCCACTATACATTCAATTAACCAAAAACCCACTACCACCATTCCTTCTCGGCCTACAGCCATGTGCGACACAAAAAATGGACCTGTCTAATTTTCTCTGTATAACTCCACTCTGTTAATAATAATTTAAATGTTCTATGTTCACTGAACATTAAATGTGCATCCTTTGATAATGGCTTATGTAAGCCGAAAGCTCAAACCTGATAAAAAAATCAACAATTATTGCGATTTCTTGTTGTCTTTCCATGACAACACTATCAAGCTAATCAGATCATACGAACGGATCTTACACAAAATAAATAGACATAACTTGTCTATATTATTCAATGAAACCTGTATTAATGAAAAAAATGCTGCCAAAATTCACACTATATATATATATATATATATAGTGATGATCATCCACGTATACTGTCTTAATATGTATAGGAAAGAATATTAATAAAAAGTAAATATACGACAAAAAAATGTATACTCCCCAATTGCAGCCCATTTTAATCAACCTGATCATACTTTAGAAAATTGCAAATGTTTACTAATAGACTCCAATTTTAGTTCTACATACACACGCAGAAAGAAAGAAAAATACTGGATTTTAAAATTAAATACACACAAGCTAGGGTTAAATAGGGACTTAGGTGTGTTGAATCTTTACAAATATTTCAATAGCTAAAAAATTTTTTTCAGATAGTCCAAGAAATTTTTATCTAAAACAAACAGACTTTCTCTACGGTCGTGCCGCATGTTGTGAACAAACACACCACGTGATGTAAACAAAAAATATTCGAACGCTATCGTGAAATATGTTTCTAATTCAAATTTAAAAATCAGTTGTTTCTGATGAAGGACCGAGGGCGGTCTGAAATATAAAATATAATAAAAATAAACAAATACTGTTCAAAAAAAGTACATTTTTAAATTCAAAACTTTTTATTAATATTCTTTCCTATATATATATATATATATATATATATATATATATATATATATATATATATATATTATGGACCATAATTATTAAGCCAGAGTAGAATTATGAAGTAGAATGTTTCTTTGTTATTATTACCTCGCAAAGACAAGAAAGTAAAGATGAACTCATCCGAATCACCCTAAATTTCCTTCATTCGTTCTTTGATGAAACTGCAATATTGTTAATTATTTAAATATTTATAAATTTACTTGAGTCACATGTTATTTTGCAATATTAACGAAAGAATGATTCAATTTTCATTTACAACTATTCACTTAGCAATAAATACTAAAAATAGTATGAAATACATCACTTTTTTAAAACACTGGAGTAGCCTAATAATTATGGTCGTTAGTATATATATATATATATATATATATATATATAGATATTGTTTATTTCTCAGAATGTTCGGCTCCAAAGTTGTGTTTTTAATGGTTACACTGATGAAATGTATTTTGGCAAGCAGGGTCTTTTTTATCGTAAATTGCTCGATATTGGGGTGGAGCTAGAGTATTGATCAGTAGAAAGAGTTTGTCTTTTTAAGTGATCAGATTCATGCCTACTTCGAAATTTATTGAGAACTGAAAAGTTTCGTGAGGAGAAAAATTCCCACGACCCTCCAAATATATTCAGACACACACATATCCATTAACAAACAGCTGTTTCCGAAATATTGAATGAAAACAAAGGAATGTATGAGTCAGCACGAAAAAATAGTGGATACTCAAGTCAATTTGAAAGAGAAACCAAACAAAAACAATAAGAAAAGAAACATAAACTGGTTTTACTTACTCTTCAACAGGAAAAATAAATTCAACATAATAGAGAAACACTTTCCCAAACGCAAGTGTCAAAAATCATCAACAAACTATTAACCAAACAAAAGAAAATACTTAAAACCAATAACAATAACAACAACAACAACAACTGAAATCGACATGACAATACAAATAAATGTAATTTCCGAAAGGACAACTGTCCACTTAATAATAAATACCTAACAAACAACATAATATACAATGCTACCGTGACAAATAACACTGATACCGGCAAAAGAATTTACATGAGAAAATAAAAAAAATCGTTTAAAGAAACATTCAACAATCCCGAAATTTTTATTCAACACAGATAAATACAAAAACAATACAACTCTATAAAATTATAGATAGAACCAGAAAGAAAACAACATTACCACCAAAATTAAATGAGAAATAGTAAACAGAGCACTATCCCACAGCAGAAATATCAAAAGTTATAGATAATTCCTGGAAGGAAAGCTGGGAATAGTTAGCTTTAAAAATCAAAGTAAAATACTCACACAAAAACTCACACAAAAAATCAAACAAAATAATGAGAAAATGAAGGCATAAGAATAAATATCTACTTTGTTACGCAAACAACAATAAATAACAACAAAATAAAACAAAAACGGCAAATACAAACAGTAAGAAATAAAATGTTAAAAAGTTAAAAATATATGTATAAATTATTCTTGAAAGAGAAGCTGGCAATAATTAGCTAAACAAAAAATTCTAAACAAGAAGAAAACAATCAAACAAAATAATGAGAAAATGAAGACATGTGGATAAATACATATTTTGCTAAACAAAAAATCAAACAAAAACGGAAAACATAAAAGGTAAATACATATATATATATATATATATATATATATATATATATATATATATAACATAGAATACTTGGTATATAAGTCAGGTACATTCCGATAGAGAATTCTAAAGAAATCAATGTTAAATGTATTCATTTAATTTAAGAAAGTAATATTCAATTTAGCAGAGTAATTTTCTATATTTTGTTTATATATTTGTTATATTTTGTTTATAATTTTAATATAAGTTTTAATTATTTTAACTATATTTGTAATATAATACTATTAGTGTTTATCTTTTAATTTGTATTCAAAAGTATGATTTCCAATTTATTTTTTACCATAAAATTATCCCATGATATTTAAAAATAAATTTTAATGTTAAATTTCCATGTAATGTTTTTCTAAGAAGGCAGATGTATTGCAATAGACGCTGGTGTCGATTTCAGACGTTAACTTGAATTTCTATTTATCCTGTTCGTTTTCTTTCCCTTTCTTTTTTTTTTTTCGTTCTCTTCTTTCCTTTTATCGATTGTCTATGTTTTCCTTTTTCTTTCGATCTTTGGGGTTTTTGAATGAGCGAGAAATTGTTTTTGTAGATTACCGTTAAAAATGTCTATTCTTGACATGGGCACGTGAGCGTCTGTGTGTAACTATTTTCAGGATTATTTTGAATATTTAACTGTTGTATCATTTGGGTCTGACGAGCAGCAAGGTCAGCATGCAAAATACGTGTTATCCGTGAAATTTTAGAATATCTAAATCTTTTTCTAATACACACACACACACACACACACACACACACACACACACACAGATATATATATATATATATATATATATATATATATATTCAGATACTTTAATCCAAGCGGAAAAAGCAGGAAGGTAAATTCCAAAAACCAAACCCGATCCTAATTAATATTAAAAAAATTTATTTTAATATTAAAAAATGATACAGGAAGAGAGCTCCATGTAATAAAATCTTACAGAGCAAATATAAATTAAAACAGGATTAATTCAAGGATGTTGAATGACCATTTCGATATGAAGATCCCCACGGGGGATAACACATCACTTCAGCAACAAAAAATCCTTTCAGAAACTGGAGAAAAATCAGTCTAATCTCCCTTTTTAAATAGATTTGCAAAGAAATTTTTAAAAAATCAATTCAACACGCCGTCCGTTCTTTTTAAGTTTTATTTTCTTTCCTTTTTTGCGAACCTAGACGATGCCAATTTTTCTTTTCTTGTTTATTTGATTTTATTTTGTTTTATCTTTGTCTTTTTCTTTTTTTAATTTCTTTGCAAATCTATTTAAAAAGGGAAATTAGACTGATTTTTCCCCAGTTTCTGAAAGGATTTTTTTTGTTGCTGAGGTGATGTGTTATCCCCCGTGGGGATTTTCATATCGAAATGGTCATTCAACATTCTTGAATTAATCCTATTTTAATTTATATATATATATATATATATATATATATATATAGGATTTTGGAAATCTGCTTTTAAAACAAATCCCAATGAATCTTGGTACTCGAAAAAGAAAAAAGTATTACTAGACACAAAACCTATAGAAAAACAACAATACATTGTTGAAAGAAAAAGGTAATACCAGCAAAAAAATAAATAAAACTTAGTTGGGAATCAATGACCCGCCGATGTTGATATGCCATCAAACAAAAACAACCAACCAACCAACAACAAAAACAGAAAAACACACAACAATCTCCAAACGAAAAATATAAAAAACACAAACAATGTCCACAAACACATATAAATAAAAACTCCTAAACATAACCCAGAAAAAATAAAACATCACCCTCCAAAACATGCTAACACATTTAGAAAAAGTTCAAACCAATATAAAGAGATCAATACAACAAAAGTGCCCAACCCGTAATAAAACAGTTAAACACACACCCATTAATGCATCGGTTATGGGTGCACCTCTCAAACCACTGATGACAAATATGCAAGTATATTTTTATTAACTAATACACAGGTATCTTTTTATTGTCTAATGCGCAAACATCTTTTATTAATATACAAGTATCTTTATATTAACTAATATACACGTATCTCTTTATTAACTAATATACAAGTATTTTTATTGACTAATACACAAATATCTCCTTATTAACTAATATACAAGCATTTTTTATTAACTAATATACAAATATCTCTTTATTAACTAATATACAAGTATCTTTTTATTAACTAATGCACAAGTATCTCTTTATTAACTAATATACAAGTATTTTTATTAACTAATACACAAGTATCACTTTATTAACTAATATACAAGTATATTTTTATCAACTAATACACAAGTATCTCTTTCTTAACTAATATACAAGTATCTTTTTATTAACTAATACACAACACTCTTTTTATTAACTAATATACAAGTATCTTTTTATTAACTAATGTATAAGTAGCTGTCTGTTATTGGGCTGTAATAAATGTATATAACATTTTTAAGTGAATTTATCAATCAATATACTTGCACACATATTTTTTTCCACCACCGATGTGACATTTTCTTTCAACTACTTTCACCAACTTTGAGGCAGCTTCATTATTCTAAGCTCACAGAACATTCTCAGTGATAAACTGCACAAAGAGCCTTCAGAAGCTATCAGGTCTTCTTCTTATTCTATGGGCCGTATGCTTTCAGGACGTAGGTGATCATGGCTTTCCACATCTCCCTATCCCTGGTGGCTCTTAGCACGCTTTCTCCTGTTACACCATGCAAACCCGTTCCGACATCCACTAGCTCAAACCCATAAATCTAGAATATTATTTTGTTTAGAAATTAGCATGGCCACAAAATGGGGGATCTATTTATATGCTGATTATAATATAGAATTGACCCCCCCCACCCATTTTTACCCACATTATCATTTCTTATAAACAATTGGCATATATATTCTTCTTCTATGTGCCGTATCCGTCCAGGACGTAGGTGATCATGGCTTTCCACATCTCCCTATCCCTGGTGGCTCTTAGCACGTTTTCTCCTATTACACCACGCAACCCTCGTTCTGTCATCCACCTAATCAAGTCCTTCAAATATGTTATCCGCTGCTTTTCCCTGTCTCTTTCTCTTTCTATCTAGTCTGTTAGTATCAGTTTCTGTAAGCCTTCCTTCCTCATTGCATGTCCCAGGAACTTTAGTTGTCTCTTCCTGATGCTCAGTACCAGGACTTACCCAACAGAAAACTAACGGAGTACTCGTACCTTACGATTCACAGTTGACGATGCCGGTAAAATGGTCAATTACCCCAGGAAATCACCCACTTATCCTGCTATCCTTTGGCTTTATAAGAGCTCAGTTAAGCCAAAAATAGAGTCAGCTAATTGCCATACGTGATACATGTTTTGTCTCGAAATAGATTTTCCCGCTGTTGATTGTCAGTAATTTCTGCGAGAGACTGGTTTCCAACTAAGGCTATAGAATCCATTCCGTCTAACTATTTAACCTATATATGGAGGAGAAACGTCGGATTAAAAACTTTTGCAAGGATATTTGTGCGTAAGTGAATGAAAGGAATTTAACTAGAATTCTAACTCGGCTCTCCAATTTCTGGTTCCAAGGCATAATCCATTGCAGCACAAGTACTGCAACCATATTTAAGAGGAAGTTTACTAGTCTTCACTTCCTGAACTCGATAGATCCTAATGTAATATAACGGTCTGGCCCCACCCAAGAAGGCTGATGAAGCGTGGGTGTTCCCGAGTGATGAAAAGTAGCGGATGTCACTTTGACCCTATTTCCGACAGCGGCGGAAATGCCTACGCAGGCAAACAGACAGGTGACTCTGAGAATTACGTAGGCGTCGTGTAGGCGTCGCGTGATCGAGGCAAAAACCGGAAGAAACAATTTCCGCTTTTGGAAGATATATAAAGACTGCGAAAACACAGATAAGTCAGTCTCGAGAAGTCGAAGAAGAAGCTAGACGAGCTAAGCAGAGAGGCCACACTCCCGTCGAAACCCCATTAGAAGCGCGCTCTCAATTCTCTGCCCTTGTGCCACACGGTCCATCGTCATTAATAAAAACACAAGTCATATATTTTTATATACACCCGTGTTTGTTATTTGTCGCTATATAACACTAAAAGAGGATTCGTTGTAGGGAGCGAATTATTTTCCATTTGCAACCCCTTACACAAACTTGATGCCGCAAGCGTCTCCCTGGTTTATCGCTATTTCACCATTTTAGACCCGTTATGCCATACACATTGTACCGATCTACAATCATCCCTGCCGTATCCTTCTGGTGAGATAGAAATTAACAGCCAAATAGATTCTTCCCACGAACCTCTCCCTTTTGAGACTGCAATTCGCTGCCTAAACGTTATTTCCATTGCGATTATTTAGAAGAACTAAACCCCTTTGTTCCATCTTCATCATTATAACCCGTCATGCCACGAACATTGAAGAGACCCACCGCATCTTCTTCATTTTCTTCTTGTGAGATGTAAATTCCAACTTCTCACGAACTGCTACATTGCAACTTCTTCTTGCAAGAGACTTCTTACACTATCGGCCATTAGTATTAGGCCACCCCAGTTTTTTTAAAAGAAATCTTGTATTTCATACTATTTTTAGTATTTATTGCCAAGTAGATAATTCTAAATGAAAATAGAATGGTTCTTTTGTTATTATTACTTTGCAAAATTTTACAAGGCAAACAGCGACAATTTACCCATCGCCTCCTGTAGATTTGCTATATATATGTATACATACACTACCGGCCATAATTTTTAGGCTACGAGAGTTTTTTTTAAAGGAAATGATGTATTTCATACTATTTTTAGTATTTATTGCCAAGTAGATAATTCTAAATGAAAATAGAATGGTTCTTTTGTTATTATTATTTTGCAAAATTTTACAAGGCAAACAGCGACAATTTACCCATCGCCTCCTGTAGATTTGCTATATATATATATATATATATATATATATATATATATATATATATATACACTACCGGCCATAATTTTTAGGCTACGAGAGTTTTTTTTAAAGGAAATGATGTATTTCATACTATTTTTAGTATTTATTGACAAGTGGATAATTCTAAATGAAAATAGAATGGTTCTTTTTTTATTATTACTTTGCAATATTTTACAAGGCAACGAAGCAAAGAAGAACATGTCCGACTCACCCTAAATTTTCTTCATTCTTTCATTGATGAAACTTCAATATAGAGGTTAATTAAATATTTATAAATTCATTTGATGCACATGTTATTTTTCAGTATTAACAAAAGAGCCATTCTATTTTCATTTACCATTATCACTTGGCAACAGATACTAAACTATGAAATACATCATTTTTTTAAACACTGGGGTTGCTTAATAATTATGGCCGGGAGTGTCTGATACTACAGTCATAAACTGTTCGCGTCTAGCGTTAACCGTTAGATTCCATACAATCAGTCAATCAGTCACGCGTGATATACTGACTGGGTAGAAGATTTTCCAGTTCTAGGTTGCCATTATTTTCTGTGGTAGACAGTTTGCTAACCAAGGACACAGAACTAATTTGTCTTTCTATTTCACCAATAGCTGCAGGTAGACGAGATGGATTAATAACTTTTCCCTAGGTTATTTTCAAATAAGTGAAGTCAGTGAATTCGACAGGATTTCGAACTCAGTTCTCCGATTTCATATTCCGAGCAGTTATCCACTGCACCACAACGCACGTTTTACACATCAGCATGATTAATACCTTTTATTCTGTAATCCGTTATCTCCTCTGCCTTGTATAGGGCTAGCATCTTCTTCTTCTATGTGCCCTATCCCTTCAGGCTTCCCACGTTTCCCTATCCCTGGTGGCCCTGAGCACGTCTTCTTCTGTTACACTGTGCAATATTCGTTCTGTCATCCACCTGATTAGGTCCTTTAAATATGTTATCCGCTGCTTTCCCCTGCCTCGTTTTCCGTCTATCTGGCCTGTTAGTATCAGGTTCTCCAGGCCCTCCTTCCTCATTGCGTGTCCCAGGAACTTCAGCTGTCACTTCCTGATGTTCAGTATTAATTTCCTTTTTGTTTCCATCATTTCCAAGACCTCATCATTGCTCACATGCTCGATCCATGATATTCGCAGCATTCTTCTGTAGAACCACATTTCAGTTGCATCTTTGATGATATTGTCCACCATTCACTGACACATTTCAGTTGCTTCAATTTTTCCTTCATCTTCGATGATATTGACCAGTATTCACTGTCATATTGAAGGACAGACATCACGTAGCAATCCAGTCACTCACTTTCTAGTTTCTAGCGAAATTGTCCTGTTTCTTAATACCTTACTTAACTTTTGGAATGCTTCCTTCGCCATGCCAATTCACCTTCGGATCTCTGTGTCGCACTTTCAGCATGATTAGTACCTTTTATTTTGTAATCATTTGCCTCCTGTGCCTTGTATAGGGATAGCATCATTCTAAATAAGAACAAGTGTCACCGTTGCCCATCTAAGTCCATGCGTATTGCTTCCGATGAACAGCAGCTACTGCGATCAACGGTTCATAAAGTGCTTTATACAAATATGTTATGCTTATAAAATTCAATTGTTGCAAGCAATTAAGGTAAGTGACAAAACGCAGCAGAAATAATTTGCCGCCACAAAACAGCGAAAAATCGAAGAAGAGGATAACTTTCTTAATCGAATTCGCTTCTTCAATGCGTTGTTCTTCAATGCATTTGGAAGACTTAACAAGCATCATGCAAAGATTTTGTGATCAGGAAATCAAAACATTACTTGAGAAATTGAACGTGTCAACCCAAAGCTAAATCTAAGTTGTGGGAAGTTTTTCAGCCGGCCATATGTCATTTTCTCACCAACGTGAAGTGGCTTCCCTCTTTTCTACAGGTAATTTTATGGCAACTGCACCAACGAGTTTCTTTCCCTGGTGTCACTACTACATCTATTTACGCGTACTACTAGATTGGAATCAAGGTCCCACTTTTTATTGTCGTAATAGTTCAGTATAAAAGCCTCTACTACTCTAACAATTTTTTCTCACACTTTAAGAAAATCGGCAGACAACTGATAATATCTTCTGATGAGCGGATCGAATGATTACAGCTTTACTCTCAGGGAACTGAATATGACACCAATCAACTAAGTGAGAATTTATTTATTTTATTAATATTCGATAGATACACACACACACACACACACACACACGCGCGCACACACACACACACACACACACACACACACACACATATATATATATTGTCATATTGTCATCCGCAGACAGATCTGTTTCGCCGTATCACAGCTCATCAGTACGGTTAGACTCCGATTGCTTTTTTTACCCAGGATTGAAACCCGACTGAAATGGCGTCAGTCGGATATATCCGAGTGAATAAGGAACGAAGAATAAAAATCTTTACAACGTCCAAAACATTAATTTAAAACAGTGCTCGATATATAATATATAGAGCTGTGAATATTTATTATAAATTATATTTTAGAAGTTGTACAAATTTTTATATATATCCACTACAAATAGTGCATTTGTTTCGACATTGAAACTACAATGACTCCTCAGGTGGAGTGGACAGGAACATGGACAGGGTTCCTGTCCACACCATCTGAGGAGACATTGTAGTTTAAATGTTGAAACAAATGTACGATTTGTAGTGGATATAAATAAACATTTGTACATGTTCTAAAATATAATTTATAATATATATATATATATATATATATATATATATATATATATATATATATATATCAGTTGGAAATGAGTTTTCTCGCGACTTATGGTTTTACCTTTCGTTGTCTTCAGACGATTTACAATAACCGATTTTACCGTTTAACAAAAGCTCACGCAAAAGGGATCTTTTATGAGCGCGAAATTTTCGAAATTAGGAGAAATTACTAAAGGATTGTAGAACACTTTCATCTATAACTGTATGATTCTAATAAGTATTTATTGGTATGGTTACACTTGGGAATAATTTCTGTTCTTTCATTTCGTAATTTCTTTTGTCTGGGAACAACATAGTAACCAATGATTCGTTCTGGAATAATCTGCACAATTTATCGCTGTTAAAACTTTTGTCTAATTTTACTATAGTCCAAGTTATATCGGGTCTTTTTTAATTTCTACAACTGTGTACTGGTCTAAGATAATTATCACTAAAAACTAACTGATTATATATATATATATATATATATATATATATATATATATATATACCAGCAGTATAGCCCGACGTTGCTCGGGTGTAATGGAAGCTTTAAAACTGATCCATGGTCCTGGAGCTCAGACTCTTTGAACGTTGGAACGAAAGACTAAAAAACAATAGTTGTTTCCAGTTAAAGCGAAGCCGTAGACGAAAAAAACATGAATGGATGTAATTTTGATTTCCTGGTAGCGATATCAAATAAGTTTTTTTCGTCGTAAACTGAATTTTGTAGGAAAAATAAGTCCTCTGAGTAAATGGTATCATGGCTGAGACTAAGAACTACAATTATACCTACATAGAACCAAAACCGAAGCAAAAACTAAAAAGGGCTGAAAAAATACACACATACAGACAGATAAATATACACACACTCAAACATCTTGCCTTATATATATATATATATATATATATATATATATATATATATATATATATATATATTCGTTTTTCTGCACTATTGTATGAACTGCAACCTTGAAACTTCTGAATATCGTTTCTTATGTCTTTGCCTATGAGTGTATCAAATTTGATTAAAATCGGACCACTCCTTCTGTAACACGATTTTTTCGATAATCGATTTTCGATATTTATCCGGAGTACCTCGACACAAAATCTAGCTACGAACACTCGCAGACGCTTATAGTACAACTGTGTAAATTTTCAAGAAAATCAGTTTAGCCGTTTCGGAGTCTGTAGGTAACGGATACACACACACACACAGACACACACACACAGACAAAGTTCCATTTATAAATAAGTTTACATATTTTCCAACGAATGGAATTTTAAACACCGAAAATTTTCAAAATTGGGGAGGAGTTACTCAAGGATCTTAAAATACTTTCATCCAGGTTTTATGATTCTAAAATATATCAGTAGGTAAGATTAAATCTGAATGTTACTTTTGATCATTTATTCAGTATTTTTTGTTGTTGTTGTTGTTGTTGTTGTTCCGGAAATAACATGATGGATAACTTTTCTTTTTTTTCTAAATTTTCAAGAAGAAAAAATTGTAAAAATCGCTGTTTTACGTTTGATAAACGTTGGAAAATTATTATAAATTTCCAGATGATACCGGCATCTTGAAACCTAAGTTGGAGAAATAAATCATTTTCAAATGAAAAATATTCAAAAGCTTTACAAATTAAATGTAATGAGCCATTTTTATAAAAACCGTGTAATAATTATATCGGTTAAACACTGTTTTCCCGCTTTCAGTTTGACACTGCTTAGAAGTGGAAATGGCGAGCTATGTATTTTCTAAAAATAGAAGTGACCCTTAGGTCAAGAGGGCCGTGCATGTCACGTGACTGCTCAAGAAGTACGATCTCTCACAAGAATTTTCAGAAAGTAAAAACTACTATGAAAACTGCAAGACGCGAAAAATAAATATACCGAATACAACGGTTTTGAGAATGGCTAAAGCACTGACCGACAGTGCTCAGAACAATAAAAACTATGGCCATTTTTCATATTCTTCCTCTTCTTCTATATGAATTGTTCTCTCTGAACGTGGGCAATTGTCATGGCCTTCCACGTCTTCCTATCCCTGGTGGCTCTTAGCAAGCTTTCTCCTGTAACATCTCGCAACCCCCGTTATGTCATCCACCTGCTCAGGCCCTTCAAATATGCTATCCGCTGCTTTCCTCTGTCACTTTTTCCCTCTATCTGGTCTGTTAATATCAGATTCTCCAAGCCCTCCTTACTCATTGCATGTCCCAGAAACTTTACTTGTCTCTTTCTGCTGATCAGTATTAATTTCTTTTTCGTTGCCATTCTTTCCAAAACCTCATCATTACTCACATGCTTGGTCCATGGTATCCGCAGCATCCTTCTGTAGAACCACATTTCAATTCCTTCATGTTTTTCCTTCATATTTGATGATAGTCTCCAGCATTCACTGCCATATTGAAGAACTGACATCACATAGCAATCCAGTACTCTCTTCTTTGTTTCTAGCGAAATTGTCCTGTTTCTTAATACTTTACTCAACTTCTGGAATGCCTCCTTGTGCTTTTGGATCTCAGGAATATAAATGCAGAGAAACTACTGTGACCACAAAGTGAGGGGTCAGTTTATAGATTAATTGTAATATGGAATTGATCCCCCACTTTATATCCAGTATTCTTCTGTAGAACCACATTTCAGTTGCTTCAAGTCTTTCCTTCATCTTTGATGATATTGTCCAGCATTCACTGCCATATTGAAGAACTGACATCACATAGCAATCCAGTCCTCTCTTCTTTGTTTCTAGCGAAATTGTCCTGTTTCTTAATACTTTACTCAACTTCTGGAATGCCTCCTTGTGCTTTTGGATCTCAGGAATATAAATGTATAGAAACTGCTGTGACCACAAAGTGAGGGGTCAGTTTATGTATTGATTAATTACTACTATTAATATTAACAATATTAACTTAATATTTTACTCAGTTTTTGGAACGCGTCATTCGCCATGCCAATTCGCCTTCGGATCTCTGTGTCACACTTACCGTCTTCTGTTAGAACACTTCTTAGGTATTTAAATTTTTGTACCTGCTCGATTTTAGTATCTCTCACATGTATTTGGCATTTTGGGAAGCTGTTTTTGCTGATGACGGTTTTCTTGCAGTTTATTTGTCGTCCTTTTTTGTCACTCTCGTCAGCTACCTTCGGTTGGAGGTCTTGTAGTTTCCTTTACGTGTCTGCTATCAGCACTGCATCACCTGTGTATCTTATGTTGGTCAAACTGTGGTCTTCGATTACAAATCCTGGAATAGCATCTAAGATTTTCAGAATATTTTCGCTGTACCAGTTGAATAGATCCGGTGAAAAGACATCCTTGTTTTACACCTTTTTCTAAACAAAAAAAAATTAGAATGCTGGTAAAACTGAAATCAAAGATTGATCGAACCATCCTTGTCCGCCATATTTAATGAAATGTTGAAATATACCTTAACATAATTTTTAAGAAAAAGTTTCCATATCTCTGGATAGAAAAACGTGGATTTATTCTTGGGGATCTATGAGAAAGATATTGTTTTGTATAACAAAATAAATGACTCAGATAACCTTAAACAAAGAAAATCTGTCATTTCAACTATTGCTGAAGGTATTTGTCAATATTTCTGAAATGAGGCATTATTTACAGTATTTACATTATTCGAAATATTGTCCTCATCTATGTTCCCATTTGTACGACGTTTCGGCCGTATACGCTCCAGCTTTCTTCAAGTGCTAGAAAGTTTGAACCGGACCCTTTATTACCATCCCTAGGGTATATCATTCTACGCAAGGAATGAGGATGATATACTCCAGTTAGAAATTCCTAGTACCAGAAGAAGGCCGGAGCGTATAACGGCCGAAACGTCGTACAAATGAGGACAATACTCGTACACAGATGAGGACAATACTCCGAATAATTTAAATAGTGTGAACAAAAATGTTATACGATATTTATTGATTAGAGTGTTTAGTTATTCAATTTATGAAGATTTATGAGATGAGTTCGTATTTACACTATTTACATTATTCGGACGATTGTCTTCATCTATGTTGCCGTTTGTACCTGAAGAGGCTCTATGAGACGAATGAACATCATATACACCAGTAATTGAAATAAAGGTTTCGGGTGGAAATTCCTAGAACCTGAAAAAACCGGAGTGCACAACGGTCGAAACGTCATACAAATGGCAACACAGATGAGAAACAATAGTCCGAATAATGTAAATAGTGTGAACAAAAATGTTATACGCTATTTATTGATTAGAGGGTTTAGTTATTCAATTTATGAAGATTTATGCAATGAGTTCCTATTTACACTGTTTATATAATTCGGACGATTGTCCTCATCTATGCTGCCATTTGTATCTAAAGAGGCTTTATGCAAGGAATGAAGATCATATACACCAGTGATTGAAATAAAAGGTGCGGTTCGAAATTATCAGCACCTGAAGAAGGCAGGAGCGTACAAAGGCCGAAATGTTGTACAAATGGCAACACAGATGAGGACAATAGTCCGAATAATGTAAATACTGCTGAAGGTATGCTTAGAATTACATAGGCAGAAATCGAATATCGCTTAGATGGCCTTCGTTCAACGAGTGTGGCGCGCATAGGAATTTATTCACTATTTGTATATACAGATTATTATTTAATTCTTTTGTAAACATTTTAAAATCAAACGCTTTTAAATGAAAAAAAAATATAATTACAACGGAAACTGAGTATTGATAAAATTTTACACATACACAAAGTTCAAAATGGTCATCCGTTACTTAACGCACGTGACACATATCTGACCAATAAGAACTGATCTCAATCGTCTCTTTGCAAAAAAATAAATAAATAAATAAAAATATTTTTAATTCAACTTCTGAATTTTTCAACCTCGATTTATGAAGAAGCTTTAATAAAAATAAAACATGTTAGATTGAGATACGTTTCCAAATTCTTTTGCATCTCATCATCTCATCCTTTGACACCCAATGGTGTGTAGGACAGTAACTTTTTGTTACTGTGTCCGTAACTAACTGCTTTTTATGGGGCAGGGTTGTTAGCCCTGCGTCCAACCCACAAGCCTAGAGGACCGGTGGACCATTCTTGGTCTTCTTAACGTTTACAGCACCTAAACGGTCACCCAGCTAAGTACTCTTAACGTTTACAACATCTGATATTCCTAAACGGTCACCCAGCTAAGTAATGACAGGCTCGATGTTACTTAACTTCGGTGACCGGACGAGAAGTTGTGTATTCAACAAGATATAGCCGTATACTTTTTTTTTTGCTTTTATTCTATCATATATGTGTTAATATTTAGAGATATAACTACGCCGATGACAAGAGATTTATCTCGAAGTTAAATAAAATGATTTGACAACATCCGCAGAGTTTTCTCCTCTGCCAACACGACTAAGACTGATGTCATTCTAGTCCGGGCCAATGCCCATGTATTGAACGACACGACCAGCAATCCCGGGGAGAATTTGGCATCTTTCCTCTTACCCTATATGTAAACACGCTCTTGACAACACGGAAGGTGTCATCGGAAAATAATTGACCGACCAAATTCGGGGCAGATAACTCTGTCCTTCCCACACGAAACCATCTCTCCGATGATAGTATTCGGAGGTAGATAATGTCAGATAAACAATCAATAGGCAGGCGAAGTAATGTTCCTGACGCCGACTGCAGCGTGTTGGTAAGGGCCATTTTAAACTTCGCTCCTATCAAATTAGAATGAATATTTTATCTGTGTCCGTTATTTGAATTCTGGATTAGAACGATGGGGAATTTAGCTCCGGTCTCAAAGACAGAAACGAGCCAAAATTCTGTATTCAGAGAGGCTGGGAGATTATCAAGTTATTAATATTACAGTTATATAATTGAATGATATTTTCGTGTTTTTTTTCTTTGTATCGATTATGGCGACAAGAATATGAAGGTTTCTGTAAGGCAAATATAATAGAAATATCTTCATAACAATTATACCGTGTAAACAAGTGCACATATTTACGACACTAAACTGTATTGCCCAACACCTCCCCATGTTCTTTCTCTCACTTTCGCTCTCTTCATATATATATATATATATATATATATATTAATCGTATCACCTCGAGCAAGGCGGTAACACCACTGATGTGCAGGGGGCTACGTAATAGTGAAAAGTTTAGAAAAGAGAAAGCCGGAAACCACATCCTAAAGAGGGAAGACGGGATAAACCTCTTAACCTGTTCAATAGACGTGGGTGGAGTGTAAACCGGGCTATATATAGATCTATCTACTCCAATATATATATATTTGAACCTGCCATACACGACCCTCTTAGTCAGCGACCACCTGTTATTAGCGACCGTTTTTCTATGCACGGACGATTTTCTAATGTTAATTGACCCTTAGTGAGCGACCACCTCCAGAACGCGACCAGCGACAAATATCAACGAGTGAAAATCACGGATCAAGCTACTGCTTAAAATAAAATCCATTTTGGTAGTACACTGCGAACTTCTTAATTAGAAGAAACTAAATGAGTAATCTATTTCATTTTGATTTGATCTAAGCCACGAAAACTTCCTCGTTGTTTTGTTATTGTAGTGTTGTATCAAACTGTTATTTCTTGTTGAAATGTACATTGCCTGAGTTCACCTCACGGTCAAACATTGGCTGTTTTGTACAACATGTATTGCATTTGACAGGTTCAAGGGATTTATCGCAGTCTCTGTACTGACTTGGATAAATTATTGTGTTAGGGACAACAGTGATTTAAGTTCGTCTGAGCAGAAGCCATGAAAATATTTGTAGAATAGACAGAGGGAAGCCACATCCCGCCGGTGAGAAATTGGCAGGAGTCGAGCTGATCACATTACAGATTCTTCTTTAGAGCCTGTCGAGAACACTAAGATGAACAGAGGGCCGCCTGACCATATATGACAGCAGTATTCTATGCATGGACGGATGGTTGATTTGTGCATGTGCAAGATGGATTCAGGCGTAAAAAACTTCCTGAACCGACACAGTGACACAACCTTCTTAGCAGTAGATTTAGCTATTGATTCAATGTAATGATTCCACTTGTAGTCGGAAGATAGGGTAGGGCTGATGAGACGCAGTATATTGCTTTCAGGGAGACTCGCTTGGTTCATACTTATGGTGGGCAAGAGCGTTTGCCTGTGATGGTTGACAGCAGTTTCGTTTTAGAAACATTGAGATTTTCACTTCTTAACCCGGTCCACCACTGAGTGTAGGTTCTGCTGAACACCAGCAGCGAGGTTATGTTTGTCTGCCTCGCCAGATTTCTTACTGATGCCTACTTGCGATTTGATCACATCTGGGAGATCATTTATGAAGATCAGGAAGAGCGTCGAGCCTAGGATAGCTCCTTGGTGGACATCAGCGTTCGTGCAGTAGGATGTGAAGGCATGCCTATTCATGACGGCCTTCATTATGCAGTTAGATAGTGTTGGGAAGTGACCCCTTTTCGCACACTCTATGAACTCTTCCATGGTATACTAATAATCCTGCTTACAGAGAACGATAGTAGAGCAGTTGTTAGAGTTGTAGTGCTTGTCAGAGCAGTCGAATCGCCGCTCGTTGCTCAGCAAGAATACAGACTATTATCCGGACTTACTTCTTGTATATATTTGACTCCTACTAACAAGTATTCCTGAATCTACTAACCGTGTACAGGTTGTATATCTTTTATTCAATATACTTACATTTTTCTTCTCATATCTGTTTTTACTATTATTATATTGTATGGTTTTCTAAACAAGAATCCTCAACAGATAGGAAAGATTGAATCAGATCAAGCAAACATGAGGCAGAACATGCGAATACTAGCAGTAAGATAATTAGAGTATTTTTTTTATTTTGCTGAATACAGGGAAACCATCTACCAATTGTGAGTATCGCAACTCTCCAATCTAAATGTCGCATGAAGGGAATTCTGCGAAACTTTTGCGCAACATATAGATTTATCTCTTTGCTATTTAAGACCTTGGGCTAGAGTAAAGAGTGTTTGGCTAATTGCGTCTATTATACACTGAGCTGACCCCCATGATCCAACGTATTTTATAGTTCATCAATAGAAGGCTTAACCAATCAGGAAGCTCAAAATATTCAATGCGACGTCTATAAAAGGCAGCCATATTTTCCCGAGTATTGGAGTTCAAATCCGATTCTGGAGAGTGTCTGATTCGAGAGTGATAATCATTGACGTTGTTTCATTGAACAGATTACGTGCTGCGAGGATACTCTATATCCATATACTATGACGGACATGGTCAACAGATGCCAAGAGGATACTCTATATCCAGGAACGTTGTCAATATAACCTTCATTCCCTTACTTTGTGACCATCATGGGCTGTTGTTGCTATATAACATATATTCGGGAGATTGATTCTCTATTATAATCAATACATGAACTGATCCCTTACTTTGTGACCATCATTGACTGTTGTTACTATATAATATACATTTGGGAAATTGATTCTCTATTATAATCAATGCATGAACTGATCCCTGACTTTGTGACCATCATGGACTGTTGTTGCTATATAATATACATTCGGGAGATTGATTCTTTATTATAATCAATACATAAAGTAATCCCTGACTTTGTGACCATCATGGACTTGATATTATAGACGGCGCTACTAATACAAAATCGATGTAATTGTCATAAAGTACTAACCTTTAAATGTCACGTGACAAAATCTGTGTCTAATCGGATTATTAGTTTACAAGTTGCAGTTATCTAGGTCAAGTTACTGCTGCACATTTTCAAAACAATGGAAAAATCTGAATTTGGTGTCTTGACAAAACATTGATTTCTGATAAGAAAAATAATGTTCAAGCAAGGCAATGGCTTGATAAGTGTTATTCATACTCTGTTTTGCCGGAAACAACGGTTAAATGGTTGTATATTGCAAGGACACAAATATTACTGAGTGCTCAGGTCGCCCAAAATCGGCAGTTGTCCTGGAAAACACCAAAAAGAATCCACAAACTCATTTTGGCCAATCGTAAATTGAAGTTGCGTGACATAGTAGAGGAGTTGAACATATCAGGAAGTAATGTATTCACCATTTTGCATAAACATTTCTCAATGAGAAAACTGTGTTCAAAGTGGGTGCTGCGTTTGCTTACAATCGACTAAAAACAACAACGATTCAGAGTGTTGTTTGCAACTGTTTCACCGCAACAATGAGATGTTTTTTTAGTAATTATGTGACAATGAAAAAAACCTGGATCCGCTATTTCACTCTAGAGTCAAATTGGCAGTCAGCTGAGTGGACAGCAGCAGCAAAAGACGCAAACATCAGCAGGCAAGGTTTTCGCCTCCGTATTTTGAGATGTGCGCGGTATTTTTTCATCGATTGCCTTGAGAAAAAAAGAGCCATCAATACCAAATATTATATAGCATTAATGGTGCGTTTGAAGGAAGAAAATGCCAATAAACGGCCACAAATAAAGAAGAAAAAAGTGATCTTTCATCAAGACAATGCACCGTTTCACAAGTCGATCGCAACGATGGCAAAACTACTTGAAATCCATTTCGAATTGCTTTCGAATCTACCCTACTCTCCAGATTTGCCCCCCCCCCCCCCAGCAACTACTGGCTGTTTTCAGACTTCAAAAGAATGCTCCAGGGAAAGAGATTTGGCTCCAATGAACAAGTGATATTGGAAACTGAGGCGTATTTTGAGACCAAAGACCAATCGTTCAAGAAAAAAGGCATCCAATTGTTAGAAAAGCGTTGGAATCAGTGTATCTCCATATAAGGAGACTATGTTGATGAATAAAGTCAAATTTTGCCTAAAAGTTGATTTTTTTTTATTAATTAAGCTAGCGACTTATTGGGTGATGTTTTAGTACTGAATTCTATGAAAAAGTGATGACCAAAGATTAATACTTTGTTATATGCGATAAAAAAACTTTTTTCTAGGTAGGTCGCATTTTCGTAAACATTTCGTTACCTTGAAATGAGTCACACGATCAATGGAGAGCATTATTTTAAATTCCTTAGGCAATCAGAAAAATGGCAATCAAGAGCAGTCACCCAGGAAAACTGACGAATGATGTCTTGTTTCACCAGGGCAATGCTCCGGCGCGTAAGTTCCTGGTCCAATCTGACTTTCAACATCAGCAGGCAAGGTTTTCGCCTCTGTATTTTGAGATGCGCCAGGCATTTTTTCATCGATTGACTTGAGAAAGAAAGGGCCATCAGTAGCAAATATTATATAGCATTATGGGCGCGTTTGAAGGAAGGAATTGGCAATAAGCAGCCACAAATAAAGAAGAAAAAAGTGATCTTTCATCTGTACTGCAGTGATAATGTCGTCATATTTGATCATTTCTGATCAAGAAGATGACACCATTTTCTTCAATGTGACTCTGCAAAACCGATGGAAGAATTGTGTGGATTTCAAGGGGAAGGAGGTTGAAAAATAAACATCATTTCTCACAACACATGAGAACATCTTAGTTAGCTTTTGAACTTTTCATTCGAATCTCTTATATCAATAAAAAATAGTTAACCTTTGAGAAGAGGATCAGTGCAACTGTGATTTACGTACGTAGTGTACATGTCTACATTTAGAAAATACGTCAGTTTATTTTTATTCGTGTGTCCCGATGGGGGAAATTTTAAAATGCATAATTTTTCTTCCAGGCATTATCGACAGATTGTTTTTTTTTTCCTGTCATACGCAAAAAAAATTTCTGAAAATTTTCCAATCCACTTTTGGCGTCTTCCTGATTTGCCTGAATCCCGAAAATCGACACAAATGCGGCATGAAATGAAGCTGTGCTTCTCAAAGACGATAATCCGACAAATCAATATTGTAATGAAGTTAATTTTACCAAACTATTATAACTGTAATAGTTTGGCATACTACGCCTTGGATAGAAGATCTCTTACTAGGCATATGGGGTGGAGGTCCATGATCGCCAACGTTCTGGGTTCTTCCCAGAAATGCTGGATGTAACACAGGGTTAAAGTACTTACATTATCCGAACTATTGCCCTCATCTTTGTTGCAATTTTTACCACATTTCGGCCGTTGTACGCTTCGGCTTTCTTCAGGTGCTAGGAATTTCGAACCGAACATTTTATTACAATCATTACTGTATATAAACTTCATTACTTGCGTAAAGCCTCGATTGGAAGTCATGAGTTATCTCCCTCTAACCCTGCAAGTTACTTGTTCACCACTACTGTATCCTGGTATTGAACTCACAAATCTAAGAGTCAACTCAGGTACTAACTAACGTCTATATCCACTGCTCCATGTGTCATTTCAGTTCGAAATTTCTAGCACCTGATAAAGGCCGGAGCGTACAATGGCCGAAACGAATGGTGACGAATAATGTATATACTGTAAATAATACCTCATCTCAGAAATATGAACAACGTTTTTAATCTTCCCGTCGAAGAGTGTGCATCCGAGGTCTCCTCCTGGGTTAAGGCAGGTATCGATGCTTTCATCCCTAACAGGAAATTTCAGCTTAAATCTCATTCGTCTCTCTGGTTCTCGCCCGCTTGCTCGGCCACCATTGCCCACCGGAATAATTTCGTCCGGCTCTATCGTAGGTACACGTCAGACTAATACAGCTTCAGCTCGTAATAAGTGTTACAAGATACTTAACGAAGCTAAGATGTTGTTTGCTGCCAGAATGAAGCAACGCATAGCATCCTGTAAGTTCGGCACCAAAGACTACTGGCGACTCTGTAAAAGCGTGCTTAACAAGAATAAGTCCTCAATTTCAACAAGTAATTTTTGTTACTGATCACTTTAGACCACAGAATACATTTGGTTTAATTTAATCTGTTGTAATTTGTTGGAAAGTGTTTATTTTTTTTATTTCTTTTGTTTTAATCATTTCACCCCAAGCAAGGCGAAAACGCCACTGATGCGCAGGGGTACGCTACGTAAGAGTGAAAAGATTGGAAAAGAGTAAAACCGGAAACCACAACCTAAACAGGAAACAAGGGATGAGTCTCTTCACCTGTTCAATAGACGTGGGTGGAGTGTGAACCGGGCGATTGCGTACGTATGTATGTATGAGCGTTTGTTTGGTAGGAATGTCTTTGGATGGAGAAGAAGTAAAAAGAATCAGCACTAGAGAAAAAAGGAGAAAGAGGACTATGCGACACTACCTTACGTCCGGGTCGTGGTTAAAGTTTCTCCCGTTACATTTATTGTGTCGTCTCGCTGCTCCCATCTGACTGTCTGACTGACACTGACTGGAGCCTTTTATAATCATTTAGATTTTTTGCACTGGATCGCTAAGTCTTTTGATCTTGCAAATCGCTTCCATTGGTCAGAAAATAAGTTTAATATCTACTCTCAAAATCAGGTTTCGACTTATTTTAACACGTGGTCAGTCCTTTTTCTATTTGGCAAAACCAGGATTTCACATGTCATTGTAAATTTTTGAAAAAAAAAGTGAAGGAAGTTTCTTTTAACTTCTTATCCACCACAGACATTCATTAATTTTATATTTATCAAAAACTGTTCGTGATGCTATCAGTTTCTAACTTGGTATATGTTGTGGATCCGTGTAAAGAACTACACAAAAAAATGAACAACAAAACAGATATTTGAGATAGAAAAATAGGTTATATTGAACGTAAATATACAAACTGGAACGCAGGTTAGTAATCCAGGAATACGATTAGTAAGGAATATATATATATATATATATATATATATATATATATATATATAATTCTTGAAGGGAAGCCGTGTTTGAAATAGTATATCTGTGAAATATTATTTTGCCTGAGTGGAGCTCAGAGCTACTATGATTACTGACGCGGTATTCTCTGTGTAACTTCGGTGTCGTTCGGTAATTTACGGATCAGTCCCGATGTCTCTAACGGATCTCTCCGGTTCTCACTATTGCAACAATATATGTGTACTCAAGTCGAGTCCATTATCATAGAAAAAGGTGAGATCTCACAAAAGTATACATAATAATGACACAAATTTTTACTTCGATTTTTGTAGCAAGACTGACAGGTCCAACAAAGTAAAACTGATATCTGCTCTCGAAAATGACCTCCAGCCAGTGGTTAACTTGGACAATAAACGTGACTTATAAATTCTAACACCTCCAAGACAAAACTGTTTTTATTTAATCACCATATAGATGGCTAATGCTAAACTCCACGTCACAAACACTTTGAGCCTTTTGGGGCTAACACTTCTTTTCCACTCATATTTTCTTCCTTTTTTTATAATCATATCGCCCCAAGCAAGGCATTTTACTGCCACTGTTTTGCAGGGGGTTACATAGGAGGAAAGTTATGAGAAAGAGTGACAGGTTATATAGAAGATGTCAGGATATGGGTAAGAGAAGGATGACTGTAGCCATAAAGTGAGGGATCAGTTTATATATTGATTGTAATGTAGAATTGATCACCCACTTTATACCCACATTATAATAGTAAAGATTTTTTTTTATAATCATATCGCCCCAAGCAAGGCATTTTACTGCCACTGTTTTGCAGGGGGTTACATAGGAGAAAAGTTATGAGAAAGAGTGACAGGTTATATAGAAGATGTCAGGATATGGGTAAGAGAAGGATGACTGTAGCCATAAAGTGAGGGATCAGTTTATATATTGATTGTAATGTAGAATTGATCACCCACTTTATACCCACATTATAATAGTAAAGATTTTTTTTTATAATCATATCGCCCCAAGCAAGGCATTTTACTGCCACTGTTTTGAAGGGGGTTACATAGGAGGAAAGTTATGAGAAAGAGTGACAGGTTATATAGAAGCTGTCACGGAAGTGGGTAAGAGAAGGATGATTGTAGCCATAAAGTGAGGGATCAGTTTATATATTGATTGTAATGTAGAATTGATCACCCACTTTATATCCACATTATAATAGTAAAGATTTTTTTTTATAATCATATCGCCCCAAGCAAGGCATTTTACTGCCACTGTTTTGAAGGGGGTTACATAGGAGGAAAGTTATGAGAAAGAGTGACAGGTTATATAGAAGCTGTCACGAAGTGGGTAAGAGAAGGATGATTGTAGCCATAAAGTGAGGGATCAGTTTATATATTGATTGTAATGCAGAATTGATCACCCACTTTATATCCACATTATAATTGTATAGAAACTTTTCTTTTATAATCATATTGTCCCATGCAAGGCATTTTACTGCCACTGTTTTGCAGGGAGGAAAGTTATGATAAAGAGTGATAGTTTATAGGGGGTGTCAGGAAGTGAGTAAGAGAAGGATGAGAATACTGATGAGAGTGGAGTGGACGGAGAAGGGATCATAAGAGAGAGAATGCAGGTTAGTGAGATAGGAGATGACTATTAACTTTATATTTAAATTCTTGGAGATTGTAGCTGTCGGGAAAGCAAGTAAATGGAAGGGAATTCCACAGGTGGGAAGTGCGAGAAAAGAAGCTGTAGGAGTAGAATTATGAATTATAAGTAGATATGAAGAGGGTTAATTGTATTGAATCACTTCGTAGTTCAACTGCTAGGAAAGTTGGTTGACAGTGTTTTGCAAAGCAATCTTCATTTATATTTTGTATTATGTGTGTGCCTATATATATATATATATATATATATATATATATATATATATATATATATATATGTTGTTTTTTTCAATTTAAAGGCTGCATTTGGGAATGCTAAATAAAATAGCATTTCTGCAAAACACATCAAACATCTACAGAATATATAATATATTAAATATAATATAAACAAATCTATAAATTTATGCAGGTGCGCACCGAGAAAAACGTGTACAATATACATATTCAAAGAGAGAAAAGAATTTAGAAAAAGTACCACATGAAAAGATATTTTTTACAGATATATTAATTTAAATATTTTCTCCCTGTTACACAAACAAGTAGATATAATGTTGCCTAAACAAACTTTGGTTATAAAGTTTTATCTATCTAAACTTATTTATAAATGGAACTTTGTCTGTGTGTGTCTCTGTGTGTATGTCCGTTACATATAGATCCCGAAAGGGCTGAACCGATTTTCTTGAAAATTTACACAGTTGTACCAGAAGCATCTGCGAGTGTTCTTAGCGAGGTTTTGTGTCAAGGTACCCAAGATAAATATCGAAAATCGATAATCGAAAAAATCGGGTTATAGAAGGAGTGGTTCGATTTTAATCAAATTTTTGATACACTCATAGACAAAGATATAAGAAACGATATTCAGAAGTTTCAAGGTTGCAGTTCTTACAATAGTGCAGAAAATTTATAATATATATTGAAATTTTAGTAAAAGTAAGTAATGATTTTGTATTTATTTATTTTTAAGAAATTTCTTTGATTGGACTTTTAAGTTAAAACTTAGTTAACTCACCACCTGTAACTTTTTTAATTGGAGTAGATAGATAAAACTATCGCCCGGTTCACACCCCACCCACATCTATTGAACAGGTGTAGAGGCTCATCCCTTGTTCCCTGTTTAGGATGTGGTTTCCGGCTTTCTCTTTTCCAATCTTTTCACTTTTCTTTTTTTTTTTCAATTGGAGTAGATAGACAAAACTATCGCTCGGTTCACACTCCACCCACGTCTTTTGAACAGGTGAAGAGGCTTATCCCTTGTTCCCTGTTTAGGATGTGGTTTCCGGCTTTCTCTTTTCCAATCTTTTCACTCTTTTATTTATTTATTTTTCAATTGGAGTAGATAGACTAAGCTATCGCCCGGTTCACTCTCCACCCATGTCTATTGAACAGGTGAAGAGGCTCGTCCCTTGTTCCCTGTTTAGGTTGTGGTTCCCGGCTTTCTCTTTTCCAGTCTTTTTACTCTTTTATTTATTTATTTATATATTTTTCAATTGGAGTAGATAGACTAAACTATCGTCCGGTTCACACTCCACGCATGTCTATTGAACAGGTGTAAAGGCTCATCCCTTGTTCCCTGTTTAGGATGTGGTTTCCGGCTTTCTCTTTTCCAATCTTTCACTCCTTTATTTATTTATTTAGTTTTTTTTTTAAATTGGAATAGGGAGATCTATCTATCGCCCGGTTCACACTACACCCAGGTCTATTGAACAGGTGAAGAGGTGAATCTTTTCACTCTTACGTAGCCCCCTGCTCTACAGTGGCGTTACCGCCTTGCTCGGGGTGATACGATTAATATATATATATATATATATATATATATATATATATATATATATAAAAGGCAAGATGTTTGTGTGTGTCTGTTTATCTGCCTGTATGTCTGTATTTTTTCAGCCCTTTTATTTAAGTTGTTGCTTCGGGTTTGGCTGTTAGTAGGTATAATTGTAGTTTTTAGTCTCAGCCATTTACTCAGAGGACTTATTTAGCCTTCAAAATTCAGTTTACGACGAAAAATCTTATTTGATATCGATACCAGGAAATCAAAATTTGACTTACATCCATTCATTTTTCTTTCAATCTACGGTTTCGCTTTAACTGGAAACAACTATTGCTTTTTAGTCTTTCGTGCCAACGTCCAAAGAGTCTGAGCTCCAGGACCATGGGTTAGTTTCAAAGCTTTCATTACACCCGAGCAACGCCGGACTATATTGCTAGTTATACATGAAATAAAATATGAAGCCACCTTTTTAACAAACATTTGAATTTGCTTTTACTGATATATGTATATACTGGGTTCTGCAAAGGTAAACTTAAAGTAAGTGTTATCAGTGTTAGTAATATAATTACAGTTATACTAATATTCATTTAATTCACTGAGTTTTAATTTTTTCAGTAAACCTGCACTTTGTTGTGAGAGTAGCAATTTCCAACATGAAAGAACAATCATTGATTTCACAGGATATTTCGCAATAATCAACAAGATAATCCACATCAGCTAATTTATGGACAGCTGATGAATACCATAAGTTAATTACTCGAAACGTTGTATCCATTATAACACCTATATCAACCTATATGAGAAGAAAAGTTCGAAATAATTCCAATATTATTGGAAATTACTCATCTCAAAAATAAATACAAATTAGGACAAAGTGGGTTCTATAGCCTTGGTTGTTGGCCGATCTAGTGCAGAAAGTAAAGGCAACCTACTGCAGCAGAATTTTCTGCCTAGTCAGTCATGTCTTGAAAAAAATATGATCGCCCCTTGGTTGGTTTAGGTCTTATGATTATGTCATTATAACACCTATATCAACCAATATGAGAACAAAAAGTTCGAAATTATTTCAAGATTATTGGAAATTATTCATCTCAGAAATAAATACAAATTAGGATATGTAATTATCATCTAGTGGTCATGAGATCGATTCTTGGACTTGGTAGTGAACGTACCAAATTCCAACATGAAAGAACAATAATTGATTTCACAGGATATTTCGCAATAACAACGAGATAATCAACAACAGCCAATCTATTGACACCTGATGAAGACCATAGGGTAATTGGTCGAAACGTTGTATCCATTATAACATCTATATCAACCAATATAAGAACAAAAAGTTCGAAATAATTTCAAGATTATTGGAAATTATTCATCTCAGAAATAAATACAAATTAGGACATGTAATTATCATCTAGTGGTCATGGGATCGATTCTTGGACTTGGTAGTGAACGTACCAAATTCCAACATGAAAGAACAATAATTGATTTCACAGGATATTTCGCAATAACAACGAGATAATCAACAACAGTCAATCTATTGACACCTGATGAAGACCATAGGGTAATTGGTCGAAACGTTGTATCCATTATAACATCTATATCAACCAATATGAGAACAAAAAGTTCGAAATAATTTCAAGATTATTGGAAATTATTCATCTCAGAAATAAATACAAATTAGGACATGTAATTATCATCTAGTGGTCATGAGATCGATTCTTGGACTTGGTAGTGAACGTACCAAATTCCAACATGAAAGAACAATAATTGATTTCACAGGATATTTCGCAATAACAACGAGATAATCAACAACAGTCAATCTATTGACACCTGATGAAGACCATAGGGTAATTGGTCGAAACGTTGTATCTATTATAACATCTATATCAACCAATATAAGAACAAAAAGTTCGAAATAATTTCAAGATTATTGGAAATTATTCATCTCAGGAATAAATAGAAAATATAAAGTATTCGTTTAAAAACTTCACAATATTAATATGAATGTTTCGAAATCCCAGGAAATCGTGGAAGTACTTGAAATTTTGAAGATTGAGTTTTTACTAAACGGCAAATCAACATCTGTGGGTTATTCTTTGCAAAAAATCGTGGGGTTTAAGTTATTTTTTTTAATGTTCGGTTATAGTGAGAAGATTGATTTAGTCAGATTTTAATGAAAAATTTTTGTTTTTATTTTTATTTTTTTTATCTGAGAAAACTGAAAATGTCTTCGAGTTTTGTATTCAAAAATATTTTGTTGAGAATAACTTTTTTCCTTCAAAAATGTGTTATGGTAATAATTTTTTCTTCAAAAGTATTTATTTTTCTATAAAAGTCTATTTTTATGCATATATTTTTATATAAGTGTATTTTTATACTTTCATGGTGTTTTGACCTCGATTTGGGGGTTAACTATTTGCCAATAGCTGGGACCCTAACAGGCTAGGGTGGAACTGAGAACAACAGCGATTAAGAGGTGGTTCCATGCTCCTCAAAACCTCCCAATCAGAGGTCTTGCTGCCGGATGCAGTTTAACATCATGCCCAGGACCCATTTAATTCATTAAAATAAATTTTAATCTTTTTATTTTTCATAATTTTTTAATATATTTATCATAATTTAAATTCTTTTTTATTTTTTCATATTGTTCTTCAGGATTTGGTTGGTCAAGGCTCTTCGAAATTGCAATGTTTTTTTCTCTCAAATTATTAGTAAGATATTTTGACAGTGTTTCATGCTATTCTAAACAAAATGTTATAAAGAACCCCCCCCCCCCCCATCAGTGCTGGAAAGAGCGATAGAAACTATATAAAATGATAAACATCTTTTTCTTAAATAATTTTTTCAAGAGAAAGTTTTTATGAATTTCAACCGAAAAACAATGCCGGCTCGGTCAAGGAACTGCAAATGTTTTTCTTTTTAAAGAAACTATTAATATCCATATTGGAAATAGCGATTACAGCTCCTAGGCTTGAAAAATCTGTTTTCCTACGAAAAGATACCTGAAAAAAGTACTGGCTACTCGATCAATGAATACCAAATATTATTTTATGGGGAAACAGCTATATACCGATCGTGAAAATAACAGCTTGTAAAATTGAGTAAGCTGTTTTCTTCCTAAAAAACGTTTGAAGAGAAGGATTTTATAAATTTAAACCGTAAACAGTACTGGCTACTTGACCAAATACTTCATTAAATGGAAACGATTAATATTACCATTAAAATTCGATCACCAAAGTTAAACTGTATCGATATTTTTTTATAATCATATCACCCGAAACAAAGAAATTTTCTGCTACTGTTTTACAAGGGAAAACATAGAAGGCAAGTTATGAGAAAGAGTGACAGTTAATAGGGGTTGTCAGGAAGAGGGTAAGAGAAAGATGAGAATACTATCTATCTATCTATCTATCTATCTATCTATCTATCTCAGCCAGTTCATATCTATCTATCTAACGACGAAAATTTTTATACAAGAACTTATTTTTTTATAATCATATCGCCCCAAGTAAGGCATTTTACCGCCACTGTTTTGCAGGGGGTTACATAGGAGGAACGTTATGAGGAGTGAGAGGTTGCTAAGTCCTACTAAGCATCTGAAGTGTTGTAAAAGCTCTTGATCAGGAGGACCAATTTGGATGGGATGCCATAATGTCGAATGATGCTCCAAAGGCTATCTCTGCGAATGCTGTCAAAAGCCTTTTCAAAGTCGACAAAGTTCACATGCAACTGTCTTTGCTACTCTGTACACTGCTATATGATGTTTCGGAGTGCAAAGATCTGATCGGCACATCCTCGTTGCTTCCTGAACCATGCTTGTTCTTTTCTGAGTGTTTTGTCCACAGCGTCCGACATTCTTCGTATGATGACCTGGGCCAGGATCTTGCTTAGCACGGGCAGGAGGATGTTCTCTCTCCAGTTGTTGCAGTCATTCAAGGTATTTGGGTATAGTGATAATCACACCTTTAGTCCAGTCATCAGGTACACTCTCTTCCTCACATATAGCTTTGGACAGCGGCTGCAGGATGGTGGCTGTTAGTTCGGGGTCCGTCTTGAACATTTCTGCATCGTGGTTGTCCTGACCTGGTAACTTGACATTCTTGAAGGTCTTGATGGCAGCTATTATCGCTTCTTTTGTTGGCGGTTTGGTGTCAATGTCCAGGTCTTCTGCAGCTTCCAGGATACCTGCTGTCTTCACGGTTGATGATCTGTTGAGGATTTCCTGAAAGTGTTCAGCCCACCACTCTTCTTGTTCCTCCGTTGTTAGCAATTTTTCTAGTTTGTCTTTGACAGGTCTTCCCATGTTCCCTCTGAATTTGCCATTCACTTGTTTTTTGATCCTGTATAGCCTACCTTGCTCACCGAGTGGTGCTGTTTTTTCTGCCTCATTTGCCAGTTGTCGCGGTGTGCTAGTCGCTTTGTTGTTGGCCTCTCTATAGATCTTCTTCTGTCTCTCACGTAGTCGTGGAGGTTTAGTCTCCAGCATCTCCTTCTTGAGCTCTCTTCTCTTTATTCTTCTTTTTTCATATCCAAGGTTTCTTGTTGGTTCCAGTTTTTGTTTATTTCCTTCTTGCGACAGCCTATCTTCTTGTTGTTGGTTTTCGGTATATAGTAAAGTGATTTCTTTCCACTGTTTGTCAACACTTGTCTTCTCATGTTCGTGTAAAATTTCTGTTCCACAGATAACTGATTATACCAGCCTTAACGGTGTCATTCCTCAGTCTCTGGATGTCAAAGCGTCTCTGTGTGACTGGTCTACATTCGGTCTTTTTGAGCTTGGTTTTGATGAGTGCCGTCACTAGGTGACGATCACTGCCGACGTCTGAACTTCGCTTGGCCTTCACGTTCAGGACGGAGAGTCGCCACATACTATTGATCACCAAGTGGTCAATCTGGTTCCATTCGGCGAGTTCCAGGTCAGCATGTGGATGTAACGATGTGTGAAGAGGGTCCCTCCTATCACCTGATTATTCATGTAACAGAACTCCACCAGTCTCTTACCATTGCCATTCATGGTCCCCACCTCATGCTTTCCCATCACTCTTTCACAGTCAGTGTTGTCGTTCCCGACCTTGGCGTTGAGGTCTCCCATGATAATAAGGAGATCATGCCAAGGGAATTTTTTCTGTCTCAGTTTGGCTGCAGAAACCATCTTTGTCCTCCTCGCATCTGTCATTAGTTGGTGTGTAGCATTGGATGATGCTGTTGTTGATGTGCTTGCCTTTCAGTCTAGTGCTCATCAGTCTGCTATTAAGGGGCTTCTGCTCTAGCAGGCTTTGCTCTACACCTTTCTTGAGGATGATGGCAACTCCCTTGTGGTGCAGGCCATCGTCTCTTCCAGAGTAGTGGACGGTTTCTCTGGTGGTGGTTCTCATCCTACCAGATCCAGTCCATTTTCTGTCACTGACAGCTAGGACATG